>CM056055.1:134839873-135169873 GCA_029574335.1 Rana kukunoris
CAACAATACATCACAGCGGTGGATGAGAAAATACCTTATTTTCTATAAAAGCCCCACTGATGAAATCAGCTGCCATGTCACATACCTTCCCTTCCAACGCAGTTCATCTTATGATTATTGATGACTATCAGATTCAAGCTTTGCCAAGATGTTATGAGGGGGGAAGGAAAGGACAGATTGAAAATAATGATGAAAATGAAACAAAAGCACCAGTGAAAGCATTGGAGAAACATTATAAAATAGAAACATTTTAATGATGAACTGAAGACTAAAATGTATTTGTTTGGTTGAAACATGCTTTTCATTTTTTCAATTACTCGTTGACAGGGAAGATAGTTTACTCTGTTACAAGTGAAATTAAAAAGTTTACATTAAAAGTGACATAGTCATTTAGGTGACTCAATTTGAATAAACAAAATCCACAGCTGGCACCAGCTCCTCCAGTGTGTTTTCCTTCACCCCTCCCCTGGCTGGCCTGTTGGAACCTGCACACCTCAAACACCATAAACCACATCTGCCTCCACCACCTTAAACGTGCATTACATATCCTTTTAACCACTTATGGACTTCCCGCCGTCATTATACGTCACTACTTTGAGGAATACCGTTGTTATGGTAGCAGCTAGCTACCATAACCCTGGGACCCTCTTTAAGAGCGGACAGTCTTCTTTCAGATAAAAGTGGTCTCTGTGGCAGATAAGCCACAAGATCACTTTTATCGGTGCCCTCCGATGCTTACCGGAGCCGAATCGGCAGCGATGGAGGCAATCGGATTCTCTCACGTCAGTGGCCTGAAGACGAGTGAGGGGAAGATGGCCCCCACCCATCTCCATACCACTGCAGGGCGGAAGTGATGTCAAAACGTCACTTCCGCCCAATGTTCTTAAAGGGCCATTAAAAAAAAATAGTCTAAATATGAGATCTGAGGTCTTTTTGACCCCAGATCTCATATTTAAGAGGACCTGCCATGCTTTTTTCTATTACAAGGGATGTTTACATTCCTTGTAATAGGAATAAAAGTGACCCAAAAATATTTTTTTTAACCACTTAAGGACCCCCGCACGCACATATACGGCCACAGAATGGCTCGTACAGGCACAAGGGCGTAAATTTACGTCCCCCGCCTTCGTGCGGTTTCGGGGTCCCATCGGCGTGCGGGGGTCCCCCTGGCTCTGGGAGCGATCGCCGACGAGCGGGCGGATGTCCGTGTTTTCCGCCCCCCCCGCGATCGCTCCCAGCCAATGGGAGCGCTCCCCCTTCGTTTCAGTTCCTCCTCCTGTGTTTACACAGGAAGGAGGAAATTATGTCACCTCTCATCGCAGCGGTGTTTCCCACCGCTGCTGATGAGAGAAGACATCCACAGTAAGTGTGCACCAATACAACACTGACACACACTCACATAGGCACATTAACCCCTTGTGATCGCCCCCCCCCCCCCCACCCCCATGTCATAGTGTCACTGAATGCAGTGATCTAATCATTGCATTTAGTGTCAGTGTGACAGGCAGTGTAAAATCAGATAGTGTTAGGTCCAGGATAGCCCCCCACCCCCCCTAATAAAGTTTTAACCCCCTGATCACTGCCATAGTTAACCCTTTCACTCCCTATTGCCAGCATCACTAAGCGATCATTTTTCTGATCGCTGTATTAGTGTCGCTGTTCCCGCTAGGTAGCTATTTTTTTTATTGCGATTTTTTTTTTTTTACTAAAGACATGTGGCTGAATTAATTTTGGCCTAAATGTTTTACTAAAATTTAGTTTATTTGATTTTTTTTATAACAAAAAGTAAAAAAATAGTGATTTTTTTCAAAATTGTCGCTCTATTTTAGTTTATAGCGCAAAAAATAAAAATCGCAGAGGCGATCAAATACCACCGAAAGAAAGCTCTATTTGTGGGAAGAAAAGGACGCAAATTTTGTTTGGGAGCCACGTCGCACGACCGCGCAATTGTCTGTTAAAGCGACGCAGCGCCGAATTGTAAAAACACCTTGGGTCATTTAGCAGCGTATGTGTCCGGGTCTTAAGTGGTTAAACAAAAAAATTTAAATTGAAGAAAAATAAATAAGAAAAAATTAAAATGACGAGCTTGCGCACAGAAACTAATGCATACGCAAGCAGCGCCCACATATAAAACAGTGTTCAAATCACAAATGTGATGTATCGCCATAATCGTTAGAGCGAGAGCAATAATTCTAGCCCTAGCCCTCCTCTGTAACCTCAAAAGATGCAACCTGTAGGATTTTTTAACCGTTGCCGATGGAGATCTTTAAGGGTAAAAGTTTGTCGCCATTCCACGAGCGGGTGCAACTTTGAAGCGTGACATGTTGGGTATCAATTTACTCAACGTAACATTATCATTTACAATTTAAAAAAATTGGGCTAACTTTACCGTTGTCTTATTTTTTAATCCAAAAAAGTGTACTTGTAAAACCTTTGCGCAAATACAGTCGCCACTAGATAGCGGAGCATTTTTTCGTTTGGCCTCCTATATATATAATGCTCTTTTACTTGGTGGCCAGCCATTAATATGGCGATGCTTATGTGTTTCTATCATTATCATTCGAACAGCCCCTAGTTAAGATGTCACCGCTCAACTATTTAAAGACCTGCGTGATGACACAGTCACAGCAGCCAATCCCCAGACAACGTCCTATCGTGACAAAATGCATAGGGTGGAGCCTGTGATATTGACATCATCACCTTTTTCTCTTCGGAGGTTAATGGTTCCAGCAAACGGTGAGCTGTAGCCTGTGGAGATACTGCAATTTGATCCAAATTGATACACTGTGCATGAAGTTTTACCTTTGTAAGTGCAATTCTTTTAAGTTTAATAAATTCTATTTATTTGATATAGTGCATTATGGGAACCCCTCTCTTTTATGTCTTTGAGTGATAAGCAGGGGCGGACTGACAACTCATGGGGCCCCCGGGCAAAAGAAGATTATGGGGCCCCTGGGTTTACAGATGGCCCCTACGCCAGGAGTAAGTAACAAACAAAACAACATATATAGTACAACAGTCAGGATCTCACATCAGTCCTCCCTTACAACAAAGTCCCAACATTCTCCTTATACATCACAGTCCACAGTGTGCCCCCTTTACGGCAGAGCCCCACAGTGTGCCACCTTACGGCAGAGCCCCACAGTGTGCCACCTTACGGCAGAGCCCCACAGTGTGCCACCTTACCGCAGAGCCCCACAGTGTGCCACCTTACGGCAGAGCCCCACAGTGTGCCACCTTACGGCAGAGCCCCCCAGTGTGCCACCTTAGAGCAGAGCCCCCCAGTGTGCCACCTTACGGCAGAGCCCCCCAGTGTTCCACCTTACGGCAGAGCCCCCCAGTGTCCCACCTTACGGCAGAGCCCCCCAGTGTGCCACCTTACGGCAGAGCCCCCCAGTGTGCCACCTTACGGCAGAGCCCCCCAGTGTGCCACCTTACGGCAGAGCCCCCCAGTGTGCCACCTTACGGCAGAGCCCCCCAGTGTTCCACCTTACAGCAGAGCCCCTCAGTGTGCCACCTTACGGCAGAGCTCCACAGTGTGCCACCTTACAGCAGAGCCCCCCCAGTGTGCCACCTTCCATCCTACCTATACATACAGTATATATACACACACCGTATATACATACACAGTATGTACACACACACACACACACACTATACATACAGTATATACACACACTAAACATACACACATGGTATATACACACACTATACAACACACATACAAACGGTATAAGCACACACACTATACATACATACATACATACATAATATATACATGCACTATATACACACACACAGTATACATACGCACACAGTATATACACACATACAGTATATGCACACACTATACATACAGTATATACACATATAGTATATACACACATACAGTATATACACACACACACACACACACACTATACATACAGTATATACACACACACACACACACACACACACACACACACACATTATACATATACACATACAGTATATACACACACACTATACATACAGTATATACACACACATTATACATATACACATACAGTATATACACACACACACACACACACTATACATACAGTACACACACACACACTATACATATACACATACAGTATATACACACACTATACATGCAGTATATACACACACACACACATTATACATATACACATACAGTATATACACACACACACACACACACACAGTATATATACACACACACTACAAACACATTATATATACACACACACACACACATACATATACACATACAGTATATACACACACATTATACATATACACATACAGTATATATACACACACACACACACATTATACATATACACATACAGTATATACACACACATTATACATATACACATACAGTATACACACACACATTATACATATACACATACAGTATATACACACACATTATACATATACACATACAGTATATACACACACTACACATACAGTATATACACACACACATTATTCATATACAGATACAGTATATACACACACTACACATACAGTATACACACACACACATTAAACATATACACATACAGTATACACACACATACAGTATATACACACACTATTCATACAGTATATACACACACACATACTGTATATACACACACATACATATACACATACAGTATATACACACACTATACATACAGTATATACACATACCGTATACATATACACACACTACACATACAGTATATACACACACATTATACATATACACACACACACACACATTATACATATACACATACAGTATATACACACACACTACACATACAGTATACACACACATTATACATATGTACATACAGTATATACACACACACTATACATACAGTATATACACACACATTATACATATACACATACAGTATATACACACACACACATTATTCATATACACATACAGTATATACACACACTACACATACAGTATATACACACACACTACACATACAGTATATACACACACATTATACATATGTACATACAGCAGGGCTCAAAATTTCAAGTCCTGAGCTACTAGCCAGGCCTCAAGAGTTACTCGCCACCAGTTGCCCCACCCAATTCATACACTGCCCTGCGCCTAATTGCACCTGTAAACACGCCCTCGTAGATTATCTCATGGAATGACACTGTTAAATTTTTTATGCAGAATCAAGTTACAAAATTAAAAATTACCAACAACTTTAACAAAATGGGACAGGGCACTGGGGGCAGACCAGAGGGACAGGGCACTTGAACTGGGTCTCTTCCCCATTCTCTTGCTGTCTCCTCTGCAACTTCCATCCATCCTCTCTCTCTCCCTCTCCTATTCATCTCATCATCAGGAGCCTGTGTGTGCGGCTCCACGCTTGCATGTCCCCACTTCCCCCCTTTATTCAGGCTGGCAGTGAGGAGAGGAGCTGCAGCACAGCGGGAGGGAGTACAATCCAGCACTGAGATCCACACAACTACATTGACACCATAGCACAGCGCACACTGAGGCCTCGTACACACGATCAAATCTGTCCGCTGGAAACGGTCTGCTGGACCGTTTCAGCAGACAGATTCGATCGTGTGTACGGCCGAGCCGACGGATTTTGCCACCCGACAGATTTCAAAGCATGCTTTGAAATCTATAGGGTGGGAATCCGTCCGCCGCCCGACATGTCTGCTGGTTAGTACACTTACCAGCAGACATGTCGTCCCACACCGCCGCCGAATGGATTCGGCGCATGCGCGGAAGTGTTTTACTTCCTGGTGCGGTGACGTGGCGGCGTCAACGTCACCGCCACGTCAGCGAGCCGTCTGCTGGCGGGGATTTTGGTTTGCTCGTGTGTACATGCGAGCAAACCAAAATCCCAGCAGACAGATTTGTTCAAATCTGTCGGACAGACAGATTTGAACAAATCTGTCTGCTCGTGTGTACGAGGCCTCACACAGCACACATTGGGACCAGTCTTTTCACAGTGCTCAGGCTGAACTGTTGGACACTTACAAGGAGAAGAAAACTGCACAAACTGGAAGGCTGCCACTCTCATGTCAGGGCAACTTTCAGTGAGCGCTGCACCGGAGTGGTAATTTTCACAATCCTCCACCTCACTCATTACTTTCTGTTCTCCAGCTACATTGGTCGGGGGAGGGACAGGCTCAGAGAGGTCATACTGTGAGGTCCCATGGCTAAATGAGAATTGTAGGGAGAGCACCTGTGTACTGCTCTGCCTGTGCGGGGCTCACCAGACTACTTTTCCTGAGCATGCACCTTTCCTCTTCGGCCGCCAATCTCTCTAAGGCCTCGTACACACGATCAAATCTGTCCGCTGGAAACGGTCCGCTGGACCGTTTCAGCAGACAGATTCGATCGTGTGTACGGCCGAGCAGACAGATTTGTCCACCCGACAGATTTCAAAGCATGCTTTGAAATCTATCGGGTGGGAATCTGTCCGCCCGACATGTCTGCTGGTTAGTACACTTACCAGCAGACATGTCGTCCCGCAACCGCCGCCACACCGCCGCCGCACCGCCGCCGAATGGATTCGGCGCATGCGCGGAAGTGTTTTACTTCCTGGTGCGGTGACGCGGCAGCGTTAAACGTCACCGCCACGTCACCGACACGTCAGCGCGCTCTCTGCTGGCGGGGATTTTGGTTTGCTTGTGTGTACACGCGAGCAAACCAAAATCCCAGCAGACAGATTTGTTCAAATCTGTCGGACGGACAGATTTGAACAAATCTGTCCGCTCGTGTGTATGGGGCCTTAGTGTAGGCACAGATTGGAGGGAGATTGGTCATGCAGCCCTGTCATCACTTGCCCCCAGCTTAAATCCACTCGCCAAATGCTAGTAGGCGAGTGGAAATTTTGACGGCTGACATACAGTATATACACACACACTATACATACAGTATATACACACATTATACATATACACATACAGTATATACACACACACATTATTCATATACACATACAGTATATACACACACACACTACACATACAGTATATACACACACACACACATTATTCATATACACATACAGTATATACACACACACACACATTATACATATACACATACAGTATATACTCACACACATTATACATATACACATACAGTATATATACACACACACTACACATACAGTATATACACACACACACATTATTCATATACACATACAGTATATACACACACATTATACACATACAGTATATACACACACACACATTATTCATATACACATACAGTATATACACACACACTACACATACAGTATAGTATATACACACACACACATTATACATATACACATACAGTATATACACATACTACACATACAGTATATACACACACACACACACATTATACATATACACATACAGTATATACACACACATTATACATATACACATACAGTATATACACACACTACACATACAGTATATACACACACATTCATATACACATACAGTATATACACACACACTACACATACAGTATATACACACACACACACACACATTATACATATACACATACACATACAGTATATACACAATATACACACACATACAGTATATACACACATTATACATATAAACATACACATACAGTATATACACACACTATACATACAGTATATACACATACAGTATACATATACACATACAGTATATACACATACAGTATATACACACACATTATACATATACACATACAGTATATACACACACACATTCCTATACACATACAGTATATACACACACTACACATACAGTATATACACACACACACACACATTATACATATACACATACAGTATATACACACACATTATACATATACACATACAGTATATACACACACTATTCATACAGTAAACACACACAGTATACATATACAGTACATATACAGTATATACACACACATTATACACATACAGTATGTGACAGACTTAGATCCTCCTATGTCTAGGGTCACCTTATGTCCAATAGGGCCATAGGGTGACTAAGAAATGATATCATAAATTCTATGGGATGGGACATTACTGATAAATCATGTATGGCAGGATATCTTGAAATATTAAAAGTTGTTGGTTTATGCTAAACCACAACCAGTCAATAAGAGGGCTCATTCCTCTGTGTACTTAGCTGTTGATATGCTAAGTGGGACAGGCTTTTAAAAAACCTTATTGTGTGAATTCAATTAGAATGTCATTGTCTAATGTGAATGCTAATGTCCACCACCGGCCAGCTCTCTGTCTTAGGCCTCGTACACACGAGGCAATCTATTTGTTCAAATCGGTCGGACCGACCGATTTGAACAAATCTGTCTGATAGGATTTTGGTTTGCTCGCGTGTACACACAAGCAAACCAAAATCCCCGCCAGCAGACGGCGCGCTGACGTGTCGGTGACGTGGTGGTGACTTTGACGCCGCCACATCACCGCACCAGGAAGTAAAACACTTCCGCGCATGCGCCGAATCCATTCGGCGGCGGTGCGGGACGACATGTCTGCTGGTAAGTGTACTAACCAGCAGACATGTCGGCGCGGACGGATTCCCACCCGATAGATTTCAAAGCATGCTTTGAAATCTGTCAGGTGGCCAAATCCGTCGGCTCGACCAGCATTTTTCACCCAAAAAATCAGCATGATTGAATGCACTGCTGCCCCATCTCCTGACATGCTGGGACTTGTAGTGCCCCAGCAGCTCACAGACACAAGAGTTGGTAATACAGGGGAGGAGAAGAGGAGGGACTGTGCCTGTGTAGTGGTGGGCAGCTAATGAGTAGGCAGGTGTAGTAGAGATTAGGGAGACATTAAGGACATGCCCTTCCTCCAGAAGTAGTGCACTTCCTACAAACAAAATCGATCTAATAGCCTCAGAGCCATGCTAGAGGTAACACATCCCCTCCCTCTCTGCTCACTAGGGTAACCCACTGACAAGGATCCATCTTGTAAAATTCAGCCAGCTTACCTTATCAGACAGTCCGTCCCACACAAGCAAGCTGTGTCCCCGCCTCCCCTTCTCCTCTCCTCCAGCAGTCGGAATCTCCTGCTTCTGTGTCAAAAAAGCCGCGCTGGAGAAGGGGGCGTGTGCAGCGTGTTCCTATTGGCTGAGGGGGCAGTGCAGAGGCGGGGCAGCTATAATCTCAGGAATTTCACATCAAAATAATGTCGGTGCCAGACATATCAAGAACAGATGTAAAAAAACACTGGTTTTTACATTCTGTCCCTAGTTTTACTGAGGCTGGCCACCATGATGGGGCCCCCTAGTGGCACGGGCCCTCGGTCACTGCCCGAATGACCGAATGGTCAGTCCGCCCCTGGTGATAGGGGTCTAGCAGCTCCGGATATTCC
Organism: Rana kukunoris; assembly: GCA_029574335.1. Classification (NCBI taxonomy): domain Eukaryota; kingdom Metazoa; phylum Chordata; class Amphibia; order Anura; family Ranidae; genus Rana; species Rana kukunoris. Next base: position 134,849,266 of record CM056055.1, read on the forward strand.
TTAGGTTTTTGGGAGATCGAATTCCTTGTGCCTGGTGAGACCGCTACAAAGTGGTCAATCAAGTCAATAAGGAGATTATATACTCACTCGGGTGTGAAGAATTCTGGGCGAAGGATCTTTCTTAATCATTTTGTTTCTGCACTTGTATGAAAATTCACTGGCTAAACCCTCTATCACAGGAATACTCATTTGGAACTTTGTTTTATATTTTTACTTGTATTTTTTTTTCCTGGAACTCTGCATTCTTTTGTTTTTTTCAGATGTTTTTTTCACCATTGCACCTAATAATTTGGGATTTTGTTTTATATTAGTATTTCATAATTTTATATAATTTTTTTTTTTTGTAACTCTGTATTTGTTTTCTTTTTTCTTCAGATGTTTTTTCACTATTGCATTTGTGAATTTTTGAAATCTTTGTTTATGGTGCTAGGCCAATTTTATTTTCATGGATTTTTATTGGATTATCATCACAGTCCTTTTAGAACTATTACTATTTAATTTATTGGTTGATCTTTTCAGCATATTAATATCACATGTTAATATATATATTTTTTTTTAACTGTCATTCCTAACACTATTTGGAACACTCATTGCTGACTAAACCTCACAAGTTTGTGTCATCTAGAGCAGGCATGTCCAAAGTCCAGCCCAGGGGCCAAATGCGGCCCGCGTTTTGTTTTAATGCGGCCCCACTGGTAATTTGGATACATATATCTTTTGTGGCCCCCAATGAATCCCAGAGCACCGCGTGGCACAAAAGATATATACCGTATTTATCGTTCTGGCAGCCTCGGAGGGGACAGGGAGAGGGGTGGGACGAGTGCTGTCAGATAACATACAGGAGAATCTCCTGTTTAAACAGGAGATTCTTCTGTATGTAATCCGTTGGCGCTCGTCCCGCCCCCTCCCTGTCCCCTCCGAGGCAAAATTTGGCCCTTACGCATGTTCACTTCATCAAATATGGCCCTGTTTATTTCTTGTGAAAAAAAAATATGGCCCTATTTGAAAAAAGTTTGGACATCCCTGATCTAGAGTTTCAGATATTTTCAGTATTCTCTCCTATATTTTTCGTATGCTATAGGCCTCCTAACCTGAGGGATGAGGGGGATACGGACCTCCTATCACAATTTATATTAGCTGCAAGGATGGGAAGTGTTATCATAATGGGGAATTTTAATTATCCATCCAGACATGGGCAGAGGGAACCGTGCATTCGACTAAGGCTCGCCAGTTCCTAAATATCTTGCAGGACAATTTCATGGGGCATATGGTAGAAGCACAAACTAAACATAGGGCCAGATTCACAGAGCGATTACGCCTGTGTAACAAGAGATGCGCGGCGTAAGTCTAAATGTGTGCGTGCGTTTCGATGCACGGCATCCCCAGAATGAGATACGCAAGAAATCTACTTTTTTTGTCCAGCGTAATTTCGTTAGACAGGCGCATCCGCCCGCGCAAGACTGCGCTAGACACACCATTGATTTGCTAGTCAAATATGCTAATGAGGGACTTACGGGGATCCACAAAAGAACGTTGGGGCAGCGCAGGCTCCGCAGTGTGCGCAACAGCAAAATATCCTGTCTAAAATCAGACCATATAAAAGCTGGTCTAAAAAGAGAAAAATCGTCTACATGTCAGATAAAGCAACACTGTTAGTGAGGAGCTCAGCAGTCACACGTGTTGCACAACAATCTGTATGCCAACATGCCAGGGGCATCGTCGCGCATAGCTATACTACTGACTTTAGATAAGCAAAGAAGGAGGAGGGCACGGAGGATGGCACGGGAGAAGATATACCGCACACGCATAGACCTGTTTGGCATGAGTGATTGTGAGGTGTATCGCATCTTCAGATTCACCCCTCATGCCATCCTGGAATTAACCACAACCCTGCAGGAGGACATCACCAGCCCACACAACGCTCACATGCAGTGCAGCCACTGGTCAAGGTCCTGGCAACACTCCATGTCCTTGCCAGTGGCTCTTTTCAGCGTACCAGTGGAGTGGTGGCTGGGATGTCACAATCCTCCATGAGCAGATGTGTGCACCAGGTTGTCCCTGCAATCCTCAGACGCATGTCCCACCACATCATCAAACCAACCACTGAGGACCTGCGGCTGAAGGCAATGAGAGATTTCTACAGAATTGCCAGATTCCCACGCACCATGGGGGCCATTGATTGCACACATGTGGCACCCCAGCCCCCCCAGGAGACAGAGCACATGTACCGCAATCGGAAGCATTGGCATTCCATCAACGTACAGGTGATAGTCGATGCCCAATGCCTCATATGGCACGTCCCTGCCAAACACCCAGGGTCCAGCCATGACAGCTACATATACATCTTCTGAGAGGAGAGCAGCCAGGAGCCAGCTCGCATTAGGCATCTTTGCACGTTAAACACACACATTAATCATGGCATAATGAGAATGCATGCATGCACACCACTGTGGTCCCTAGCACACACACCCCACATCCTTATTAAATTGTATTGGCACCAGTCCACCGTGCAGGACTTGTGAGCAGCAACGCCACGCCAAGGCTCCAATTATGTCACTGTACATTCATACACCATTCACACGGACCTGGGGATCACTTCTCCCTGGTCCTGGGGAACCCTTCTCCACCAAAATTGAGGGTGACACCCTTTTTCCGGCAGGAATGTCACCCCCACATTCAAACAGCATTCACAACCAAAAAAAATAAAACATTTCCAGCAAAATCAAAAAATTTCCAGCAAAAAAAAAAAGGCCCAAAAAAAAAGGGAAAAACAAATTAGTGCCCTTGACGTGAGCCACGCCTGGGGCGCCCCCGGCCACGGCCCCGGCTCCTCTGGGGAGACTCATGGGGGAGGGGGTAAACCCGGGAAGGAGGAGCAGCCCCTGGTCTCTGCCCACCTGGCGGCCTGCCCTCCAAGGCCACGGCTATTCTGTCCAGGGCAGCACCTAGTGTTGCCGTGTTGGCCTGGATAGCCTGGGTAAGGGCCCTCACATCCTGCCCAACGCCTGCTGATGTAGTCTGCAGGTCGTTAAGGCAGTTTCTGAAAGCCCGGGAGTGGCAGTCCAGGTTCCCAAGCGTATCCTTGATGGAGGACAGGCTCTCCTCCATCCGCACCAATGTCTGTTTGACCTGTCCCAGATGGCGGGTCTGGAGGAACTGGTCCCTTCTCAGAGTGGCGGGCAGGAGATCGGCCACCCCCCTGGTCTTCTGGGCCGCCTTTCTGCCTCCAGCTGATGCTTGTGGCCGGGGAGGCCCTTGGGAGGGGAGCCATGTTGGGGGAGGAGGGGGGGCTCCCCCTTAGGGAGGGCTGGCTGCTGCCAGCCAGAGGGGAAGAGTCATGCAAAAACAATAGTCCAGTGCCTGACATGGACTCCTCCTCCTCCTCAAACTCCTCCTCCCCAACCTCCTCCTCCTCCTCTTCAACCTCCTCCGCGGACTCCGGCCTCATTAGGCTGCTGTCCTGGGGATGGTGCGGTCAGGCCAGATGGCCCAGCACCCTCCTGCACATCTGTGGATGACACAAAACATTCACAGGTTGGAGGATCCACACACTTGCCAAATATTCCCTTTCACCCCCTCCCCCACACATGCTACACACCTAATAGAAAAAAAAACCTTACCTGGCATCACGCCTTCATGACTTGAGTCATAGCCGGGCAGGCCCTCCACTTCTTCCCGATGAAAGGTCTGGGCCACCGCACGCTCCTCCGCTGTCAGCCTAACACGGCATGGTGGGCCCCCTCCTGTGGCCCTGGCATGGGCAAGCATTTTGGCCAGCTTATTTTTGACCAGACGTAGGAGGTCATTTATCTTTTTCATCAATCCCAGACCGGTTCCGTGTCTCCCCCTCCCCCGCTGAATTCACCTGGTCAGTGATCATGTCCAAAATCCCTCCTGGCCGGGGTGGTGTTGGCGGAAACGTGGAGGAAACGCCCATAGTCGGAAATGGCCCGGGCATGAATTTGTTTCTCCCTCAAAGTAAAATTTAATTTCCTCTTCCTCTCTGTCATACTCTGACCAAAAATCACTCACAAAAACAAGCACGACCAATCAAGCAAGAAAACAAACAAACAGAAAACTATCAAACAAAAAGTTTTACAAACACTCAGCAAAAAGCAGTCACAAAAACAAACAGGAACAATCAAGCAAGAAAAATAACAAACAAAAAACTATCAAACAAAAAGTCTCACAAACACTTAGCAAAAATCACTTTCAAATATCTTCTAACAAACACTAGATCACACAGTACACAAATCTGACAAATACAAATCACAACGCAACTAACAACGGAACAAAAGCACTTTGCTATATGGGAAGGGAAACAAAGGGATGTACTTTTGCAATGGAAGTGTGTTTGTGTGTGTCTATTTATGCTGTCTGCGTAGTTCATGATTTTGCCCTAGTCCATTTCCAATTTCACTGATTGCGCTGTTCCCGAGTTGTGAGCATGCGCACAGAGGTGCTGACATGGTCTGCTTCAAGCGCGCATGCGCGAGCCGGCCGGCCCTTCATTTGCATGGGGTCACGGCTCATTTCAATGTAACACGCCCACGTCCTTCCCAATTTGTATTACTCCGACTTACGCCTCTGAAATAACGTTACGCATGCGCAATTTTCTGCGTAAAAGCGACGAGAATAGGGTGATTGTGCGGCTACATTGCGCAAGTCTAACGTAAAGGCGGTGCGCTACACCGGTCCAATAATGCGCAGATGTACCTGAATCTGGCCCATAGACTTTACTAGACCTACTGATTACCAACAAAACAGACCTGATCACAAATGTGGAAATACATGCAATTTAGGAAACAGCATTCACGGGCCTTTGGCCAATGCATCCCATTGGGAAATACATTTAAAAGAGGGACCAGAAGTGATGGGTGGCTTAACTCCAATGTAAAAATGCATATAAAAGAAGAAGGTGTTCAAAAAATACTAGGCTGAGGGATCATCATCAACATTCAGACTTAACAAAGAATGCAACAACATATGTAAGGGTGCAATTAGGGTGGCTAAGATAGAACATGAAAGACATATCAGAGGAGAGCAAAAAAAATAAAAAATAAGGAAATTCTTTAAGTATATAAACAGTAACAAAGGGAGGACAGAACATATTGGCCCCATAAAGAATGAGGAAGGACATCTGGTTACAAAGGATAGGAAGATGGCGAAGGTATTGAATTTATTCTTCTCCTCAGTCATCATGAGGAAAATCGGGGGCTTCAGAAGGCAAAACTGCAGTGTTCAAGCAAAGGGGGCTTCTGCGCTAGTATATGAAAAATCGTACTTAGAATAATAGAAATATCACTGCAGCAAACACAAAATGTGCATACACAGCACCTAAAGTGATAGATTAAATATAAGGTGATTGCGCAAAGTATATATACAAATAATCAAATGGATAAATAAAAAGTGAAAAGTGCAAGATATAAATATATCACAGTTTCCAACTAAAGTGCAAGTGCCTATCTAGAGTGCATCAGGGACAAAGTCCAAAAGTGCATAAATCAATAGGTGCAACAATAGTCTATAATGGTGAAACTGCTAGGAAATGCCCACTCATCCGAGAGATGTGAAATACACCACACACAGGGTCTGGTCTCCCAGAACTCTCACCTCAAACCGGTGAGAAAAAAGCCTTGATAGATAATCCTCCTATGGATGTCTCCCTGGGGGGTCCTGCTCCCTACCACAGATCGGTGGGGGGAGAGATGTACCTGGAATCTCAGCAACAACGGAGAGAGGAAAACAAAAGGCCTCCAATTGTGTGATATCGTCGGTAAAAGCGGTTTAATAAAAGAATTGCACTTACATAAATGAGAATATAAACAGCACGTGCCACCAGCACTGCAGTCGCCATTGTAGTAGTATAATATAATGTATAATATAGTATAATAATATATATATATATATATATAATATAGTATAGTATAATGTATATATAGTATATATAATATAGTATAATGTTTACTGTTTAGTCCAACAAAGCCAGACATTTTACCAATTTGATTCATCTAACAATACAGCAGTATCTAACTGTGATCTGTCTGAGTTTGAGAGAGCTAAAAAGCTTTGTCTATCTGTTACATTTGCTAAAAACTTTCCTTTCTGTCTTCCTCATCAAACAAAATCTCCCTTTGTTGTAGATGGGAGCAGTGCACTAGTCTTGTTCTACACTAGAGTATGTCTCTGTGGATTTGACTAGGTTCATTAAAATGTTGGATGCAGGGGTCTTCTATAAACCATTGCTTGGTCTGCTGTAATGAGTATTCAATGTTTAGGATAGTGTCCGTGTGACCAGTTCTAACATTTATGATAATTGTGATATACTCACCCCAGAAAGAGGACTTGAAGGTTTCCTTTTCCATTCATATGCCTACTGATTTCTCAATTTGAATGAATATGAAACCATGTGAGATTTCATTTGTTTCTCCATGATTTAATCTCAGCCACCCAGGATGGAGTTGTCAAGGGAGATTAAATCTTTGTTACCAATGTGTACTGTTAGCTGTAGAGGGGTATGATCTGAAAAAAAAAACCTCCTGGGAGTTATGTCACTGTAATCAACTGCAAGAGAATAGAGGGACATCCAAATGCCAGATTAATGTCGGAAGCAAATTTGTGCATGCAGCAATAACAGGAGTACAGTTTAAGAGCTGAGACTTAATGTATGTCAAACTTAATATGTCCACCCAGGATTGTAGTCCTTGTAGAGAAGCTTCATATTGTGCCTATTATGCTTTTAAAATCTCCAGGGGAGGTATCGGAGCAAAACGTTTGAATTGCTGACCAAAGTCAACAATCTGAGATCCTTCACTATAACAAGGTGATGTGAATGGCATGAGGCATCTCTCCTTAGGCACAGGTGCCCACTAGAGGGAAAAGTCCTCACCTTCCCTGGCAGCTTAACAAACCACCTGGGTGCAGGGACAGTCAATACACCATACAATGAATGTCATTCCTTAAGTGGAACATATAAACATAACATAACATTCTATACAGCACTAAATGAAAGAACAAACCCCTGAAGTCCCTACTACCACATACCATGTTAGTAGAATCTGGAAATCAGCCAGGTCTAGAATGCCTGTCTGACAGATAAATGAACCATCAGGGATGAGTCATAGTTGGAGGGGAGCTGGCAGACGTAGTTGTCACAATATTTCACTTTGTTGCAGCCGTAGGTCTAGTCTGAGACAAAATAAGGAATCAAGTAAATCACAACAAATATATGTGTTAATAAGACATAAAAATGGCCACTGCATATGGTAATTAACATTTTTTTTTTTTTAGTGAATTGTCTGCTTCTGAGATAGATACTGCGTTATTAATTTTTTTGGTTCAAAACTATTTTATTGAGATCAAAACAAAGGAAAAATAAAAAATAAGCTGCTTAGTAGAATGACGAATTGGCAAGACCTGCTATCAAATGCACAGGGTAAAAGTACAAACAAAACACATATGCATATCAGGAGAAGAGAGCCATACCTGCTCAAAACCTGAACTGGGTTTCGTAGGGATCAGAGCATAATGGCTGATTTATAAGTATTAAAATCCTTCTGATTGTGGGAGGTTATATAATTGCTGAAGTTTGGAAAAAGAACAACAATGAGCAGCCACTATTAGTCAGCATAGAGAAACCAAGTTATGGTTCATCTAGAGATAAAAATTTGATTTGGCAATGAATGCAACTAGAAATTTGGCATCATTAAAAAATAAGGCTAAAGGTGGAACCTGAGAGGTTAATTTATATCCTATACTGTATAAAAACTATAGATGTAGAGATTTGCATACTATTGAGTTCAGGGAGATACATTTCTGTAATGGATAGATTTGGACAAGACTCAGGCCCCGTACACACGAGCAAATGAATCTGCTCAAATCGGTCGGACAGACCGATTTGATCAGATTTGTCTGCTGGCTGTTTTGGTTTGATCGCTGTACACACAATCAAACCAAAATCCCCGCCGGCAGACAGCGCGGTGACGTGGCGGTGACGTTGACGCCGCCACGTCACCGCACCGGGAAGTAAAACATTTCCGCGCATGCGTCGAATCCATTCGATGCATGTGCGGGCAGATATGTCTGCTGGTTAGCGTACTAACCAGCAAACATATCGGTCTGACGGGTTCCCAGCAGACAGATTTTAAAGCAGGCTTTAAAATTTGTCTGCTGGCCAAATCCGTCGGCTCGCCCGTACACACGATCGAATCTGTCTGCTGAGACGGTCTGTCAGACCGTTTTCAGCAGATAGATTTGATCATGTGTACGTGGCCTAAGACAGGCAAATGAAAGAGATAAATCGAGGAGGTTTCATATTTGAGCTAAGGTATTTCTATATGCAAAGCATGACACTGTGCAAGTTGTGCAAATCTAGCCACTAAATATTAGTGCCACAGGTTGGATAAACTCAAACCCTCTTTTAGCTTGAGGTCTATATAGCAACAATTTCCCAAATCTGGGCCTCTTACCTATCCAGATGAAGTTATTAACTGCAGACCAAACAGCCTTAACAGTTGGTTTTAAAATGTCGATCGGCAATGGTCTATATCAGGGGTCTCCAAAATGCGGCCCAAGGGCCAGATGTGGCCCTTTGCTAGCCTTTATGCAGCCCTTGGGGCACTATTCCTTTAACTGATATAATGCACTATTCCTCCCACTGACACCAATAAGGGGGCACTATCTTTCTACTGATATCAATGATTGGATACTATTCCTCCTACAAATAGGGGCCCTATTCCTCCTACTGACCACCAACACTGAGGCAATATTTATTCTCACCGGTGCTGGGCCTGGGACATTTTCTGCCCCCGCTGGCTACAATCTGGCCCTCCTAAAGTCTGAAGGAGAATAAAGTGGCCCTTTGTTTGAAAATTTTAGAGACCCCTGGTCTATATAAAAACAATAGATATTTCAGTTACCATAATTCTACCCAAAAAGTAGATACAATATAAGGACCATATCTTCAGGTAGTTCTTGGAAAAATACTGCTTGGAAGAGTAGTACAAACAGCATAAAGATGGGATAAGTTGAATATCCAAATATGAAAGTGCTTTTCTCAAGAAAATCTGAGATTACTCCAAATAATACCAGTAGTAGAGTGTAATAGATTGATCGGTAGAGCAGCACATTTCAAAAGGTTAACTCCTAAGCCAGAAAGGTCCTGAAAAGCCCTCAAATCAGAGGAAAATATAGAAAGTGAGACTACTGGGTTAGTTAGAAATAATAAAACATTGACACCATACATACTGAGTTTAAATTCACAACCACCTTTGGAATAGCCTTTAATATTCAATTAAGATTAATTGCACAAGCTAACAACTCTATGGCAATTGTGAAGAGGATGGGTGAAAGAGGAAACCCCTGCCTCGTCTCATGTCTCAAAGAGAGAAAAAAAACAGAATTGCAACCCAGAAGTTTAGCTCTTGTACATGGAGCATGATACAGAGCCTGAAACCCATGCACAAAATATTTTCTAAAGCCAATATTAGATAAGAGACAGTAAATGTAGGGCCAAGTTATACTATCAAACACCTTGTGTATATCAAGGCTTAAAGGAAGTACTGAGCAAGAAAATGTAGTTGCATCTTGGATAACATTAGTAGCTAAGTAAATATTGTCTGTAATCTGTCTACAACAGGGATGCCCAACCTTTTGAAGAGCGAGGGCCACATAAGTGACTTGTAACCGGCCGTGGGTCACAATGAGTGGAGCGGGCGGATGACAGGTCTGTGTCCACTCTGCATATCAAGAGCAGACACAGACAGCCCACTCTACTCTACGGGCCCTTCGATCCGATCCACCCAGGCAGAAGGGGATGGATCCTCCTGTTTTTGGGGTTTTTTTGCAGATCGGATTGGAGTTAGGTTGTGCACCTGCTGATCAGTTTGGGGTTAGGGATCAAAATTGGGACACATTTCTTATAATAGAACACAGAGTATCCATCCGAGTCTGGAGCCTTTGAAGGTTTAGAAATTTAATGATTTCCGCTATCTCTAAATCAGTGCATGGGGCATTCAGGCTCTGTACCTGATGTGCAGAAAACGAAGGAAGAGCCGTTCTTTTCAGTCTATGGAATAGGTCATAGAAAGAGACAAGGGGGAGAAAAGTAAATGCTGATAACAAGTGGAAAATATGTCCACAACATCCTTGGGATGACACCCAAATTTTGAAGTCTATAAACATGTGAAGGTTTGATAATGTGATTAAACTTCCTGGCAAAGAGTAAGGTATCTAGAGCCACTACTTTTTGGTTTATCTGTTTTGGCTGTGGAGGTTAAATTTCACCCAAGGCTGTAGAAAGTAAGCGGATCTCAGAAAGTTTAGCTCTATTCCTAGCTGCAGTGATACCTATCAAATGGCCCCTCATAACAGCCTTATGCCCTGACCATAAAGTGGAGCCAGCAAGATCATCAGCATCATCAAAGTGATATTAAATGTTTGAGTATTTTTTTTAAATAACAAACATGTCATACTTACTTCCACTGTGCAACTCGTTTAGCACAGAGCGGCCCTGATCGTTCCTTGGCAGCTCTCGTGGCTCCTCCCCACAATAGGTAACCCCTCTGGGAAGTATAGTAAGTGGTAGAAAGACCAACACTTGATATCTATCTAAGACCTCAAAAACTTTTTTAAAGAATGAATAACGAGGCTCATTAGGGGAGAACACATTAGCTATAGTCAGTGGCCGGTCCTTAGGCCGCGTACACACGATCAAATCTGTCTGCTGGAAACGGTCTGCTAGACCGTCCCAGCAGACAGATTCGATCGTGTGTACGGGCGAGCCGACGGATTTGGCCACCCGACAGATTTCAAAGCATGCTTTGAAATCTATCGGGTGGGAACCTGTCCGCCCGACATGTCTGCTGGTAAGTACACTTACCAGCAGACATGTCGTCTCGCACTGTCGCTGAATGGATTCGGCGCATGCGCGGAAGTATTTTACTTCCTGGTGCGGTGACGTGGCGGCGTCAACGTCACGTCACCGACACGTCAGCGCGCCGTCTGCTGGCGGGGATTTTGGTTTGCTCGTGTGTACACGCGAGCAAACCAAAATCCAAACAGACAGATTTGTTCAAATCGGTCGGACAGACCGTTTTGAACAAATCTATTGCCTCGTGTGTACGAGGCCTTAGTGTTGGGCGAGCGGTTTAGACCGAGGATAAGTTTGGACAAACAACACCCATTTACCCATTTTGGTGAACATCCAAATTTGTGGGGCGCTGCCAGGATGTTTACCCGCCGAGTGCCCCACAATGCACTGCTTGATGCACAGTGCAATCTAAGCCCTGATTGGCTGAAGCAATGCACCTGACTCTTGCTCAGGTGCAAGGCTTTGCCCAATCAGGGCACAGTGAATATTCTGGCTGTTAAGTAGCGGGTCGGGAAGGCGGACTCTGTGCAGTTAACAACGGATGAGTCATCAGCTGTCAATAGGCTTCCACACTGACAACTTTGGGTCTGGTATGGATTTTAATGGATACCGCAGGCCAATTTTTAATTTTTTTTTAAAGGTGTGGGGTCCCCATAAAATCTGTACCGGGGCTGAAGTGGTCCACGTAAGCATCGATATATGAAATAATGCCAGAGTTACCATATCAGCCTGAACTTTTCCTCTGTGTTGTGCAAAGTGTGGATGAGAAAGAGAGACAGAGAGCAAGAAGGTTTGCATGATCGTTGTATAGTGGGTGATTGGGAGAAGCCCTGCACCCATGAGTTAAGAAACCTGCCACGTGGGCTACCTTTTTCCCAGGGAATGAGAATGGGAAATGAGTGCCTGAAGCAAAGGCATGATCTGGTTTTCTAAGAGAATGTGTATATATTTATTTGTCATTATCTATAGATCTGCCTTGCATTAGGGACAATGGCTATAGGAATTCATGCAACTAATTTTCTACATTGCTATTTGCTGTCAAATTGTGTACTTGCATTGTGATTTTCCACTCATGTATCAACATTTCATTGGGTATGCACCATTTGTGTTTGCAAAATTTTACAAAGAGTTATTTGCAGATAGGATAAAAATTATAGGATAAAAAATTATATACTAAAAAAGGGAAGATTTTATATGAAAATATCATTATCTGCTGATATTTTTTGTTAATGAATTTTGGTTTACTTTCATTACAGTCTTTGAGCTTTTTCACACAGGTGGTCCACCCGATGGACTTTGCTTTGCTTAGAGGGAGATTGACCTGCTTATCCCCGCCGAGCAGGAAAATGACAAGTCCGTCTCCGCTCACTGTGCAGAGATGGACTTATCAGAACCCTACTCTCTTCCATGGGGAGATCAGATCCATTTTCCTCCGATCTGCCAGATGGATGGAAAATAGGGTCACCATCCGTCTGGTTTAGGTGGAGAGGATTAGATAGCAGCTGGTGTCAGCAGACATGTCACCACTGACATCCGCCGCTCCATAAGGATGAAGAGAGCCTCCGATCAGGTCTCCCTGAAAAACTGACAAGCGGACCTGATCGGAAAGCCCATGTGAAAGGGACCTACAGTAAGTCTTCTTTATTTTGTTACATAGTTACTTAGTTAGTCTGGTGAAAACAGACACAAGTCCATTTAGTTCAACCAATAAAAGGAAAAGGAAGGCAAAAAAAACAGCAAAGCATGATCCTATTTGCTCCAGCAGGGGAAAAAATCCTTCCTGATTAGGGTTGAGCGAACCCGAACTGTAAAGTTCAGGTTCGTACCGGACTTTAGTTTTTTTTTTTGACCCGGACCCGAACCTGAACAATTTGCTGTAAGTTCGGGTTCGGTGTTTTGGTATGCAACGGTGTGCTGCAGGCAGCCAATCAGCATTTGTTTTACTTGTGTGACCTAGAAGCCATCACAGCCATGCCTACTAATGGCATGGCTGTGATTGGCCAGCGCAGCATGTGACTGAGCATGTGACCCAGCCTCTATATAAGCTAGAGGCACACAGCACAGCTCATCACTCTGCTTTAGCTAGGGTAGGGAAAGGCTGCTGCTGCTGCTGCTCTTCTCAGGGACATATTTAGATATGATTGTGCTGCTTCAGAAATCAAATTACAATACTCAGCAATCTACATAGCATTAGCTACTGTAGGGAAAGGTTCCTGATGTTCTTATAGGGGAGAATTAGATAGGAGTCTGTCCTACTTCACAAATCTAATTGCAGCTGCACTGCATATTTTCCTGTGAGATAATCTGCATTAGATAATTTAGGGTGAAGGTTCCTGATTGTGCTTATAGGCAGAGAAATATATAGGAGTCAGTCCTACTTCACAAACCTAATTGCAGCTGCATTGCATTTGTTCCTGTCAGATACTCTGCATATTGCACCAGCATTGCATATGTTCCTTTTCTGATACTCTGCATATTGCACCAGCATTGCATATGTTCCTTTTCTGATACTCTGCATATTGCACCAGCATTGCATATGTTCCTGTCAGGTACTCTGCATATTGCACCAGCATTGCATAGGTTCATGTCAGATACTCTGCATTATATAATTTAGGGTGAAGGTTCCTGATGTTCTTATAGGCAGAGAAATATATAGGAGTCAGTGTCATGGTCTTACCTCCTTGCAGCCTTATCACTGACATGTGCTGGCGGCCATCTTGCTTCCTGGGCTTCTTGTAACTTCCCACATCCTGTGGCTCCTTCTTCCCACTGGGAGGAGCTGGATGCTCAGCACATATATACCACGGCTGCTGCAGCATTCCCTTGCTTGGTCCTTGTCTTATACCCTCCTGTGATCGTGCTGCTGTTTTGGTCACCGACCCGGCTCCTATGGACGTTTCTTCTGGTTCCTGATCCCCGGCTTCGTCTCACCACCCTTTGGCTACTGACTCCGGCTTGGCTGACTTCCATCCATGGCTATCAACCCTGGGTCCGGCGAAGGACCCTTCTGGCTGTTGATCATCTGTTTGGACTTTACCTTGCTGTTTGGTTTTTAATAAAGACCTTCTTCTTTCATTTATATCTGTACGTCTGATTCATGCTTCCTGACAGTCAGTCCTACTTCACAAACCTAATTGCAGCAGCATTGCATATGTTCCTGTCAGATACTCTGCATATTGCACCAGCATTGCATATGTTCCTGTCAGATACTCTGCATATTGCACCAGCTTTGCATATGTTCCTGTCAGATACTCTGCATATTGCACCAGCTTTGCATATGTTCCTGTCAGATACTCTGCATATTGCACCAGCATTGCATATGTTCCTGTGACATACTCTGCATATTGCACCAGCATTGCATATGTTCCTGTCAGATACTCTGCTTATTTCACCAGCATTGCATATGTTCCTGTCAGATACTCTGCATATTGCACCGGCATTGCATATGTTCCTGTGACATACTTTGCATTAGATAGTTTAGGGAAAGGTTCCTGATTGTGCTTATAGGGAGAGAAATATATAGGAGTCAGTCCTACTTCACAAATCTAATTGCAGCAGCACTGCATATGTTACTGTGAGATACACCCTTTATATACTTTTCTTCTATTGTGCTATTCAAAAAACAACCAGCCATTTAGGGGAAGAAAAAGTTTCCTCATGTGTTTCTCAGTATTTCCTCCATATCTGTAGGTGTGAGATAAACACCTTAGCTAGTGTTGTTCTATTGTTGTATTCAAAAAACACCCATATAGGGCAAAAAAAAAATTTTACAGTTTCCTCCAGTGTTGCAGTCTTGCCTGCATATTTGTACGTGTGAGATACACACTTTACATACTGTTTTCTATTGTGCTATTTAAAAAAACAATTATTTTTGGGCAAATATTTTTTTTGTGCATTTCCTGCATATCTGTAGGTGTGAGATAAACACCTTAGCTAGTGTTCTTCTATTGTTGTATTCAAAAAACACCCATTTAGGGCAAAAAAATATATTTTACACTTTTTCCTTCAGTGTTTATATTTTCGCCTGCAGTGGCGGCTGGTGAAGTTTTTGGATGGGGGGCGCAAGACCACGCCCCTCCACATTTGGTCCCTCCCACTTCTCATAAGCCACACCCCTTATAGAATCCACCCACTCCGTCCCCTGTATTCCTCTTGCTTCCACTCATAGTGTCAGGATCACAGGACAGAGTATATAGCCCCAACATCACAAATCCTGGTATATAGCGCATTGTATATATTGCCCATTTAGAAGGACTCTAAATGGGCACAAGATTACCAGATACTGCAGACATACTGCACAAGATTACCAGATACTGCGGACATACTGCATTAGATTACCAGATACTGCGGACAAACTGCATTCGATTACCAGATACTGTGGAGATACTGCACAAGATTACCAGATACTGCAGACATACTGCATTAGATTACCAGAGACTGCAGACATACTGCATTAGATTACCAGAGACTGCGGACATACTGCATTAGATTACCAGAGACTGCAGACATACTGCACGAGATGACCAGAGACTATGGACATACTGCATTAGATTACCAGATACTGCGGACATACTGCATTAGATTACCAGATACTGTGGACATACTGCATTAGATAACCCGTAATTCCGTGAATTGTGGCCCTAATGAAAAACTTTGCGTAGGGGTGAAGGTCAGTATTTTTGCAGAAATGTACAGTACATGTAAATGAAATTTGGTAAATAGGCGTGGTTGGGTCGAGATGGCCGCTATTTTGGCAGAAATGTAAATGTACGTGTAAAAGAAATTTGGTGGTTATTAAGTGTGGGGGGGGGTGACGGCAGCTATTTTGGCAGAAATGTACACATGTAAGTGACTGCTATCAATTTTGGCAGAAATGTACATTTAAAATAAAAGACATTTGGTTAATATTGGGGGGCATGCTGGGGGAGGGTATTTATGGGGCAGGCGCCATTGGTTCTGGGGTCTTCTTCGTCCAGTGTGGCACCCACCTTTAGGGTGGCCACATCACGGCCCCCCGGCATTATGGCCTACCTGGCCAGGGCGTGCGTGCCATGCGTTGTTCTTGGTTCCAGGGCCAACATACATTTAAGCAGCGACGGGGACCCAGTGAGCGACTGGGTTCCCACATTTGAGGGTCCCAAGCGGTAGTGCTGTTCGGTGGGGAGTCAGTCTGAGGAGCGCCATTGAGAGGCTGGCGGTCCAAAAGGGCCTTGACAAATCACCGGGGATCAAGTTGGCCGGACACTGAAGGATTGATCACCTGTAAGTCGGTACTTGGGCGACAAGTTGAAGGAGACCCATGGGTAATTCACCTAAGGAGGATCTCCTCTAACTACAATCAGAGAGGACCTGTGGCAGAGGTGTCTTCCTGACGTTCACTAAGGAGGGTCTGTGGCAGAGACTTTTCCTCAAGCTCACTAAGGAGGGTCTGTGGCAGGGACTTTATCCTACAAATGTTTTGAGTGATACTCCGGCTGCCAGGTCAGTGAGAGAGGCCTGTCTGGGTACGCTAATCCCACTCTGGCAGGAGTGGCACAGAGAAGTGTTACGCTTGGGAACAGGACTGTTTCCCTATTGATACGCCTGAATTTGCTATTCTCCTTTCTTCCTTCAACTTTACTTTCCTCCCCACAAGTTTTATTGTATTGCAAAGAGCACATGTTGCGGACATTTCTTTACTTCTACTAAATGCACCATGCAACCGTAGGAATTCGGAAGAGCCATGAGGTAAATGTGCCACCCAAAACAACCAGCAGCTCCTCGGGGGGTAGTGCGCTTTATATATATATATGTGTGTATATATATATATATTATATATATACAGTATATATAGGGATGGAGGTTCTGTCACTATGGTGTTTGGCAGGTTAATATCTCTTTTTCGTCATCAATTTTGGGTGGAAGACACCTATTTATAAATAGTGACCTGCCAATGCCTTTATACTATTTGATACCATGCCCATTTTTTCTAATTACAATTTATCTACATACCATTTTTTTTTCCTTTTGTTTTATATGATTCTATCCACACTGAGGCTTGTCTAGGTTGGGGATGGGGGGCACCTGTTTCTTGTATTGATTCCGGAGCTACGATGTGTAGCAGTGCTTCCCTTCTGTGCCCCTCCTATGGATCAGCATCATGCTATGACCTGTTTGTGGCGTCTTTTTATGCTACGAGGCAGGGACATCCTCTTTCCATCTCACGCCAGAGATGGGGTTGGCGTGGCTCCAATTTGGTGTTTGCTACTATCAACTCCTATTCTCATTCGATGTTGTGCATGGCGTTGGTCTAATTTAATGGTCAAGGTTGTACAATATGTTGTCATGTGAAAGTATATCTAAATACAAGAACAAAATTGTATATATTGCAGCTTACATGTCCTAAAAGTTACCACACAAGTTACAATCTGATTTTACAATCTCTACTAACAACTATGTAGTACAAGAGCCTTCCTGATTAGACACAAATTGATTGTATAATTTAAGAAAGGCCATATACTGTAGTACATTTAAATATAAAGTTGATTGTGCAAAGAGTGTACGGTCGGACTGTTACATGTACGGTGAACTTTAGATGTGGTGGCTAAACAATATTTCTGCAAGAGTAGAAAAGACCTTTGGTCCTATTAGAAATCCAATATTATTGTAACATCTTGTGTACTGAACTGAAATTAATCCCTGTTTTTGTATATGTATATCCCATATCCACTTGATTCAGTAACCCCATTGTTATGGTTGTTCATGTATTACAGATAATCTCAGTGTGGTATTGTTCCCACTCCCCAACTCACCAGTCTCTCTTAAGCCTGGAGCCCAGGGATCAGGGGGTGACTTAAACATTATAATGTATAGTGATAAGAGCTGGTGCAGTTCTAAGCCAAAAAGAAAAAACTCTCAGAATTATAAAAATATGTGGTGGCTAAACAATATTTCTGCAAGCGTAGAAAAGACCATTGGTCCTATTAGAAATCCAATATTATTGTAACATCTTGTGTACTGAACTGAAATTAATCCCTGTTTTTGTATATGTATATCCCATATCCACTTGATTCAGTAACCCCATTGTTATGGTTGTTCATGTATTACAGATAATCTCAGTGTGGTATTGTTCCCACTCCCCAACTCACCAGTCTCTCTTAAGCCTGGAGGCAGGGATCAGGGGTGACTTAAACATTATAATGTATAGTGATAAGAGCTGGTGCAGTTCTAAGCCAAAAAGAAAAAACTCTCAGAATTATAAAAAAAAAATTACCCCACCCTCCCTCTTACTATTTAAAACTGCATAAAACATTTAAAATCACTTATTTATGTGGCCAGAAGAAATATTTTTACTTACACTGAATGCATTTCTGTAAATGCATTTTTTTTTTAAATGCATTTATTTCAAGAACAAAGGAGGAGGGTCTCTGCTGTTCCCTGCCTCACAATCCATTGATGTAGTGTGTGCCTTCCAGGCAAAAGAGGTCTGGTAACTTATGGCCTGGAAAGCAGGGTAAACACAGATTTCAGTAGACTAAGACCCCTTTAACCCTTTTTTCGGCCGCTAGCGGGGGTTAAAACCGCACCACTAGCGGCCGAATATCTGCGGCAATTCCAATGGTATAGCGGCACTATACCGTCAGCGCACCTCCCACCCCAGTGTGAAAGGGGCCTTAAGAAAAGGAACCAATCAAAGTTTAACATTGTGCCACAGCGTTTGGTGGGTCATGGTGAAAGGTGGAATTTCAAAAAGGCTTGCTGCTATTCTTAGCTTATCCCAGGAAGCTGCAGGAGGCTTCCCACATCACCAGACAAGTAAATATTCATCTGGCACTGCATCAGGGGTCAGCGGCAAGATTCTGGAAGAAACAGCAGACTCCCAAAGACAAAGTAAACAAAGATAATGGCATGGGATGGGACGTGCAGCAGAAGGATGGCAGAGGAGAAAAGGACATTGCAGGATTCACTAGCCTTGTGAGTATGTTTTTCCTGGATAAAAGAAAATCAAAGATAAGTGGTATATTGTGAATTAATGTAATGGTAATGGCAGAAGATACTCTTTATAAGGGAACTAAACTCTAGAACCTGTTCTCAAAAAGGCAGGTGGACAGCGTAGGCCTAGTCACCAATACTACCTGTGGTATGCCTTTAGCTGAACTTTTTCCTATTACTGATATACCATGGCTTATTTAGGACAGAATCCCTGCTTCTCCCAAGAGGTGGATCTCTTGGGAGAGGCAGGGCCTTTCTTTCTCATGTTGGGGCCTCCTGTGAGCAGCACAGTAGTTACCAGTGGTGGCTCGTCCATAGGGGGCACACAGGCTTCACCCCCCCCCCATGCATGGATTCCAATGGGGGATTTTTTATTTTATTTTTTTAAGCACATGATTAGAGCCAGAGGCGGGGTGGGTTCAGGGCACAAAGCACTGCACCCAAAGCCTACCCAGTTGTGTGACAATAGCAAATGAATATTCACTATTGTGACACCGATTCTCCTCCCGGCCAATCAGGAAGCTGGGTCTGAGACCCATAACCCGATTGGCTCAAAGGAGATTCGATCAGATTGGCCACCAGGAGAAGGAGGGAAGAGCCTTGGCTTCCCAGGAGGAATCCGCCACCTGGAGCAAAGCCACCACCCGTTGTCTCCCCTGAGATGAGGGTAAGTGCAAGCCCCAACCTACTTGACTGACCCAAGGGGGGGGGGGTACCAACTGGCGGCTTCGTTTGCCGCCCCGCCAAAAAATAAAAACACAAGGGCCCCCCCTGGTAGTGACATCACCAAATCTAACCACAAATCTAGTAAGACTGGCAGTTAGGGGCAGCATCGCCTTAAATCTCACATTGTAGATATACAGCTATGAGGCTGCAGTAACAGAAGTACCTAGGCACCATCACCTAACAGGAAGTACACTGTTGTTTTTAGGAGGGTTTTCAGATACTTCAGGTACTGCTTAGTTACAGCACATCTAGATATTCTCCATAAAATAACAAACCTCCAGTTCTTGAAGATAGGTCCACTTTAGGGACTTTAGATCTCTAGTCATGGGAAAGCTGCTTTGCAGGCAAGACTGTAAAGTGTGTGTGTGTACACATTCAGCTTTACACTTTTACTCATCTTACTGTACATAGTCATATCTCTTGCACAACACAGAAACAGCACACATACAGATATAGGTCCAGATTCTCGTACATTTTCCCGCTGGCGTAACGTAAGCCATTTACACTACGCGAAAGCACTTGCTCCGTAAGTTGCGGCGGCGTAGTGTAAATGGCTCTGCGTATCCCGCGTAATTCAAAGGGGGGGGGCGGCTTGTATTTAAATTTGTATTTGTATACTTAACATGGCAACGACGGAACTTCGAAAACCTACCCCTCATATAGCAGGGGTAGGTTTACGCTTACGGAAACGACGACGACGGGGCGGCGTAAAAACATTCGGGAATCGTCGGATTAGGCTCATTTGCATAGGCAAATGAGAAATCATCGTAAAGGCCACCTAGCGGCCAGCGATGTCATTACATCTACGATCCGACGGTGTAAGTGTTTTACATCTGTCGGACCTTCACTGTATCTATGCGTAAGTGATTCTAGGAATCACACGCATAGATACTCAGGAAACACCGGCGTATCTCTTTTGAGAATCTGGCCCATGCTGTATACCTATTTTATTTCTGCAACATAGCAAGATGGGGTCTAGCAAAATGAAGTAGCTTAGTTGGCACACAAGCTTAGTGCACTCACAGCATATGGAAGATAAGGGCAAGATGGCTTGCCAGATTTTACATATTTGACACAAAGATAAAAAGATGTCACATCCACACTAGCAAACAAAAAGTAGGAAGCAATATAATTGGTCATGTGATATATATATTAGTTCAAGAGAACACAATATTGTTAGATGTTTCCTATCTCAGTGTTAAAATGTAAAAAAACAGTTGGCATCAAGCTAGTATCATTTAATGGCGTGCAACATTGCAGCTTTAACCTCTTGCATATATATGGGGCAAAATAAAAGTAGGGGGGCGTCTCCTATTTAAATTAGGGCGTCCACGCGCCGAACGTACTGCGCATGCGCCGGCCATAGAAAAGCCCCAGTGCTCCAAATCTCATTGCTACTTGTCAATGAAAGTGAAGTAAAACGTAACTTACGCGCAGCCCCATTCTGAATCAACTTACGCAAACGACGTAACTTACGTCCATACAACAAGGTCACGACGTCCATACTTAACATAGGATGCGCCTGCTTTGGGCAGCTTTATCTTTACGCCGGAAAAAACCTTTACGTAAACGGCGTAAAGTGACTGCGTCGGGCCCACGTACGTTCGGGATTGGCGTATCTCGCTGATTTACATTTTCTCGGCGTAAATCAGCGAGAACGCCCCCGGTGGCCATTTTAAAACTGCATTTAAGATCCGACGGTGTAATACAATTAGGCCTGTCGAGTCTTTGGCTGCAAACCGGGTATCTTGTTTTCTGCATACAGAAAACAGATAAGCTGGCGCAAAGTGTGAGTTATGCCGACGTATCACTGATACGCCGGCATAACTCTACCTGAATCTGGCCCAATCTCTTTTAAATATGAAGATTGTTAGTAAACCCACAATCGATCCATAAACACATTAGGGGGAATTAATAAAAGTGTCTGGAACAAGTTCTAGCTGAACTGGTGCATTGCACCAATAAATCATTTTCTTAAAAAAAAAATTCACACAGCTTAGAAAAAAATAAGGGTATTTCTACTGACACCAGAAAATCCCAGGAGACAAACCCACTCGTAAGGGCCCCCCCCCCAGCACACGACAAGTGATTGACAGCGTCATCTGTGCAGATTTACCTATGAAAATGTGTAGAGGGGGTGTGTCCATTCCCACCATGCACATCTCAGAATATACTCTCTGCTTTATGCTGTGCAGTGTGTAACATCAGAACTTCGCCCCCTGACTTCTGTAGCTGAGAAATACTGAGTAAATTCTGTACTTTGAATGGCTGAGAGAGGCTGTGTATAAACAGTTACGACCTCTATAGAAGAATGTCATGGACTGGAGTCAGGCTCAGAGGCCAGTAGTTATAGCAGTAGAGAAGCACCCACTGACAAGTGGGACAGGTATACAAGCGGGTCACCCTGGCTGATGACAGGGTTTCATCTAAAGTGTGGGGTCTAAGTACTAACTATTTTTTTTCTAAAGCTCCTGATCGTGGGGTTTTGATGCATGTCAGTACCAGGTCGCAGTCCTCAGGATCACCCCACAAGCCAAAGGTCAGTAACGAATGGTAGTGAAGATACAAAAGGCAGCAGGAGAGACAAAAGCGAGATATTGGCTAGATGGAGCACAGTAATCTGGCAAACAGGAAGTGCAGAGACAAGGCTTAAATCAGAAAGTTCATGGGAGGAACAAAGAGTTCAAGGTTCAAGACAAACAAAATTCAAGTCAGGATCATGCAAGGAATTGTCCAAGGAACTTTTTTACTGTCTGCTTCCACTTACTACTCTAATTTCTAATAAGTATACCTAAAACATATAATTAACAGAAGATTATTGATGAGTTTTGAATTGCTATTGTTGAACTTTACAACATTCTGATATTCAGATTTACTATTAATAATGCAGATTATGTGTTATGATTTATGAATGTGGCAAGGGCTAGCGCTAATATTGGACTATTTTCTCTATTGATCCTGTTATACTGGAGCTGTAGTTGGGTCTCATTGTTTTATTTTGATCCCTGCCATGTGATTTTTTTTCTGCCAGAATCAAAAGCTGTCTGTAATGACAAGTAGTGTGTAGGGCCACATTGTCATTATACTCTCTTTTGGAAAGGTTGTACCCTAGCTGCAATTCACACATTGACAATCATAAATAATCTTTAGACGTTTGGGGTAAATTCATGAAAGGCACTTAGAACCAGCAATGTACAGTGTATCTTATGAACTTGGTTGTCTATGGATTTTGGATTTACAGTAAATATAGGTGCATATGGAAAACCTTGGAAATATTTTTTATTTTTTTTCAGGTAATCTATTTTTATCTGAGCGAATATTAAATCAGTAACATTTATATCACAGTGTACAAGAAACAAAACACAGGCTCTTATATGTCAATTCAACTTTACTTCTATAACAACAAAAGAATTAGGGGGATGGTTTGCTAAAGATGGATATTTTGTGGCTTGGTACATGCTTCAAATATCCAGACATGTGCTAAGAAAGCTCATTTAATTTTTTTTTTAGCTCCTCTGGACATCATTTGGTTCTCAAATTAAACACAGGTTGACTTAGCTAAGTAAAAATATATAGTATTTCACCCTTGAATGTATGAACTGATTTCAGTAAAGGTTGTTTTTAGGTTCAGGCTTTCATTCTGTAGACCAAACTAATAGCTGTATGAGAATACATTTCTGTGATTCTTTGCAAAAATCAATTTAAAGTAAAAACTAGCAGATGATAATTTTCATGAATATTTCATTTGCATATTGCTCATTACATTTTAATATCTAGGAACATTACATTTAAATAATAAGACAATCCCATGAGAAAACCTTTTTTAGATTCAGTTATCCTTTGAGGTTGTTTTATCAAGCATGGAAATTGTACCAATAATAGCACTGAGTGGTCCATAGCTGGCAAGGTTTGCCAATTTATTTCAAAGATGTCTTTAGTAGACTGTGATAATGATTTTTATGATGAATGTGCTACTGAGGATTTGCTGATGATTTTCATTCATCTGACTAGTCAATAAACCCTTTTATTTAAAATTCACAGTATAATATTTCATTTTTTTTTCTCTTTGCTTGGAATTGTACAGCAGGCGTCTTCGGGAAGTACCAGCTGCAAACTGTCATGCTGTTTTCTCTCTGTCTATCTGTCAGAAGCATTTTTTTAAGGGATTATATTGGGAGTTAGAAGGGTTGATTTAGAAAACAGTGTACACAGTCCTGCAGAGTGGCAAGTGAGTAATTATTAAAGTTAATTCATATGCATGTTATCTGCAGGGAAGGTCATTATAGACCTGTTGACAAGTATGCATTACCCCAACTTTCCTGCCCCCTCAGATATTGATTAAATGAAATGGAAGATCTTTTGAGGTTCACATTTCTTACGAATGCAGCTCCTGTTTTGCTGTCCCCATTGTTTTTTGAACAATACAGTCTGCCTTGATGAATCAACAAATCTTTTGTAACTGATTGGCTGATAGACTGCCAATAGCAGAAGAAGAATACATTGTAGATGGCCTAATCTGCACATATACAGGCAGCTTCAATCACTCCTTAATCTGTGACATGATTACAAAATCTATTTTCACAGTTTATCTTGATCTCAAGCTGCTAACAAAATTCAGCTCAGGGCAGCACTTCTGGCCAGGTAGTCATGATAACTCACTGTAAAAGTTGGAGGTGCATCAGGATTTGGTTTAACTAAACCCCAGAAACATACTCACAAAATGGTATCTAAGGTGAGATGATGAAGATAAAACATAGAGGCACAGATTCACAAAGCACTTACACAGACGTAAATGCAAATTTGCGCCGGTAAGCGCAAATATGCGCCGGTAAGCGCAAATGTGGCCGCCGTTGTATCTGTGCGCCAGACCCACAAACCAACATATGCCTAAAAACTGGCCAGCCTACGCCGACGTAGCTTACATACTCTGGCCTAGCGTGGGCGCACTTTTTGTCTGGACGCATGTTGCTGCTCCCATTGAAAAGGCATTCAAATATGCAAATGAGGGAAATACCGCGATTCACGAACGTACGTTGCGCCCGACGCATGCTACGCGAGGTGCGCGCAAGTTGTACGTCCGGCGTAAAATTATTCCCCATAGATGAGGTGCAAACCGGCAATAGACATGCAAAGGTCTGCACCAGAGAACACAGGCCGGCCGGCGTATTGGGCGTATGTTATGTTCATGGCATACGTGGTGATCCGGCGTAGCTAAGGCATTTGTGCCGGAGTGGTTGTGAGCATGCGCATAAGGGTGCTGTTTAATGCGTCCACGTCACGGCCCATGCGCAGTTCATGATACACTGGGCGTAAAAAACACTGCACCATGCTCGGACCATCATTTGCATGGGGTCGCTCCCACTTCCACCTACGCCGGCCTGCACCTTCAAAACCTACGCTACACAGAGGCAGTGTTGGGAGCAATAGCTTGCTCAATGCAGTGCTTGCCTTTCTGCGCTGCGTCTGTGTAGTATACGGCTTTTGCGCTACGGTGGCTGTGAATCTGGGCCTTAGTGCCCATATAGACTTATCAGGTCTGTTGTGATGTGTTGTGTAATTTGTTAAAGTGTATTGCAGTAACCTGGAGCACCAGAGGATTTTTTTGCCCCAGGCAAAAATCGATTCCATAAGGGAGATGATCCAGGCAGTTCTGAGCAGGGGAAAGCCAACTATTCACCTCTTCTGTTCATTATAAATAGAAAATGCACTGCACTGTATCTTGTGATGCACTGCCATGCTTTAGAAGCTACTAGGCATTGTGTTGGAGACCCATCTACAATGAATAGCTTCATGAATTGTGGGCATTTTAGTTTTGCACGTTTTAATGCAATAGTCTGAATATACCAGATCGGAAGATTTGCCTGCTTCAATACTGGGCACTTTCGCCCCTTTTCTTCCCAGGCCAATTTTCAGCTTTTTAGCGCTCTCGCACTTTCAATGAGAACTTTTTTGTTCACACAAATGGAGCTTTCTTTTGGTGGTATTTATTCACAAATTATTTTTATTTTTATATAAGCAAAAAAAAGAGCGGAAATTTGATTTGTTTTTATATTTTCTACTTTCTGTTTTAAAAGAAATCCAATAAAATCTAATATTGTTATACATTTAAACCAAAATGTATTCTGCTACATGTATTTGGTAAAAAAAATCCAGTTAAGTGTATAATAAGAGGATTTTTATAAACAGCTTACCTGTAAAATCCTTTTCTTGGAGTACATCACAGGACACAGAGCAGCATAGTAATCACTATGTGGGTTATAGAGTCTACCTTTAGGTGATGGACACTGGCACTCCCAGACAGGAAGTCCCCTCCCTATATAACCCCCTCCCATAACGGGAGTACCTCAGTTTTGTAGCAAGCAGTATGCATCCCAAAATTCCCCATAAGAGGGACGGGAGCTCTGTGTCCCGTGATTTTACAGGTAAGCTGTTTATAATATATCATACATCACGGGACACAGAGCAGCATAGTAATCACTATGTGGGATGTCCCAAAGCAATGCTTAATGAGGGGAGGGAGACATTCCAGCAAAAAAACAATGGGTGCCTCTGGACGCGAGGATCCAATACTGCTGCCTGCAATACCGCCCACCCAAAGGCTGCGTCGGCGCTACTCCTAACGTCCAATTGATAACATTTTGTAAATGTGTGGACTGACGACCAAGTCGCTGCCCTGCAGACCTGAGCCATGGAGACTTGGTGATGCGCTGCCCAAGAGGCGCCCACGGCTCTAGTAGAATGAGCCTTCACCGACAATGGAGGGGTTTTCCCCTTTAGGCCGTAGGCCTGAGTAATTAATTGTCTTATCCACCTGGAAATAGTGGACTTTGATGCTGCCTGACCCCTTTGGGTCCATCTGGTAGAATAAACAAAACATCGGTTTTCTGAATTTGGCCGTAGCTTTTAGATAGACCTTAACGGCCCTTACCACACCCAAGGAATGCAGCAACCTCTCTTTTCCTGAAGTGGGATTTGGGAAAAAGGAAGGCAGAATCAGATCTTGGTTCAAATGAAAAACTAGATACTACCTTCGGGAGAAAGGATGGATGAGGACGTAAAACGACCCTGTCCCTATGCAGCACCAGGTATGGCCCCTTACATGACAGGGCTGCCAATTCTGGTGGAAGACATGGCCACCAGAAACACCAATTTTCTAGTCAGCAAAACCAAAGGGATCTCGGCTAAAGGCTCAAAAGGCTGTCTCTGTAGAGCCGACAGAAACAGGTTCAGGTCCCAAGGGCATAGGGGGCCCTGACCGGAGGATTAACCCGTAAAACTCCCTGTAAGAAGGACTTGACAATAGAGTGGGTAGCCAATGGTCTCTGGAACAGGACTGATAAAGCTGAGACCTGCCCCTTGATTGTGCTAATGGCTAGGTTCATGTCTACCCCGAGCTGTAAGAATTCCAGAATCCTACCAATGACATATTTGCGGGGATGCCCCCCTTTAGTCTCACACCAGGCTATGTAGGCTCTCCACACTCTAATAGATTATCCTGGAAACTGGTTTTCTGGCATTAATTAGGGTGGAGATTAGAAAGCCCTCTTCCTTTCAGGATAAGGGATTCAGCCGACAGGCCGTCAAATTTAGCGACCGTAAGGCAGGGTGGAAGATCGGACCTTGCAAGAGAAGGTCTGGGCGGAGTGGAAGAGTCCAGGGCTCTCCCACCGACATCCTTACAATCAGAGTGTAGCAAGACCTTCGGGGCCAGGCCGGGGGCCACCAGAATTACCGGTTTGCATTCTACCCGGATTCTGCGAAGGAGACGGGGTAACATCTGTAACGGAGGAAAGGCATATATTAGCGCAAACTGATGCCATGGGCACACTAGAGCATCTGTCCCGCAAGCCAACGGGTCCCTTGTCCGGGACACAAACTTGTTCAGCTTTCTGTTAAACCTGGATGCCATGATGTCCACATCCGGAGATCCCCACTTCCGGCAAATGTCCTGGAAGACGTCGGGATGGAGAGACCACTCCCCGGAGACAACTGCTGGCAACTGCTGAGGAAGTCTACTTGCCAATTGTCCACCCCGGGAATAAAAATCGCCGAGATGCAAGGGACATGAGCCTCTGCCCAAGTGAAGATCTGGTCTACTTCTCTCTGGGCTGCCCGACTCCTGGTGCCTACCTGGTGATTTATATACGCCACGGCCGTGGCATTGTCTGACTATACTCTTACTGGAGACCCTCGCAACTCGGTCGTCCATGCTTCCAGGGCTAACCGTGCGGCTGGGATCTCCAACAGGTTGATGGGCAAGACCCTCTCTGACCTTGACCACCTTCCCTGTTGGGATAATCCTTCCAGGACTGCACCCCAACCCAGTAGGCTGGCGTCCGTGGTTACTATCCTTCAAGAGACTATTCTGAAGGATCTTCCTTTCAGCAGGTTCTGGGGTGTCAACCACCAGCACAGACTCCGTCGAACTGATGAAGGCAGGGTCATGGGAAGGTCTAATGCCTGACCCTCTTGTTCCAGGCTGATAGGATGGCATCTTGTAACTTCCGTGAGTGGAATTGAGCGCATGGCACCGCTTCGAAATCGGCTACCAGCTTGCCCAACAGTCACATACAGAGGCGAATAGTTGTCTTTCCCCTTTTCAGAACTGCCTGGATCATCTCCCTTTTGGAATCGATTTTTTCTTGGGGCAAAAAAATCCTCTGGTGCTCCGTGTCTAAGAGCTTGCCAAGATATTCCAGCCTCTTTGTTGGCTGTAAGGCTGACTTGTCCCGGTTTAAGACCCAGCCCAGTGATTCGAGATACTGAACCGTAAGGAGCACTGCCCAATTCAGGCTTAAGCTGAACGATCCATTATTAAGAGATCGTCTAGATATGCCATGACTGAAATACCCTGGGCCCTTAGGTTGGCCAACACGGGAGCCATAATTTTTGTAAACATCCGGGGGGCGTGGCTAGCCCGAACGGGAGAGCCACGAACTGGTATTGGTGCTGATCCACTGCAAACCGAAGAAACTTGTAATGCCCCGGGAAAAATCGTGAACGTGGAGCTACGTGTGCTTTATATCGATTGACGCTAGAAAATTCTCTCCCTGCAAGGCGGCGACAACCGAACGGATAGACTCCATCCGAAAGGAACGGATCTTTAGGTAACGGTTTTAAACCCTTTAGGTCCAATATGGCCTGACATCGCCATTTGGCTTTGGGATAATGAAGAGATTTGAATAGAACCCCAGTCCACGTTCCTGAGCTGGTACCTCCACAATCACCCCCTGAGACAAGAGGCGATCTAAGACTGTCAGGAGAAATTCCTTCTTTACTGGATCGCCTGGCAGGTTTGACATTTGAAAGCGAGGAGGGGGGAACTCGCAAAACTCCAGCCTGTACCCCAGAGCAACCGAGGAGAAAACCCACTTGTCGGGAACTCTGGCCTCCCTAAGCTCTGAGAAAAACCGAAGCCTTCCCCCCACCCTAATGAGTGGGGGCGCTCCTTCATAAAGTTGACTTGAGGGTGGCTTTGGTCGGCTTGCGGAACCAGGGTCTTTTGTTACCCGAAGCCTGCCCCTGCGACTTATTTCCCTTGTCTGTCGATACTGCCTAGAGGCTGAGGGTCCTGGGGCCGGAGAGGCTGGACATTTAAAAGTGGGGCCTCGAAACCTCCTTTTAACAGGCAAGAGAGTACTCTTCCCACTAGAGATCTTCTGTATATATTTGTCTAGATCCTCTCCAAACAACCTCTCTCCATGAAAGGGTAATCCTTTTAAGAGTTTCTTGCAAGGAGTCCCGGCAGACCAGTTCTTTAACCACAAGAGTCTCTGCATATGTACTAAAAATAGTGATAGACGGGAAGCCTGCTGGATGGAGTCCTTGATGGCATCCACCGCGAAACACAGGGCTCTTGGAAGATCGGCCAGTTCTCGAGCTTGTTGAGCTGGATTATCCTTCAAAACCTGTTTTGCTTGGTCTTTTAATGCCTGGCAAATACTAATGGCAGCCACAGACGGCTGTACCACCGCCCCTGCTCTGGCAAAAGAGGGTTTCAGTAAGGTCTCTAGTTGCTTATCGACCAGATCCTTGAACATTTGAATATTGTCAACAGGACAAGTTAAGGCCTTATTAACGCAGGAGATGGCCGCCTCCACCGTAGGGACAGCCTATCTTTTAGAGAACCTTTCCTCCATTGGGTACAGAACCGAGAACCTCTTAGGAGGAATAAAGATTCTATCAGGTCGTATCCAGTCCTGAAAAATCAGGTCTTCCAATAGAGGGTGGACCGGAAATACAGAGTTGGTCTGGGGTGCCTTTAAGGAGCCTAGGGAGGTCACTGCGGAAACCTGTGGCTCTGAAAGAGGCAATTTAAATGCAGACTGTACCATATCCGCTAGGGACTGGATCCACAGTTTCTCAGCCTGGGAGGCTGAAAAGGGTTCCTCTATAGTAGATTCTTTGGAATTTGAACCCTCCAAGCGTTCAGCTGCTTGGTCCTCCGGAAATTCTAATTTCTCTGTTCCTCTCCGGTAATGAGGCAGCAATCAAAGTTGCTAACCTCCGTTCCAACCCACCCAGGGTGGAAGCCAACATCTCCTCTGTTACATAGACAGGATCTGGTTGGATAGGGCCAGCCGCAGCACCTAGCAACCCTGATGGCTCGCCCAGGGCAACGACCTCTGGTCTTTCCGGGGATGATGGAACCACCGAAGCATGTCCAAGATATTCAGAGCCCGATGGGGAACCCCTCTGCTTTTAATTTTTTTTGCATTTTTAGCAGTTTCCGAGCCCTTGGGAGCCATGATACAACTCCGAGGTACTCCACTGTTAAACAACCGACTGTCACAGCAAGAAGCAAAATAAAAATATATATAGGCTAGAGTAGATGCTAGGCAAACTCTAAGGCCGCGTACACACGAGGGGATATGTCCGCTGAAAACGGTCCGATGGACCGTTTCAGCAGACATCTCCGCTCGTGTGTATGGGCTAGCGGACAGATTTCTCCACCCGACAGATTTCAAAGCATGCTTTGAAATCCATTCGGTGGAATCTGTCCGCCCGACTTGATGAAGCCAGCAGTTACTTGACCACTTTTAACTCCCCTTCGGGTCGATGGCGCTTCAGAAGGGTACCTTTCCGCATAGCATCTGTACAGGAAATATTTCAAAAGAAATCACACAAATTGTTCGCTGGTCTACAGGGTGTTGAAGTCATAGTTGATGATTTGCTGGTCTTTGGAAAGGATTGAATGGAACATGACAAAAACCTTACTGCTTTGCTCAATCGGTGCCGTGAGAAGAATCTCACACTCAATCCTAACAAAATGCAAATTGGGGTAGAAGAAGTTACATATTTTGGACACCTACTAACCAAAGAGGGTCTGAAGCCTGATCCAAAGAAGATTACAGCAGTTCTTAACATGAAAGCCCCAACCTCCAGAAAGGAGCTGGAGACATCACTAGGTATCTTCAACTATCTATCCAAATTCTCTCAGGGCCTTGCTCAACAGATAGCACCGCTATGTACACTGCTACAGAAGGATGCTGTTTGGTGTTGGGATGCAAACATGGAGAATACTTTCGACAAAGTGATCACTAAACATCCAGGGCCAATACTGAAATATTTTGACGTAAACTGTGACACTGTACTTAAAGTGGATGCATCCCAGTTTGGGTTAGGTGCTGTACTGACTCAACAAGGACGTCCTGTGGCATATGCTTCACGAGCACTGACCCCAACGCAAGCCAAATATGCCCAAATTGAGAAAGAGATGCTGGCTATTGTGAATGCATGTAAGAAATTTCACCAGTACATATATGGTTGCCCGGTGGTTGTGGAAACATACCACAAGCCGTTGGAGTACATCCTACAGAAATCACTAGCTTCTACACCTCCACGTCTGCAGCGGATGGTTATGAAATTACAGCAGTATGATCTCACAGTAAAGTATAAACCTGGAAAGGAAATTCCAATGGCAGATACCCTGTCTAGGGTGTTTCTAGAAGGACATGAAGCATGGGATGAACCTGAGTTGGAAGAACAGGTACATACAGTACTAGCGAACATTCCAATATCAGATGTACGGCTGGAGAAGATAAGACAAGACACCAAACAGGATAAAGTTCTAGAAAAACTAACTCGTGTCATGTGCAATGGCTGGACAGAAAAACGAAAGAAGCTGTGTCCTGAACTACAGGGATTCTGGCCTATGAAAGATGAGCTATACATTAACTCGGACATCATATTTATGGGTGACCGTATTCTCATTCCTAAGTCACAACAGACAGAAGTACTGAAACAAATCCATCAGGGGCATTTGGGCATCACTCTGTGTAAGCGCAGAGCGCGGGAGTTGGTCTACTGGCCTAATTTGGACTTTGATATTGAGTCACTTGTGAAGAAGTGTGAAACCTGCCAGACTTTTCAGAAACACAATGCTAAAGAACCGCTTACACCGTGGAATGCTCCTTCACGGGCATGGCAGAGGCTGGCTACAGATATTTTTCATTTTGAGGACAACCATTACCTGATAGTAGTAGATTACTACAGCAAATACTTTGAGCTAGTGCAGCTGAGAAACTTAAAAGCAACAACAGTCATATGGGCTTTCAAAACAATCCTTTCAAGACATGAAGTGTGTGAAGAACTTGTGTCTGATAATGGGCCACAATTCTCATGTTCTGAGTTCCAGTGCTTCCTGCGTGAATGGGGAATCAGGCACAAACCTACAAGCCCCTATCACCCACAGGCCAATGGTCTAGCAGAGAAGTATGTTGGCATAGCCAAGTCCATTATACTGAAAGCGCAATCATCAGGGCAGGATGTGTACCCAGGACTGTTAAACTATCGTGCAACACCTATGGAAGGTTTATGCTCACCTTCACAGCTGCTAATGGGTAGAACACTGAGGACCACAGTGCCTATTGCACCACAGAAATTGCAGCCTCAGTCCATTCCACAGGATCGAGTAAGAGATCAGAGGATCATAAACACGAAAAGGCAAAAACTGTATTTTGATAAATCTACAAAATCCCTTTGTCCACTCTCTGCTGGGCAAGCTGTGCGACACAGAGTAACTGGGAATACATGGGAACCCGCTCGAATTGTCAAAGAAGCCAATGCACCAAAATCATACATCATTGGAGGAACCGCGTGACAATGGAGATGAAGAACAAGCCCATGACGGCACAGAAGTCCGAAACACGGATATTGAGTCTACTGAGGACACAGAGGACAGCATAAATGTACCAGCATGTGTTAATGCTGGGAGTGACTCTCAACTGGACACCAATCCTACGGATGATGAGCCAGCAGCTACTTTCTCTCGCTATGGTCGAGCTATTAAACCAAAGATATGGAGGGACTATGTCTCATATTAAATGATTCATACTTGAGAGGGAAGATGTAATGATGTGTATGCTTTGTTATACTTCAAGTTCAATTGTTATACCCAGTTCCTTATCTTGTTAGGAAACAGTTAACAGTTTTGGTCATGTGATCTGGAGGTGGGGATCTGCAGTCTGTTCTAAGATGGAGGCTACTGAATAAAGTCCAAGCTCATGTTCAAGCTCATGCTGTCTGCCTATCCTTCATGCTAAAGCTTTACACCCAGAAACTATTCAATCGGCAGATTTACAGAACTATGCTAAAGAACTCATACGCACTATTCTGCCTGATATCTCACCTGGGGACACAGATTAGCGAAACCGTCCCATCTAGCATCTTCTGTACCTCGTGATGTGCTAATGCAAATTCATTTCTTTCATATTAAAGAAAAACTGATGGCCCAAGCCAGACAGACAATCGGTTTCACAGGGGAATATTATAGACAATACTCCAACCACCTACTCCCGCATCTGACACATTTTTGGAACACCGCTGACTCCTCTTACATGTTTGCTAGAGAATCTTTGAATGCTATTGTTGTTACACTTCCGAAACCGGGTAAAGAACCAACCTCCCCACAAAATTTTCGTCCTATATCTCTTCTAAATCTAGATGTTAAAATATATGCCAAGACCATTGCTAGACGCTTAATGGAAAATATGCCTAATCTCATTCATTTAGACCAAGCCGGCTTCACCAAAGGGCGGCAAGCGCCAGACACCACGAGACGAATGGTCAACTTAATACACCATGCAGAGACGAGTGGAACGCCTTCTCTGCTGCTATCATTGGACGCAGAGAAGGCATTTGACAGAGTACACTGGTCATATCTATAGAAAGTTCTAATTAAATTTGGGTTTAAAGGCTACATTTTGGGAGCCATTATGGCACTTTATTCCAATCCGTCAGCGCACGTATATTCAGTGGATATGCTATCCCAACCGTTTAATATAACAAATGGCACGCGTCAGGGATGTCCCTTGTCACCATTAATATTCAACCTATCAATGGAACCTCTTGCTGAACATGTGCATTTAAATCCCCTAATTACCGGATTGACTATAGGCCACATCTCACACAAAATCAGTCTCTTTGCGGATGATGTTATACTAATCCTTTCAAACCCTACCGCTTCATTGGCAGAGGCCCATAAACTACTAAATTGGTTCAGCAGAGTTTCATACTATAAACTAAACACATCCAAATCGCATATTCTTGATCTCAAACTCGACGCCACTACAAAAATTCTATTACAGACCCAATACCTGTTCACCTGGCCAGATAAAAATATCTCGTACCTTGGGATCCAACTTACTAGATCAGTCAAACAGCTCTTCCCGGCAAACTACAAACCTCTCCTTACTAAATTACATTCCGACTCCCAAAACATTCCCAAACAGGAATTGTCATGGTCCGGTAGACTGGCAGCATTTAAAATGCTCGATTTACCACAAATTTTGTATTTTTTCAGAATTCTCCCTATTCCCATTCCCAAATATGTTTTTAAATCTCTCCAAACGTTACTCAACAAGTGTATATGGAAGGGGTCTAAACCCAGATGCGCTCACTCAAAACTTCTAAAACATAAATCAGCAGGCACTATTGATTTTGTGGACTACTATACTGCCACAATTCTAGACCAACTTGCTAATTGGTTCCATCCTCACCCTACTAAATTATGGAGCAATATAGAAAACTTGGCACTTATTCACCCAAATTTAAAGTGGTGGGTGCTCAGCACCCCCTTCAGATCCAAACTATCCACAACTTTATCTCCCACCATGTTGGCCTCAGCTAAAGCGTGGAATACCCTGATAACTGACAACAAAATCCACTCTAGCATCCCACAAATCCCAATCGAAGTTCTTCATCACCTGTCACCCGACCTCTGCTTGTCCCATTGGTCAAGGCTGGATATACTGTCCATTCATGATTTATTCCGAGACTTACAGGTTAAGCCCTATCATCTTCTCCAAAAAGAATTTAACCTAACTGCCACCGATTCTTCCACCTACATTAAAATCAAACATTGCCTTGGTAAACTTCAGATACCTCTTTACACAGTACTACTAAAGCCTGGGATTACCTGACCGACACATGCCATAAAACTAAAGGTATATATTTTTTTTATAACATGTTACAGAATAAACTTTTCTTTACTAAGTCATTCCCCCACACTCGCTGGGAAAATTATCTAAGCCAAACCTTCACGGACCACCAATGGCAAAAAGCTATACATAAGGCTACTAAACGCTCCGCACTATGGGAACTCACCCAAAAATTATCCTTGCGATGGTATCTCACACCATCCAAGCTCACGTCGTTCAGCTCAAAAGTAAGTGATACATGCTGGAGATGCAACTCAGATAGAGGAGACTTATTCCATATAATGTGGAAATGTACCAAAATTAAAATTTTCAAATCAGATATAACTAATCAATACTTGCCCCCTAGGCCTGAATTGGCAATCCTGAACCTCACTATAGAATCGTTACCTCATGTTTTCAGACATGTGGTTATACATGTCCTTTTAGCAGCTAGGCTTAGCATAACCAGATTGTGGAAGACTGACAGGCCCCCCACCGTCAAAAATACTTTAGACTTGGTAAACCTACATTACGGATATGAGTTGACTCTAGCATCCAGCGTTGGCAATTTTAATAAGGGTAAGGCCATTTGGTCACAATGGGAAAGGTAGTCTGGAGCAGCAACATTTTTATGAATAATATCTATAACTTTTTTAGAATGAATGTTTTTTCTCTTTGTGATGTATTGACTAGTTAGACCCTGATTGCCTTAACTTGATGTTATGTAGGTTTCACTCTGAGCAACCATAACCTGCCTCCAGGTAACAAAAGTGGTCCCATTAGGGGTTCCTGGGGGTGGATCGTGTCCACTTACTATATCGACCTATATGTAATGTGAAATTTTGAAGACTTCCTGTTATCAGTTTTTTTAACCTGTTTGTGTTTAAGCACACAATCCTGAGACGTTTGTTACCGTCTCTTAATGTATGACAACGCTATACAATATATGTCTTTATTTATCTTGTTTATGATAAACTTCAATAAAAATCTATTGTTGAAAAAAAAAGTTATAGCATCTACAAAATAGAGGCTGTAATTATGGCGTTTTTATTATAATTTTTATTTTTTTTACTAGTAATGGCGGTAATCTGCGATTTTTAGCGGGACTGCGACATTTCTGCAGACAGTTCAGACATATAGCGATCAGTGCTATAAAAAAATGCACTGATTACTGTGTAAATGTCACTGGCAGGGAAGGAGTTAACCCTAGGGGGGCGAATAAAGGGATTCATTGTGTTCCCTCATGTGTGTTTGCTAACTTTGGGGGACTAACTAGAGGAGGAGCCAGATCGCTGTTCCAACTTAGTAGAAACAGACGATCTGTCTCCTCTCCTGACAGAATGGGGATGTGTGTGTTTACACACACACACATCCCCATTCTGGTTCTCGTACCCCCGATCGTGCATGGCCAGCGGACATCACGCCTGCTGGCCACGTGCATCGGATTCCCTGTGTGCAGTGGGTGCCTGCTTTTTAAAGGGTCGACGTACAACTATGGCGATTTGCACAGGAGAGCCGACCTGCCGCAGTAGAATGACAGCGGCTGGTCGGGTAGTGGTTAAAGATATTGGCCTATATACTTGGAAACCTAGGGGTAGACTAGGTAGACTAGGAAGATAAATACAACCAACTACCTTTTTCATGGTATGGGCAGATTTCTAGGTGAAAAAAGTATACCACGCAAAATGTGCCATGGTGAAAAAAGTGGTAGGCATGGTATGGTATAGGGTGCATGTTACAAGAGGACATTTGGCTTATAATGGCTATTTTTTTCATATTGTTCAGCATTATACACCTTTAGGATGGCCTTATGAGATCACACTCTCTTTGCAGTCATTACATTCACATGCAGAGGCAGCATTTGGGTACCAGGGCATCTTGAGCTCTGAGCTAAGTGTGATCCTTATCATCAAGTGTCCTTTAGTTCTTAAATCTTTGATGCCTCCACCTGGAAGGTTTTTCACTTGTAAGGGGATGCCAGGTCACTTGAGGTTAGGAGAGTACCGCTAAGGTTGTGGATCCTTCGGCTGGTTGCTGCAGATGGAGCTCTGGGTGGTTCAGGAAAGCAGCTCCACTTGAACACTGACACGGGCCAAGCAGGAAGCTAGAGCATAAGATTCCTCAGGGCGTATAGTCTAAGAGCCAGTAGGTATTTCCTAGAACCTCTAGTGGGGAGGATGGGTTTGGCTGCAGCTTACTTGTGAAGTAAGTATATGAATCAGTAGATGAACAAATGTTCAAACTTATAAGTGTGAAGTGTATAGTCCCATTCAAACACAGGAGTATTCCTTATATTCTCATGGATGTTTAAAGATACACTATTCCCTCTGTCAGATAACAACACATCTTCAGACAAGCAATCCTTGAAATAAAGGTAGGTTGGATACGCTTGCCAGCTGGAGTAGACCCGCAGCTCACCTTACGGTGGGGGGTCCTAACGGCTTGTGTGGGCCAAATGCCCTCCCTGGTCACCGTCTCAGATGTATATCCTTATACAGATATCCCAAGCGAAATCCAAGCTAGATCTTAAAAAGTGGCCAGAAGAAATCTTCAATAGTGTTGTGGTAAGTAATGCTCACAAAAGATCCGATCAGGGGGGGAAAGAAAAGAGGAAAACAACTCCTCATAGTAGAAAAGTATTTAATTAAAAATCAAAAAAGACACACTGTAAAAAAAGACCAAACAGGAAATCCAAATAGGCACACATAAGAACTGTCGAAATGGATAAAAATTCTACAAAATCACAGCAATATTCCACTTCGAAGAATAAACAAGTCCAATACACCGTGGAGAACGTTAAGGTCCAGTAAACCCGACCGGTTTCGTCTTATCAGACTTCATCCTGTATAAGGGAGGGCATTCGGCCCACACAAGCCGCTAGGACCCCCCACCGCAAGGTGAGGTGCGGGTCTACTCCAGCTGGTAAGCGTATCCAACCTACCTATATTCCAAGGATTGCTTGTCTGAAGATGTGTTGTTATCTGACAGAGGGGATAGTGTATCTTTAAACATCCATGAGAATATAAGGACTACTCCTGTGTTTGAATGGGACTATACACTTCACACTTATAAGTTTGAACATTTGTTCATCTACTGATTCATATACTTACTTCACAAGTACTATATGCTTTTTAGAATATTGTTTTTTTCACGTTTGTATACACTGTGGATTAGATGTGATATTCATGTCCACTCTGTGATCACGACGATTACACTACATCAGGGATATATATCCCCATCCAGGCAGAGGTGTATTTAGGTTTTGTGCTGCCCTAGGCCTGACTAAACTCGTGCACCCCCTAATTTAAATATGACCCACCCCTTCCTGTCACGGCCACACCCTGTGTTGTTCTGAGGGCCTGGGGGGGGGGGCAATGGATTCCCTTAATTTACTCAGATTTCCTCTTACTTTCTGGTTGCCCATAGAGCAGAAAGTGAAGGGAAATCTTTGCAATGGGACAGGGATGGTAAAAGTGTTGCCTATAGTTCTACTTTAAGTAGATGGTGCAGCAGAAACATATAGCACAGTGAGGAAGGTTTGTGGTCCAGGATGACAAAACAGTCAAAATTGGAAGCGCCCCCCCCCCCCCCTACAGTTGCGGAATGCCGGCCGCCCGCATACTAGAAGCAGCGCGGCCGCTTTATGGGGGCGCTAGACTAATTTTCCTAACAGTGTAGCGCAAAATCCGGCGGGGACTCTTTTCATGCTGCCCCCTGCAAAGTGCTGCCCTGGGCCTTGTTGGCCTAGGCCAGGATACAGCTCTGCATCCAGGTGGACCCTTTTTTGGCGCTGCACTTTTTTCTTTATTTCTTTCACAATTATCCATTGTTGTGTTGGCTGCCTCACATTTTGTAGTACCGTACAGAATTTTATAGTTTAGCGCAGGGATCTCCAAACTATGGCCCTCCAGTTGTTCAGGAACTACAATTCCCATCATGCTTAGTCATGTCCGTGAATGTCAGAATTTTACAATGCCTCATGGGAAATGTAGTTCTGAAACAGCTGGAGGGCCGTAGTTTGGAGATCCTTGGTTTAGCGCAATATATTTATATATAATATTTAAGCACAGGATGGTCAGGAAAACAAACCAAGGTCAGATCCCCAGACAGGGATCATCAGGAAGGCACACAAAGGTCGTAAGTTACTAGCAGACAGGGATCGTCAGGAAGAACGCGCCAAGGTTAGTACACGGAAGTCAGAGATAAACATACAGCAGGACACCATAAAAAAGTCTAGACACACCTGTTGCTCGAGCAAAGCCGTCTTGTAGTGCACAGGGTTAAACAGTGTTTCCTGTTGAGAGACTGGGATGGAGCCATGCTGAGAACTCATACTTAAATGCCCAGGTGTGGGGGCATGGTCTCTTAAGGCTGAGACATAGACCTGAAAAGGTAAGCAGATAGTCAGAGTTACTACAGATTCATGACAGGGGAACTAGCTCTGAGCAATACCTTGTCCCAATAGGGTTGCCACCTTTTCTTCAAGTCACATACATTTTTCAATTAAATAACCTTTCTAATCATGTGAAGTTAATCAAAAGAGTCCCCCTTTACATTAGAGTCCACAGAGTTCCCCCTCTTAAATCTGAATCCGCAGAGTTCCCTTACAATGTAGACTCTGATGTAAGGGAGATCTCTGGGGACTCTTACATAAGGGATGCTCCGGAAAACCCTCATTTAACCTCCCTGGCGTTATGATTCTGTCTGGAATTTTGTACCAAAAGCGTTGCAATTGTTTTGCAAGGAAATGTGGTGTTATGTATTATAGGCCTGCAATTCTTAGTAAGTACTTACTTAAATCTATCTAAACAAGAGTCTAATAGGCATCCCGGGTATGATTTTTTTTTTTTTTTTTATTAAAAATTATAATATAATAAATAATTATAAAAAATTATAACAAATAATAATATAATTATAGTAAAAATTATTCAATAATGTAATCAAATCAAAATCACTGAAATTTGCTCAGTTGCAGAATTTTTGCTGTCATAATTTTTTTTTTTTATGACGAATTTCCCCACAGATCGCTATCGCTAAATTCTGCAAGTGATTATAATTTATTATCGCTGTTTTTTAGCTGCTCTAAAACAATTTTTGCCATAAAGGGACACTTTTGGTTGCTATGGGCAATCTACAGTTTGCAGGGAGAAAGAAAAGTTTTTATTATATAAAATGACATGCAGGGCACTGGGCAGACCACTAGGGACATGGGGGGTGTGTATTTTTTACATACAGTACTGTAATCTATAAGATTACATTGTACTGTATGTAAAGTGTTTGTTTACATTTTTGAATTTGGCGCCGTTCTCCGTCCCCGTGCGACGTAACGTCGCAGGGAACGGAGCTCGGCGGCACACGGGGACGCTGTGTGAATCGAGCGAGCACCCGCTCGCTCACACAGCGTGGATGCATCGCTGGATCCAGGGAGAAGGTAAGTAAACAGTCTCTGGATTCAGCGAGGCGAGCCCGTGTCTGACACGGGATCAACAATAGTAGCAGCAAATTTTTACCCCGTGTCAGACACGGGAAAAACGCCAAGGAGGTTAAGGGGGAACACTGAGAACTCTGATGTACAGAGAAGACTCTGATGTAAGGGGGACATTGTGGCCTTTGGTGTAAAGGGGAACTCTGATGTAAGGGGTGCTCTTGAGAACCCTGATTTACCTTAGTGTACTCATATAGAGGCAGGAGAGAGAAGGGGGGAGACTTCAGTCACAGACAGGGATGGATGGTGAGCTCACTCACCTCTTGGTGATCAGCACCTCTTATCCAGATTTATCTGAGGCTGCTGGACCTAAAATTTCTCGCCCCCCACTTCCATTTTCTGAGGCACAGTGCCGGGGATTAGAGTGTGGGTAGCCACAGAGGGGTGGGGGGGAGGAAGAGGAGAAGATCGAGCCCTCTCTCTTCTCCCATTTGTATGTGGGGGGGACTGTTAGGGTTGGCTTTGGGCAGTGTGAAAGAGACAGTAACACACAAACTCGGCTAATCCCCCATACACACGATCGGTTTTACTGTCGGAAAAAGTCAGATGAGAGCTTTTGGTCAGGAATCCCAACCATGTGTATGCTCCATCTGACTTTTTCCAACAGGAAAACTGCCAAAAACGGCCAGCAAAAGATAGAGAGCTGGTTCTCTTTTTTCCCGTCGGAATTCCCAATGGACTTTTTCCCATCGGAAATCCCGACCGTGTGTATGGGGCATTAGACAACTGCAGCTAGCAACCCTGCTGGGAGGCCACAGTCGAGTCTGAATAATGTGTCCGGGGTTTCAGGCAGTTTTAAACCTGGACACATGATTCCAAACCCCGAACTGTCTGGGTGAATCCAGTACACGTGGCAACCCTATGTCCCAAGGGTGTATTACTTACATACTTGTGAATCTGTGAAGTAATGCAGGTCCAGACTTGTATGCAGTTTTCAATGTTTTGTAGAACAAGAGGAAACAGTAGGTGGAATAGACAAAAAGTCACATGGGGCTCCTACAGCTCCATGGCTAGCAGTCCTTCAGTAGCTCACACTATTTGTGGTGGACACAGCTGCAGAAAACAAGAGGTTTGACTATAACTCTGTTACAGTGATGGCTGTGCAGAATAGCCTGTCTAAAAAATAGAACTGTTATCTTTTAAGCCTCCATCCCTTGGGGTTAAAACCAAGCAAGCTACTTGTTCTACCAAACACTCATTCCCCAGAAGAGGAAGGGATAAAGGGAGAGTTATATAAGACACCCTCTCACCAAAGGGGAGGTCTGCAAAAGTACTATATCAGAATATTTTTATTCCTGTTTTTT
This sequence comes from Rana kukunoris, assembly GCA_029574335.1. NCBI lineage: Eukaryota > Metazoa > Chordata > Amphibia > Anura > Ranidae > Rana > Rana kukunoris. Next base: position 134,891,041 of record CM056055.1, read on the forward strand.
TCTAAGATGGATCCAACTCACTGATAGTGAGTTCACAGGGTGTTGGCCAGGTGAAAAAAATTATAAAAAAATAAAATCACTGTGTCCAACCTCAACACAGAACTCTGGAACCTCCTTAACAGAATGTCTAGTAGGTGAACATATAAGGATAATCCCTGGGCACTGTGCTCTACAAAGCAACATACAAGTGAAAGTAAATTAACATGCACCAAAAAAGCATACATTAGATTCCTTAGTGATTCCATTATGTAATTTCAGAGCTGCAAAAGGGAGATGGTGCTGGAAGACTTATTTCTGCCAAAGGCCACATTTGAGGTCTCAATAGGGAATAGCACAGTACTCCACCAGAAAGGGTCCAAGCAACTTATCAGATTAAATAAAATAAAAAAGCATGTTTCAGAAGAGCCAAACCCTGTGAACCTTGGAGCCAAATGTCTATTCATTTCTGCCTGTACAACTAAAGCCAGCATCCTGCCATCCTGGTTTCTAAAACCTTCATCCAACATAACCATTTATGGGAATTGTTCCCGCCGAAGAGTAAAAGCCCTGAAGAAGGGGGAGTCTACTCCCCTGAAACATGTTGGCTTGATGTACGTGTTGCTACTTTGTAATAAATGTCTAAGAACCATACTTTAGAGGTTTCATTTCTCCTTTATTTTTATCCAAACCCTGTGAACAGGAATGGAGCAGCTTTTAGGATGAACTGCTAGTGGAATGGATTTATCAATATTTACTAATTAGAGTTGCGCGAACATCACCCGTTCCGCAAACATTGAATTTGCAGGGAGCTCGTCAGGATGTTCCTCCGCCAAGCACCCCACAATGCACTGCGTGCTGCACAGTACATTCTAAGCCCTGATTGGGCAAAGCTTTGCCCAATCAGGACATAGTGAATAGCTGGTTGTTAAGGAGTGGGCCGGGAAGCCAGTCGCTGGGTCCATAACAACGGATGAGTCATCAGCTGTCAATAGGCTTCACCGCTGACAGCTGAATGAAAAAAAAATGAAAAATGTGAAAAAAAAATTATGTGGGGTCCCCCCCAAAATCCACACCAGACCCTTATCCGAGCATGGAGTATGGCAGGTCAAAAAAGGGGGGGCGAGCAAGCGATCCCCCCGAACCATGCCAGGCCACATGCCCTCAACCTAGGGAGGTGCTTTGGGGTGAGGGGTCTCTGCTCCCCCACCCCAAAACATCTTGTCAACATGTTGATGGGGACATGAGCCTCTTCCCCACAACCCTGAGCTTTGGTTGTGGAGGTCCGCAGGCAGGAATCTGGAAACCCTTTAACAAGGGGGCCCCCAGATCCTGGCCACCCCCTCATGTAAATGAGTACATTGTACCCCTACTCATTAACTAAAAAAAAGTGATAAAACAATTAAAAACACACACAGTTTTTGATTTGCATTGATACATTTCCCCCAGGGCAGGCCCCCATACCCTTTTTATGGCTAATAACTTGCATATAAGCCTTCAAAATTGGGACTTTCGATTTTTCAAGTTTAAGTCCCATAGACTTTAATACAGTTTGCGGCTCAGGTCCGAACTTTTTATATGTTTAGGAGTTCTGGTATGAGTTGAACAGGGGGGATGTTCGGCCCAACACTATTACTAATCTCCAGATAAGGAAACTTTGCATCAGTCTTTTTGATCTGCTAACTTTCTATTAGCTATCAAAGTATACAATAGTCTGTAAAATATACACTTTATTTAACATCACAGTGAGTGCTGTTGTGATTTGGATATATTACTTCTGAATATTGCATGAGACTGACAAGTACTTGTCATTTAAAGACCACATGGAGCCATTTAGTTTTCAGTTTAGACATAACACATTATGCAAATTAACTTGCCAAGCAGAGCTAGAGGCTTATATGATATAATCTGCCAAATGCAAGTAACTAATAAATGAACAATTTATACTTTAGCATAGATTGCAAGACAAAAATACAGTATGTTTATAGAGCCACCAAGAGTGCCTTCTGTACCAGCCGCTTCATTGCTTGCTCCCAGTAACAGCATTAATGAGCTAGATTAAAGAATATATCTAAATTGTACTTAAATTAAAATTTAGTAATTTTTACCAAGAAATGCATAAGATAATTTTCTTTTAACAGATGCATATTATCATAATCAGCTCATTTTTGCCTATATTCCATTACAAACACATTTGAAATAGTTTGTTGGAAACCTTTATTGTAACTAATGCAACAAATTGCATTATCTATTCATAAGATGCAAGCAAATTGGGGGAGAAAAGCAAATAAAAATGAAGCAGCAAAAAATACCATTAAAATTCCACACTTTGTTAATGTAAATACTTTGGGCCAGATTCATGAAAGGTTACGCTGGCGGATCGAGTGATCCGCCAGCGTAACAGTGGCTTTGAGCCGGCGTTTCTGTTTTCTGTAACCAGAAAACAAGAAACGCCGGGTTGAAGTTCCGATGCGATGAGCGTAACTGAGTTTCGCCATCGCATCGTTACTTCAACTTAAAAATGGCGCCGGGGGCGTTCCCGCCGATTTACGCTCAAAAAATATGTTAATGAGCGGAAATCGGCAATTCACGATCGAAATCCGGCGCGACGCAATGACGTTACGACGTTTCCGGACGGGATACGCGGCGCATAGTTATACCTACATGGGGTTGGAGTATCCTATGTTAGGTATAGGCGTCGTCATCGCGTCGGGAAAAAAAAAAAAAAACGTCGCTTGCGTAAAACGGTCATGAATGGGAATGTGACGTCATTGACGTTCATTCACAGATTTTGGAGCATGCGCACGGGGATGCTTTGACACTCGACGCATGCGCAGTACGTCGGCGGCGGGATCGCGCGTAGTTAGCATACTACACGCCCCGTACCCGCCCAATTTGAATTCCGCCGGCTCATTTGCGATGCGCTGCCGCAACTTTAGGAGCAAGTGCTTCGTGAATGACAGCACTTGCTCCTAAAAATTCGGCAGCGCAACGCAAATCAGTAGCGTTACTCCAGAGCAAAGATGCTCTGGAATACGTGAATCTGGCCCTTTATCTTAATAAGAGGTCTTCAGTAATTTCTTCTTCAAAAAGAAAGCTGAGGCCAATAGTTTTAGCTGGTTTCTACTACCGTAATTCCATCACAAAGCTCATTGGAGAAATATAATGTTAAATTTAGGGCTGTGCAAATTAACATTTAATTGATCGATTAATCTTTAATTTTTTTGATAGATCAAAATCTTTTTGATCGATTTGATTGGTACTCACCTCTCCACCGGCTTCTGGGCCTTCAGGGAGTTCCGTTGGAGATCCGGTAATGTCATGGACACCGGCGGGGGTTTCCGTGTCCATCTGAAGGGCTCCTTTGCTGTGCCTACATATCTGCATGCCGGCTGGACCTTACTATCTGCCACACGCAAGGGCTGTTACACTTCCCTCTATCACACTTCCCTCTATCACTTCCCTCTATCAACCTGGGATTCTACAACCATCCACTGGTGGTTGTGATAGTTCCCTTCATGGGACATCTACATGCCGATGAACTGATGTTAACCCCTCCTCATCTGGATTCAGCAGTGGTATCGTTGTACAAATTTTTATACCAGTATCATACTTGGCTACATGTTTATATGACTGCTTTTGGTACCGTTTGGTATTACTCGCACCATTTTTACAGTTTATGTAGCTACTATTCCCATCGAGCGCTGCCTTTGTGTGTTTTTTGTATCCTGCTTTTTATTTTTTCAGTGGTTGGTAGTTGCACTGGGAATCGGCCTGCAAGGAGATCAGCTAAAAGTAGTTGATCTGTATGTGCATTATAATTAATCGAAATTAGTCGATTAATCGATTTAAAAAAACGATTAATCGAACACAAACATTTTGATCAGTAACAGCCCTAGTTAAAATACATTATATCTAAAGCTAAAACTTTTCTTTTGATTTTTGATAAGGTGAGTAGGGATGAGCTTCAGGTTCATAGACCTAGCCTATTTGTAGCTCAGTAAATGTTTGAAAAATTGGCCACATATGTCCATTTGCCCACCTTAATCCCCAGCTGATGCTTGTAAACAAACAAGTCTGTTATTTACCTGTAGCAGCATTAGCACAACCACCTCTAAATTACATGACAGATTTACTATTTGTAAACAAGCTGCAAGGATCCTGAGTGACATCATTACCAAATATGATAATGACCATATTTGGCCAGTGAGGGTCAACCAGGATCCCCATTGTGTCATTTACATAAAGGAGCCATCTGTCATTGGGGTCAAGAGCAGTGGAGGGCATCATTGATGGTCAGTGTGGCGGTAGTCAACATGGCAGTGAGTTAACATCAGTGGGCAGTTCTAATCGTCATTGACATGGATCTACATCGCTGGGTGACATGATTGATACAAAATTCACATTAAGGGACGTCATTTTTCATTTTATTTCTAGTAAATTTGTTTTTATTTACTCTTTCATGTACAAGGAGGGGGATATATAATGAGCTCCAGTGTTCCAAAAGTAGCTTTTTAGATTGTGATGTTTCCTGCTTTGACCTCAACATCCCTTTTGGGGGACAAAATGGGTATGAGTGCCTTGTCCTCTCGACATGGGGACAAGCTGCCTTGCAGTATTTTTTTAATATCTTCAATGGGACTTGTCCCCGATGGCAGTACCCAGTTACCTATGCCCCTTTTTTAATATCACTTTGTACATTAGCTTTGAAAAAGGGCAGAAAATATCTGGGGTGAGAAAAAACCTTGTCTTCCTACAAATCATCCTTGCACCTTCTAAATGTGAAGGCCTAGGTCCCACCAATTTTGCTGCCTACTACAACACAGCTCACTTAGCCCAGTTACCTAAGTATAATGCAGTGCAAGAAACCCCATTGTGGGTCACTCTGGAAATCATGGACTGTGCTACTCTGTGTCCAATCTCCTGTGGCTACAGCCTGCCGACTGTAGTGATCTTTATTAATCTACTAACCTTATTACAAGATTTTTTTGAGTCACTTGGGACAGACAGATTCAAACTGGGTTATGGTCTCCAAGCCCCTCATGTACCATTCCTGTCTTTACTCCAGAATCCCTCTTTATATCCAGCATGCAGCGTCCCCGCTTTTGATCCTGGACAGCCGCTAATCTAATTAGGCTTCATAAGTTTTCTACCTCTGTCATTCAAAACCTCTCCTGTGCTTTGAAAGAGACATGGTCTATCGGCATGAGAACTATTTCGATATCTTCAAATTAAGCACTTTATTACTTCATATATTAGTAACAACTCACTCATATGTTGAATTTTGAATGAGTCTGCAAGCATGATCCTCATGAGAGGGAGCTAATATCAACTCAATATGCTCAAATACTTACTAGGCCCGACTCCCCCATCCCCCCATATGTTGCTAAATAGGAGGCAAATCTTGGTTATACCGTGGAGGCTGTAATGGGGAAGGAAATCTAGCAAACCATTAAATCTTCCTCTCCAAACACTTTGGCTCCTGAACCCAAGGCATACCATCTGCAAAACAGCACAGCAGTGTTTCCAATGGGCCACTGATCAGTGAAGAGACCTAGGGACTTCAGTTTCCTGCATCTGTGGAACAGTGCAATTCCATGGAAAAGGGCAGCTACTCCCTTCACTCCTATGCAAGCTGCCCCTGTATGACATCCTGCCTTACTGATGTTGTACCTTTCCTTTACTTTACTTACCTCCTCTGTATTCTCAAGCACCCAGGTGCAGGCTACCAGCATGACACATTTACAGCTACTGATGACACTGCACTAGTCTTCATTTGGGAGGGGGATGAAGTCTTGGGTACCCACTCCACCATCTCCTCCACATGGTTCCATTGGCGAAGCCCAATCAAAGGGTGACACGCATCTAGAGGGGAGGAAGGAGGTCGGCACCCCCATGTACTGATGAAGCCCAATCAGAAGGTGATGCGCGTCTAGAGGGGAGGAGTTTTAAACTCATCCTCAAGGTAAGTAGGCATGTTGGCCGGTGATGGTGTGCACAGAATATCACATTTAGAGAGGCCGGATCTGCTAAGCAGTGATTGTCTTTTGAAGCACTTTCACATGAGAACTGTGAAATTGAGAATAGAATTTTTCACATAGATTTTTTAACTTTGATTGTTTATTTTGATCGTAATTAACGATTGTCACCAAGAAGTTTTATATATTGGTTTAATGGTTAACAAATATATTAACATGCAGGAGGAGCTGATGAGCAGCAAGAGTTCAAAATACTGAGTCAGATAGCACTCCACTGTGGGAACCCTAGTCCAGAATAGAGAGACTCTGCTGTATTCAAGTGCTTTTGGACTGTGTTTCCCAGAGGGAGATGGCCAGAAGGAGGGAAAAGAGCTGCATTTTCTCAGGCTGGGAGCCCGGAGATTGTACATCACTTTTCAGAGGACACCATCACTGCTGCATAATGATGACCTGAGTTGGATCTGGAGTTCTAAATCAAGATGTGCCAATAGCCATGGTCACCTGAGTGCAGAGCAAAGAGTGGAATAATCGCTGTGTGTGACTGACCATACAGCCATCTAGTAGCCTAATTGCTGCCTACAGGCTCGACTGGGACTATTTGAATGTGCACCGACAGTATTACTGGGCCCCAGTGCTATCCAGCTGAAGAGTTAGGACTAAAGACTGTTCCTTTGAAGCTGTTACACAGAGACCTTCACCCAACGCTTATGGTAAGAGGGACCCCTCAGGGTACATTGCACCATACCATAGTCTCAGGGATCAGCGCCTAGGGAGACCAGACACATGGCTATATAAGGGAACTTAGACCAAACAAAGGATATAGCAAACAATGAACACAGCAAACACAACACACAATAAACATGAACTACCCCAAACATAACCAAAAACCCTACTAACAAGAGTTGATGAACCTGAACAACTAAATCTATATATATATATACAGCCCCTAGAGTGACTTTATCAATGGATGGCGAAAAGGCTTTTGACAGGGTGAATTGGGTATTTATGACTGAAGTTCTATGGAGAATGCATGTGGGCGTATGATGGGCTGGGTATCAGCGTTATATGTGGCCCTAAAAGCAAGAGTAAAGGTGAACTGTACACTGACAAACTATTTCCAAATATACATTGAAACGAGACAAGGGTGTCCATTGTCTCCACTATTGTTTGCCATGATATTGGAGCCTTTTTCTTTGCAAAGTAAGAAGTACTGAAATTCTAGGGACATGTATTAGATCTGTTGAACATAAGGCCTTGGCTTATGCCAATGATCTATTATTTTATTTGTCTTCCCCACAGCCCTCACTACCAGCTTTGATGGTAGAAGTTTTGAAATATAGAGCATTATCCAATTTTAAGATAAATTTAGGAAAAGTCTGTACTTCTGCCCTGTCATATTTCTCCAGCCATGGCGATCACTTTGCAAAGCTCCTATCCCTTTATATGAAATAAAAAATGCTTGGTCTACCTGGGAACGCATATTACGCAAGACCCAAAACTTTTGTATGATATGAAATATGGTGCCTTAATGACGGGGTAATAGGGGACCTACAGAAATGGAAGGGTCAGTTCCTAACATAGTTTGGAAGGGTGAATGCAATAAAGATGAGTATACTACCTAAAATAATTTATATTCTACACACAGTGCCAATTTCACTCCCACAGAGTTTTTAAAAAAAATCTACAAAAGACCTTTATATCGTTTGTATGAAATGATAAACATCCCAGATTGGCCCATAATATTCTACGTAGAGGGAAGTCAGAAGGAGGAATGGGACTACCAGACATACAGTAGCGCTATACTATAGGGCAAAGGTCCTTCGTACGTATTTTGAACTGGTGCCATGATCCCTAAACAAAATGTGGGTCTCTAAGGAACAGACAATGGCGGGAAAGAAGCTGGCGGAAACCCCTTGGATAGCGAGGGCAGATCGGGTCTCTCAAAATGGACGTCACCCTTAACCCAGAACACTCTAATGGTATGGGATAAATTAAATCTACTAGGAGAATACGCCCCTCGGATATCCCTTTTGACCCCCCCTGGAGGGGTACCCACGGTTTCCACCAGGAGAGGAGGTGGGATCTATGGGGAATTGGGGGAGATATGGAGATACGAAATGCAGTAAATTTGCCCTATACGGAACGCTAACTCCCATACAAGAACTGGTACCGAGGCTAGGAATAGTGCCTATGGCGGAGTGGAGGTATCACCAATTGGTGTGTTTTTTTTTTTAAATAAGTGAAAAGCTCTAATAATGCCTTTGAACTCACTTACAATCTTTGAATCCGTGTATATTGAATGTGTGTATATATCAAGCGCCAGACACTTTAGGCCAGATCCACAAAACTTTACAGTGGCGTATCTCCAGATACGCCGCCGTAATTTCAAATCTGCGCTGGTGTATCTTTATGCCGATTCTCAAAGGCAGATACGTCTAAAAAATAGGCTTCCTCCGCCGACTTAACTTGCCTACGCCGGCGTATAATTGTGTGCAATTATACGCTGGCCGCTAGGGGCGCTTTAGTCGTTTTACGCGTCGAATAAGCAAATGAGCTAGATACGCCGATTCATGAATGTAATTGCGGCCGGCGCATTTTTTTTACATCGTTTGCATAAGCGTATGTCCGACGTTAAGTTACCCCTGCTATATAGAGGCGTACGCAATGTTAAGTATGGACGTCGGGACAGCGTAAAATTTTTCACGTTTTACGTTGTTTGCGTAACTCGTCCGTGAATGGGGCTTGGCGTAAATTACGTTCACGTCGAAACCAATGAGTCTCAGTGGCATAATTTGGAGCATGCGCACTGGGATACGTTCACGGACAGCGCATGCGCCGTTAGTAAAAAACGTAATTTACGTGGGGTCACACTTGATTTAAATAAAACACGCCCACATCAAACACATTTGAATTAGGCAGGCTTACGCCAGCCAATTTACGCTACCCTGCCGTAACTTAGGACGCAAGTGCTTTGTGAATACGGCACTTGCCTCTCTAAGTTGCGGCGGCGTAGCGTAAAGAAGATATGCTACGCCTGCACAAAGATACACCGATCTTTGTGGATCTGGCCCTTTGTGTCTCAAATGTATAGACTGGTACTCAGGACACAAAACAATATAGTTCCCTACTTTATTAGAGAATGGGAAGGAGAACTAAATCAGGACTTCACCTTGACACAAATTAAAAAACTTATTGACTCCACACATTATACATCTAAGTTCACAGGTCCAAGAAATGTCATACAAATTTCTGACCAGGTGGTATCGAACTCCAGTGAGATTGGCTCAGATGTACAGGACTGTGGATTCCAGATGCTGGAGGGGATGTGGGCAAATGGGCACCTTCCTCCATTTGTGGTGGTTATGCCTCAAGATTAGAGCGTTCTAGGAGGGGATTGCCCCATGGGTCGAAAGGTTAGCCCCCGGACCAATGGAACCAGTGCCTTTAAACTTTCTATTTCATGGGACACTGATGTCTATTAGATCCTATAGGAAAAGCATTACTTATTTATTTAATGTAGCCAAACTTTTAATACCCAGGCTGGAAACAGACTAAATTCCCTATTTTTCTTGATTGCAAGAGAGAGGTTAATTTAATAATGGAAGCCGAAAGATGGGTACATACTGTTAAAGATAGAAAGGATACGTTTAGAGAAACATGGACAGAATGTTACACTGATCTGTAGAGATTGATTAGAGTAATTAATATATAGAGCTGCGGGGATATTAGGTAAAATGCCCCTGGGAGGGGTTTAATTATTTTTTCCTTTGCTGTTGCTGTTCACTCCCTTCATACCTCGCTGTCCCATCTACCTCTACATGGTGATATGTACGGGGGCATAAGAGGACACACGTGGTTTTTGAAGAATCAAATTTCATATGGGGAGGGGATAAGGGTATGGAGGAAGAGAGAGGGGTAGGGTACACAGGAGGGAAGGGGGGGCATAGAGGAGGGGGGACAGTTTGAAGAGATATGGTTCAGGGAAGGGGAGGTAGACAAGAGGGTAATATGGCGCATAGAAGCCTTGTATAAAATGTATTTTCTTGTGCATGCTGTTTATATGGCTCACAAGAATCCTCTTAAAGTGGAATGTTATAGACATAGATAGAAGTGGGGGGTTAAAACACAATGAACATGGTGCAGTGGAGGGGGGGAAGAGGGGAGTATAATATATTTTTTTGGGGGGGGGGGGATATATAATGTTGATAAGGACGTTTCTATCGTTTAGATATGTGACATAATGGGGAGTTTAATGGATTTGTTAAATACTAGTAAAAACGTAATAATAAAAAAAAAATGGGGTTTCCATGTTTAGGCAGTTTGCAGAGAAAGATGCCGCTCAGGTGTGGAGATCTTCAAAATAATTGCTTCTCCCAGAACGACAGGTGCAGGCAATGCATGTAAGATTGCAAAACAAAAGAACAAATTCTTCTGGACAGCCGCACTCCGAATAAAAATTGCCTTTATTGTAAAATCCAAATAGAAAAACAGCACTACATGTCACAGCACACCGGCAGAGCTGACGCGTTTCACACTATACTATGGCCTGGATTCACATACACCGGCGCATATATATGCCGCCGTAGCGTATATTCTTTACGCTACGCCGATGCAGCGCAGAGAGGCAAGCACTGAATTCACAAAGCACTTGCTCTCAAAACTACGCTGGGTTTCTAAAGACGTAAGCGCATGCGTCGTGTCGTGTCCGCATCCCAGTGCGCATGCTCACAATCACGTGGAAACAACTGCCTAAGGTACGTCAAATCACTGCCTACGGTGTGAACATAACCTACTCCCAGCCATATTCACGTACATTGTAAACTACGTAAAATTTGATGGCTTGTGTTCCCTGGTCCATACCTTTGCATGGGTTGCGCCTCATATATGGGGAATAACTTTACGCCGGACGTACGACTTACGTAAACCGCGTATATTATGAGCCGGGCGCAAGTACGTTTGTGAATTGCCGTATTTCCCTCATTTGCATATTTGAATCGAAAATCAATGGGAAATCCACATGCGTCCAGCGTAAATATGCGCCTACTTTATGCCGGCGTAGGCAAGTTACGTCGGTCGGATGAAGTCAGTTTTTAGGCGTATCTAAGTTTGTGGGTTCGGCACATAGATACGACAGCGCATATTTGTGCTTACGTGGCGTATCTGGAGATACGTTGGCGTAAGTGATTTGCGAATCCGGGCCTTAGTGTTTAATCACAGCTATGTATAGTGTGAAACGCGTCAGCTCTGCCGGTGTGCTGTGACATGTAGTGCTGTTTTTCTATTTGGATTTTACAATTGTCTACAGTTTACCAGTCGCCTAACCCTGTTCTTTACCATTGAGGATTATCAAACAAGGACTGTCTCTGTTGAGAATATATAGTCACTATGGGCCAGATTCAGGTAGATGGGAGCATCTTTGCTCTGGAGTAACGCTTCTCATTTATGTTACTCTGCCGAAATTTTAGGAGCAAGTGCTGTTATTCATGAAGCACTTGCTCCTAAAGTTGCGGCAGCGCATCGCAAATGAGCCGGCGGAATTCAAATTGGGCGGGTACGGGGCGTGTATTATTTAAACTAAGCGCGATCCCACGGCGAACGTACTGCGCATGCGTCGAGTGTCAATACATCCCAGTGCGCATGCTCCAAATTCTGTCAGTGAACGTCAATGACGTCACATTCCCATTCATGAACGTTTTACGCAAACGACGCAATTTTTTTTTTCCCGACGCGATGACGACGGCTATACTTAACATAGGATACTCCACTAGGGGGCTGCTTTATCTTTACGTCGCGTATCGCTTACGGAAACGTCGGAAAGTCACTGCGTCGCGCCCGAAAACTATCGTGAATTTCCGATTCCCGCTGATTAACATATTTTTTCAGCGTTAATCAGCGGGAACGCCCCCGGCGCCATTTTTTAATTAAATTTGTGATACGATGGCGGAATTCAATTGCGCCGATCGCATCGGAACACCAACCCGGCGTTTCTTGTTTTCTGGTTACAGAAGTAACACAGATACTCCAGCCTAACTCTACCTGAATCTGGCCCTATGTTGCAGGAACCGAGGAACATGTTTTTACCATGGCTTCCAAGAGCACTTTGTGGTCTGCATATTTATGGATAAAATAAATACAAATATACACACTGTATGTAGTTTAATCTCTGTAACTACAGAATGCATATTGTGATAAAGTCGCAAGATTAGCGACAAATGTGGAGTTGCACAGTCACTGGTCTTCAAGCCGAAATAGTAAAAGTAAACACGTTTTTATTGTATCCAACAGAAAAACATACAGGGGTTTTCACAGTCCATACAAAATGGTACCTTCAGCCTCCTGGCTTACACGTATAACGGAAAATACCAAGCCACCTGGCTATCTTTAGCAGTAGCACCACAGTGCTCAGGCTCCCTCGTGAAGCCTTCCTGACTCCTGTCAGCCACCCCAGACTCACTCCTGTCAGCCACCTCAGACTCAGGCCTCTGGGTATTATAGTGCAGCCTGCACTCTTCAGCTTCTCTAGCTTCTCCAGCTAATTTAGTGCACACCTGCACTCTCAGGGTTCTCCCTTCCAGACCTGGACTCCTAGGGAGGGTGGAGCCCTGAATGCTGTTCAGGTCAGACTTAAAAAGCTGACCACACAGCTGTGCAATCAATGTGTCTGTCTCTCCAACATATGGCGAAAACCAGCCATCCATCAGGCAAGACAGATCCAAACCATCACAATATATTTATACGCTAAAAATATTTGCAAAAAGCTAAAAATATTTAGGTAATATATTGATTTTCATGTTCAACAGAATGCTAATTCTATCATTAATCTTTCACCTGAACATTATTGATGATAATATTAATGCTCAAAACCCTAAAGCACTTCCATACGGGCATAATATGCTATGATTGCGATAATAACTGTAGTTCACATCTCAATCTCTTCAAGTAAAAATATTTTTATTATTAATTACTGGTACTATGAAGAGTCTGGTGTATGGCAAAAAGAACTTGCCAAAAAATACCTCACACTTCTTATGGAGTAATACTAAAGTATCACAGAAAACAAAATATAATTTATTATTACAACAGCTTTACAAAAATCATCAGTAAAGCCCCTTTGCTGTTACTGTTTCTTGTTGCCATGATTACACAGATGTTCAGTTTTTGACAAGAGATTTGTATTAATCTTTAAGACAAGATTGTAACACATACTGTATATTACCTGAACTTCACTAGCACCTGGAAGCCTGGGGGTCATCCACCAATCATAAATGCCAAAGCTTCAGCCCATATGTTTTGCTGCCAGACTATGTCAACTTTATTATTTTGCCTACCTCTATATAAAAACATTTGCCCAAAACACTCTTTTTTGTAAATTGTTTATTTAAATTGAGAAAGAAAAAAAGAGGACACACACAGTATGATATCTTTAAGTCTTTAAAGTTGTGTACAAATTATAATGCAATGCTTTAAAGGCATAAATGTTTCCAAGTCATTAACAAATGTTGCAAAAGTCACCAATTGTGTGCGCATTTGTATACTGCCTCCCCCTTTTCTTTTTTTTACAACTATGGTTAGGATTGGGAAAAAATGGGAAAGAGAAGTAAAAGTCAAAAGAAAGGAGTAGGAAAGGGGGAGGCTATGATAGAGAAAACAATGAGGTACAGAGGATGGATAAGTGGGGAGGGTAGATGAAAGGAATAGGTGGGGTGAGTAAAAAGCTGGGGGGGAAGGGGAAGGTAGGGGTCCGTAAAGGGATGAGGGAAGGGTAAGAGCGAGCAGAAGAAGAGGTGGGACTCTTGCCTATTACTTTGGGTTAGTTTTCTGACCCATCCACTTGCATTAAGAGGTGAGCGCTCTCCACTCACGATCACCAGTATACCACAAACACATCAGCATGGGACAGTACTCTGGATAAAAAATGAAGTTTTGTGGTTTACAGAAATAGGCATTAGCAGTTAACCACCTGTATCCCCTGGAGTCAAAAGCAGTGTACACCCTCAGCCTAGGTTCACACTACTGCGATGCGATGCACTGCGAATTTGATAAAAAAAAAAAATGTCCTGTGTGAGTGTGCGAATTGCCCTTGCGTTTTGCGGTGGACAGGTGCAAATTTACTGCGATTTTACCACAAACTTAGCGCAATTTTACTGCAAATTTCAGGAGGCAGACAGTGAACAATTCAGAGATGTGGACTGAGTGCTGTGAGTTCAATGTAAGTTTAGATGAAGCCTATAAAGATAAAATTCGCACTGCATCATAGGAATTCTCATCGCACCCGCAGTCAACACACACAGGACCCATGGAATACTATGCTTTTTACATGACCTGCAAATCTGTGTTCCCAAACACATCAAACATGCTGTAATTTTGCATCAGTGTGAACCCTGGCTCAATGTACAATATTAGTTGTTTTGGCAAGTGCTGTAGTCATTCAAGTCAGCTATGGAGATGGATTTTTTTTTAAGTCCTAACTATAAAGAAGTTTTTTTTTGTGGGGGTGGCTGTGGAGTTAGATCATATTGGTATGCAGAGGTAGGGTCACCTTTCAAATTGTGCCTCAATACACTCAGCATACACCATTGTGTACCTCAAATACACAGTACAGCACCATGACAATCCTCAATCAGCTAAGTACCGATAATATTCTTAGTATGCCTGCCATACTCTACACTCAGCACACCACAAAAATTCCAAATACACTCTTTATACCATGACATGTAGTCCAGAAGAATCAGCACACTGTACCGCAGTAAGGGCTTGTTTATGTAGCGCTGATTTTCTCCCATATCTGATGTGTGTTTGCATACTTTAATAAAACATCTATGGACATTGCTATATTTGAGTATTTGGAGCCATCTAGTGACCAAATACTGGTAATGCAGATATGTTGTTTTTTCTTGAAAGAAGCACAAAATACTAGACAGGAAGTGACTGTTGTTTTGGGAGGAGGAGGTTAACCTTTTTCACCCAGGAGGTTTGGTGACCTACCCATGAACACTTTCTTGAGCAGTGCATGCTGGGTAAGAGATAAACGGAGCTGGAGCGGCCATTTTAGGTCTCTTGGGATCGTGTGGCCTGCCTGAGAGGACCTGTGGGGAGACGGTGGCTGGATTGCAGAGACCCAGAGACACTCATCCGAGCATCGGAGGACTGGATCCACCCAGCGGAGTTGACCCGAGTGATTGGCCCAGCTGACGGTGAAGCAAGTTGCAGCAGTCACCGAACAAAAGTTACCAGACAGAGCCTCTATCCAGTGTGTGAGCGGGTCACGGCCCACAGTTTGTTAAATTTCACACGCAGTTAGACTTATATACAGGCCTCACTGGAAATTATAGCTCCACAAAGGAGCAGAGAAACTGACACTGAGAAGGCTTGAGGCCTATCAACCTTGATGTCTCAAGCAATGTTAAAATAGTTGTTACAGCTACACCAGGAGCATTTTCACCAAAACTGTGGATTACAAATTACAAGGAGCCACTTTAGCTAGCGAAAAAAAGAAGATCCAGGACTAAGTACTTTAAGTGAGATCTCACACATAGCTTATAAAGTAGGGGAGCTTCCAGGTATTAACCTATATATATATATATATATATATATATATATATATATATATATATATATATATATTGTGACAGGGTACACGATTGTATGTACACCAGTGAGAGACTGGAAAGGTCAGCGTTCCCTGCCCTGGAAGGGGTTAAACCTCCTCTCTTCCCCCTATTAATTAGCAGTCATCTGGTAAGGAAGTGGGAAGTGAGAGCTCAGTGTGAGAGGTATGCTGAGCTGGACGGACAGGTTGGAAACTGTCTGCATTGGAGGAACAAGGTCTGTCACAGATTATTGTTTATTTGGACTGTTATTCTGTTTGTGTTATACTGGAGGCTGGAATAGCCCCTCCAGTACAGTGTAGTGAGGGACACTACTGTTAGCCTCCTAAATTGGAGTAGGCCATTTTGTTTTGTATTATTTATTTTGAGTGCAATAAAGCCGTATTTATTGCTTAAGATCAGCGACTTTGCTGCATTACATTACTGCTATTTCTGCGACTTTGTCACAAGTGGTGGCAGTAGTGGGATGTTTGCTGTTGTACCGGTCAATTAACAGTTACAGTGGCCTTAAAGGTAAAGGACCCAGAAAATGGAAGATATTGTGAAAGCCCTGTTACAAGCTGTCTCTGTGCAGCAAGAGACTAATAGACAGGTAGCGGCCTCAACTGCAGCACAACAAGAGACTAATAGACAAGCCGCTGCAGCGCAACAAGAGATTAGTAGACAGGCAGCTGCCGCAGCTGCAGTACAACAGGAGACCAACAGGCTCCTGACTTTGAAGATTGAAGCTTTGACTGAAGCACAAAAGTCAGACCATGCTGTTCTCAAAGCAACCCTGGGTCAGATGACTACCCAAGGGTCTTCTAACCCACCAGCAAGGGGGTAAGCCAAACACGTGCAAGCAGCTGTCTGCAGAAAATGACCCCGGATGATGATGTGGAGACTTACCTACTGGCGTTCGAATGGACCGCCACCCGAGAAGGCTGGGCCCCAGAACAGTGGGCTGGAATCATTGCACCCTTCCTCTTGGGAGAAGCACAAAAAGCCTATTTTGATCTGGATGAGGTGGCTGCTGCAGACTATCCCAAACTGAAAGGAGAGATTCTGGCTCGCTTAGGGGTGACTTCCACAGTGAGGGCCCAGCGTTTCTACAACTGGAGGTTCAAATTAGGAAAAGCGCCAAGATCCCAGATGTTCGATTTAATTCATCTGGCTCGGAAGTGGCTCAAACCAGAGACTCAAACCCCTGCACAGATTATAGAAGCGCTTGTACTGGACCGTTACGTGAGAGAGAGCTTCCAAATGGCCTCTGGGAGTGGATCACTCAGGGAAATCCCCTGGACTGTGATAGTATGGTCGCACAGGTGGAGCGGTACCTGTCTACCAAAAATTTGGACTGATCTCTCTCTAGGACGATCGGGAAAATACAGAGACCAGGAGACCGGAGGAGTGGAGTGGAAGCAGACTTCGGATCCGGAGTCCGTTTTTCGAAAACAGACTTTAGAAGTCAAAACCCTGGGAAAGAGGACCACCCTAGGAGAAACTCCATAACTTGTTTTGAGTGTGGCGCCAAAGGACATGTCAGGGCGAGATGCCCCAATCTTCCTGAGCCAATGCAGTGTGGACTAGGGGAAGATTCCTCTGACTTTTGCGGGCTTATTTGTTTAGCAGGCCTGGTAGAAGGGGGACATACCTTCCGAGTACCTGTCCTGCTGGACAAACAAGAGACAGTGGCCCTGGTGGACTCTGGCAGTGCCTTGACTTTGGTAGCCAGTAAATTGGTAAAGCCTTGTTGGATTCAGAAGCATAGAACCATTGGGGTATTGTGTATTCATGGGTGTACTGTGCGGTATCCTACTGCCAACATAGAAGTGTTAGTACAGGGCAGTTTGGTAAGGATCGTAGCAGTGGTAGTTCCTCGTCTACCATATCCTTTGATAATAGGAAGGAATTTCCCTAATTTCCACGCTCCGTTACAGCCCCCTGTAATGGGAGAACAAGGGGAACCTGAAGTGGAGCAGAGAAATACAGGGGTCCATGAAGTATTTCCCTTTGCTCATCCTGACTTGTATATCTCTAATCCAAAAAGAGGTAAAGCAAGACGGGGACGCAGGGAGACCAAGCTAAGATTTAATAGGGCTGTCGAGGAAGTCCTGTTGAATCAGCGCGGAGAGCAGTCCAGGAGAGGCGGGGCCCCACGACAGACAGAAGATGAGGCAGAGGTTGGTCAACCGGAACCCGCCCCAGAGGCTACCAGTGAAGGCGATGAGGGGGATACAGATATCCTGGATATTTTGGGTAGTGGCTTTGGCCGTGACCAGGCAGATGATCCCCTGTTGCAGGAAGCCAGGAGTAATGTTGTAGAGGAGGTTAATGGGGGGTACCAGTGAAAGGGGTAACAGGAAAGGCCTATCCCTATTTTATCCTTAAAAACGATCTTCTTTACAGAATAACCTCCGATGAGGGACAAGAGCTTGAACAACTGGTTGTGCCTTCATCATACACCCGAAAAATCCTGGATTACTCTCACTCTCATCTTCTGGGGGGACACTTAGGGGTGGAGAAAACCCAAGAACGGGTGCTCAGGAGGTTTCTTCTGGCCTAGGGTATATGAGGGGATTAAAAGGTATTGTGCTTCTTGCCCGGAATGCCAGCTGGCATCTCCCATACCTCTCCCCATAGTTGACATTCCGTTTGAGAGGATTGGCATGGACCTAGTGGGTCACTTAGAGAAAACAGCTCGAGGGCACCAGTACATCCTTGTCATCACTCGATTATGCCACCAGATACCAAGAGGCCATTCCACTACATAAGGCGAATGCTAAAAGTATTGCAAAAGAGTTGGTTCAGATGTTTACACGGGGTGGGGATACCCAGGACATTGCTCACAGATCAGGGGACACTGTTTGTCTCCCATATTATGAAAGAGCTATGTCAGCTATTTAATGTACAGACTCTGAGAACGTCAGTGTATCACCCCAGACAGATGGGTTGGTAGAAAGGTTTAACCGGACCCTAAAGGGGATGTTGAGAAAAGTCGTTAGCAGGGATGGGAAGGATTGGGACTTGTTACTTCCTTACCTGTTGTTTGCAGTTCGAGAGATTCCCCAAAGTTCTACGGGCTTCTCCCCGTTTGAGCTTTTATATGGTAGGCATCCCAGGGGTATACTGGATATCCTAAAGGAAACCTGGGAAGAACAGGGGTAACTGGGACCAATGTCCTCCAGTATGTTGAAGATATGCGGGTGCGTATGGCTCAGATTGCCCCTCTTGTTCGACCAGCATATGGAGTAGGCGCAGGGTAGGCAGAAGTCCTACTATGACCAGAGGGCCCTAGTGAGACCGTTTGAAAGGGGGGACAGAGTAATGGTTCTAGTACCCACCGCAGAAAGCAAACTTCTAGCACAGTGGCAGGGACCCTATGAGGTCTTGGAAAAAGTAAATTATAAAGTTAGTCAGCCGGGACGCCGGAAGAAGGAGGCCGTGTTCCACATAAATCTTCTTAAGCCATGAAGGACTAGAGAGGACTGCATGGCCGCAGTGGGGGACACCACACCTGGTCCACAGGCACCTAGTCCTTCCATGACAATCTCTCCAGAGCTGACACCTGAGCAAAATAAAAGAAGCTAGAGGCTTGGTTGAGAGGAATAATGATGTCTTCTCCCCCAACCCTGGACAAACCCGAGAGATTACCCATGACATTATTACAGAACCAGGGGTTGTCGTAAGAGTGAAGTCTTACCGCATTCCGGAGGCCAAGAGGGAAGCTGTAAGGGCTGAAGTCAGGAAAATGCTTGAGCTTGGAGTGATAGAGGAGTCTCACAGCCAGTGGTCCAGCCCATTGTTCTAGTGCCCAAACCTGATGGGTCCATCAGGTTTTGTAATGACTTCAGGAAGTTAAACGAGGTGTCTAAGTTTGACGCCTTCCCCATGCCTAGGGTGGATGAACTAGTAGAGCGATTAGCCAAAGATAGGTTCTTCACCACGTTGGATCTGACAAAGGGTTATTGGCAGATCCCATTGACAAAGCGCGCCCGAGAGAAGACAGTCTTTGCCACTCCTGATGGCCTATTCCAGTACAGGATCATGCCTTTTGGCTCCATGGAGCTCCAGCCACTTTCCAAAGGCTAATGGATAAGTTGCTCAGGCCCCACACTGAGTATGCAGCCGCATACTTGGGTGATGTGATCATTCCTAGCCCAGACTGGGAAAGCCATCTGGATAAAGTACAGGCAGTGTTGGACACTTTTAGAAGAGGGGTCTGACAGCTAACCCCTCTAAATGTGCCTTGGGTCTAGCAGAGGCTAGATACTTGGGTTACCTGGTTGGCAGAGGACTTGTTAAACCACAAATTAATAAGATAGGAGCTATACAGAGCTGGCCCAGACCGTTGAGGAAAAAACAAGTCAGAGCTTTCTTGGGGATTGTAGGCTACTATCGGAGGTTTATTCCTCACTTTGCTACAAGGGCTGCTCCGCTCACTGACCTTATTAAAGCCAGAAGTCCAGACACTGTAAAGTGGAACAGCGAGGCTGAGGAAGCCTTTGCTGGTCTGCGGGCAGCGCTTTGTGCCAACCTGTGCTGTGTGGCTCCTGACTTTAAAAAGGAGTTCTTTCTCCAGACCGATGCCTTAGAGGTGGGTCTGGGTGCAGTTTTGTCCCAATATGTGGATGGTGAGGAACACCCTGTGCTGTATTTGAGTCCGAAGTTGTTACCTCGAGAACAGCGCTATGCCACAGTGGAAAAAAGAGTGTTTGGCGATCAAGTGGGCAGTAAAAACACTCCGCTACTATTTGTTGGGCAGGCGGTTTACCATCGTCACAGACCATGCTCCGTTAAAGTGAATGCACACCAACAGAGACAAGAACGCTCGGGTCACGAGGTGGTTTCTGTCCCTACAGCCCTTTACTTTTGTGGTACGACATAGGGCAGGTCTCCTCCACAGTAATGCAGATGCTCTGTCCCGAGTACATGGGTTTGTAGAGGTGGCCGCTTCCCACCCAAGTGTTAAGCTGGGGGGGGGGAGGATGTGTGACAGGGTACACGATTGTATATACACCAGTGAGAGACTGGAAAGGTCAGCGTTCCCTGCCCTGGAAGGGGTTAAGCCTGGCCAACAGGTAAACCTCCTCTCTTCCCCCTATTAATTAACAGTCACCTGGTAAGGAAGTGGGAAGTGAGAGCTCAGTGTGAGAGGTATGCTGAGCTGGACGGACAGGTTGGAAACTGTCTGCATTGGAGGAACAAGGTCTGTCACAGATTATTGTTTATTTGGACTGTTATTCTGTTTGTTTTATACTGAAGGGGTGGAATAGCCCCTCCAGTACAGTGTAGTGAGGGACACTACTGTTAGTTAGCCTCCTAAATTGGAGTAGGCCATTTTGTTTTGTATTATTGATTTTGAGTGCCATAAAGCCATATTTATTGCTTAAGATCAGCGACTTTGCTGCATTACATTACCGCTATTTCTGCGACTTTGTCACTATATATATATATATATTATATATATATATATATATATATATATTAGGGTTGTCCCGATACCGAGTATTTGCGGGAGTACTTGTACTCCCGCAAATACCCCGATGCCTGAATAGAATACTTGTCGTCCCCCCGCCGCCACAATGAAAGCCGCTGCCGCATCGAAAGCCGCCGTTGCATGGGCTAAACAGGGTGCGGGAACATCACAGCTTTCATTTGAATAGCTGTAGTGTTCCCGATGCGTATAGACACTCCCCCTTGCTCGGGATTGGATGGGTGATCGTGATCTGTCCAATCCCGAGCAAGGGGGAGTGTCTATACGCACGGGGAAAACAGCTTTTCAAATGAAAGCTGTGATGTTCCCCGTGCGGAGGCGGCTTTCGGCGGCTAGGTATGGGGGACATGGCTGGAGGGACATGGCTGGAGGGACATGGCTGGAGGGACATGGCTGGAGGGACATTGCTGGAGGGACATGGCTGGAGGGACATGGCTGGAGGGACATGGCTGGAGGGACATTGCTGGAGGGACATGGCTGCGGGGACATGGCTGGAGTGACATGGCTAGAGGGACATGGCTGCATATGTGGGGGACATGGCTAGAGGGACATGGCTGCATATGTGGGGGACATGGCTGGAGGGACATGGCTGCATATGTGGGGGACATGGCTGGGGGGACATGGCTGCATATGTGGGAGACATGGCTGCATTTGTGGGGGACATGGCTGCATTTGGGGACACATTTAAAAAAAGTATCGGTATTCGGTATCGGCGAGTACTTGAAAAAAAGTATTGGTACTTGTACTTGGTCCTAAAAAAGTGGGACATGGCTGGAGTGACATGGCTGCGGGGACATGGCTGCATATGTGGGGGACATGGCTGGGGGGACATGGCTGCATATGTGGGGGACATGGCTGGGGGGACATGGCTGCATATGTGAGGGACATGGCTGGAGGGACATGGCTGCATATGTGGTGGACATGGCTGGAGGGACATGGCTGCATATGTGGGGGATATGGCTGGGGGGAAATGGCTGCATATGTGGGGGACATGGCTGCATATGTGGGGGACATGGCTGGGGGGAAATGGCTGCATATGTGGGGGACATGGCTGGAGGGACATGGCTGCATATGTGGGGGACATGGCTGGGGAGAAATGGCTGCATATGTGGGGGACATGGCTGGGGGGAAATGGCTGCATATGTGGGGGACATGGCTGCATATGTGGGAGACATGGCTGCATTTGTGGGGGACATGGCTGCATTTGGGGACACATTTAAAAAAAAGTATCGGTATTCGGTATCGGCGAGCACTTGAAAAAAAATATTGGTACTTGTACTTGGTCCTAAAAAAGTGGTATCGGGACAACCCTAATATATATGTATACTGTTTTTTCAAATTGTTTATATTGAAATCCATTGTGCTGTCGTCTTACGTTGGGATGACAGCACAATTACTGTAATCACTTTTTTGCATATTCTACAGTAAAATATATCTCTGGTTAAGTATCCAGTTGTTGTGGCGTACTGTTTTCTCCCACCAGGTGCAGTCGGTGGATCCAGGGGTGACAATACAGGTATTTTGTACTGTCTTACATTGTTTTGTATTGCATTGCATCACAGCTGTGCCAAGGGGATTAGGTTAGTGGGGTTTATTGGTAGAGTGCAGGCCCAAATCAAACCAGCAGCTCCTTCAGGGGTCAGTGCTACATTTACATTGCAGGAGTCTTCTGAAGAGCTTTTCAAAGGGCTTTAGAAAGATGATTTAACACGTAAAAGCCTGCAACTTTCCTTAAATTAATTGCATTTGTTGGATGGTACTGCCTTACCCTATAACTCTTAGCATACCTGTATCACATCAGCACTTTACACCATGCACCTGGTTCCCTGCACTATACACTCTGGGGCTCGCTCACATGGGCAGCAACCCTTACTACCCCTCTAAAAGGAGCAGCTGTCAGACATTCCGGATGCAATGCTGTTGCCCTTAAATACCTTCTCTTTTTTTTGCCAGCCAAACTAGGCTCACAGTTGTGGTGTTGCCCCATTTGCTTGGGTGGGTCCCTTTAGGTACAACTCTGTGTGGTCATGATTGCAGCATATGTAGGCAGCTAAACTGGGATCATGTTTGTGGCTCGGATCCATTTACTTGAGTTTGTAAATTTTGGTACAACCCTGCCTGGTCATGATTGCAACATACTGTATGTAGGCTGGTTTATGGTTGTTAAATTTACACCTCAATGGCCTATTTTTACTGCCCCCGGATGTGTAAATGAGCCCTAGAACTTTAAATAGTGAACAAAATGCAGACCAAAACACTCAGCACTAGTGTTGCTCAAGAATATTCGCATTGCGAATATTCGTTACGAATATTGCATATTTAAAACAGATCACATGCTAGTGATCTCCATCGACGTCTAAAAGCATTGCTGGTATGATTAGAGACACTGGGCCGAGTAGCTGAATATTGTGTGATTATTTTCTCCGCCCTTCTTTTGCATCAGAGCCAATCAGAGTTCTCCTACCACAGTTGTCAGAGGTTAGCAACCTCCATAGCAACCAATAGGAACCTGCCTGCACGACCATTATATAAGATCATTCCCAGCAGTATTTCAGTGCAGATTCACAAGGTGGCTGGCTAGAGAGAGTGGAGTGTTCCTGTGCGATCTTAGAGCTTAGAGCATCAGCATTGTGCTTTCTATAGTGCTTTCAGTTCTGTGGTTCCTGCTTCTAAACTGCTTTTTTCAAAGCAAAAGACCCAACAGCTTTTCTAAAAGCTCAGATTTGTGTTGTTTTGTCCAGGTTAGTTTAGCTTAGTGTTAGATAGATTTCTGTGTAGTTTGTGTAAGTGTACATTTCTTTAAGGTAGCTTAGTTTAGTGTGTGTTTAGTGTCTGTTTTTTGTGTATAAAAAAAAAAAAAAAAAATTTGCTTTAGTTTAGTCATATAATTTTGTGTAAGCAGAGTTAGTGTTGCATATTACTTTAGTATTTGTAGTCCTCGTCTTTGTCCTTGTCAGTCAGTGTAAAAAAATAAAAATAAAAAATGTAGCTTTAGTTTAGTCATATAAGTTTGTGTAAGTAGAGTTAGTGTTTAGTGCATATTAGTTTAGTATTTGTAGTCCTCGTCCTTGTCTGCATCCTTCAGTCTAAAAAAAAAAAAAAAAAACTTGTAGGTGTAGTAGTTTTATTCTAGTTTAGTAGCTGTCTACGTCTTTGTCTGCGTCTTTGACTGCGTCTTTGTCTGCGTGCCTGTCTTGCTAAAAAAACAAACACTCCTTTCTCACATCCCCCCCCCCAATAAAGTTTACCCCCCCCCCCCCCCACATCAGCAAGTATGAGCAGCATACGTGGCCGTGGCCGTGGCAGCAGGGGTAGGGGAGTTACTCCCAGTGCTGGGTCGCTGCCAGCACGGGGTACCTCTCGCGCCCCTACTAGTGGTAGAGGATCAGGTGGAAGGGGAGTCCGCCTCATCCGTGAGTTTTTTCCCTCGGGCAGCCACCCGATATTGCCTTCTCAGGCTCCAGTAGTGGTGGAGTATATGGGGCACAGCAGTGCCACTGAGTCGTCAGTCCCGACTCCCAGTAGCACCACCAGTACACCGGTGCCTTTAGGACCCGCCCCCAGCCCCCAAGGGTCCAGCCTCTTACTGTTTGATGACAGCGACAGTGAGAGGGATATCTTGGGGGAGGCCCTGCATCAGGCAGACATCCAGTTCTGTCCTGATGGTCAGGACCTTTTTGAAGGGTTGATGGAGGAGGAGGATGGGGTACCTGCTGTCAGTATCCCAGAGACATCCCTTCAAAGTGGTGCTGGTGTTTTTGTGCAGGAAACACCCGCACCTAGTCAGACCCAGGTGTCGGTGAGGGGACAGCGGAGCCAGGCTAGCGGCTCCATGTCAGCTGTTTCCCTCAGACCACCACATTTCAGCCCTGGGTCTGACATATCTGGGGGCGAAGAGGAGGGTGACCCAACATGGGTGCCACCTAACTTGTCGGTTCACAGCAGCAGTGACGACAAGGAAGGTAGGCACCCTGGGGAAACGGTGCGCCAGGTCACCAGGGAGACCAGCGTCAGGGTCTCCACTGGTGATGGCAGCAGGAGGTGTCAGCAGCAGCAGCAGCAGCAGCAGCAGCAGCAGGCAGCTCCACCTGTGCGCACCGAGTCCCAGCAGGTGCAAGTCAGCGTCACCCCATCTGACAGGAGGGCGGCGCTGAAGTCACCTGTCTGGGCCTACTTCACCCTGGTAGCAGATAACCAGACCGTAGCCATCTGCCATATCTGTCGTGCCAGGGTGAAGAGAGGGAAGTGCTTGGCTCGGGTTGGTACCACAGCTCTGAACCAGCACCTGAGAATCAACCACTGGCGGGAGTATGACCAGATGAAGCATGGTGGTGGTAGCAGCGCCACCACCACAAGTGTGCAGGGTACAGCAGCCCCTGCCACAGCTTCATCTGTTCCCAGCAGGTCATGCCCCCCCGCTCCCTCTAGTAGAGGTACTGGTACCGGCAGCCAGACCTCTACTTCCACAGCACCCTCCTCTTCGGTGTCCTGCACTGCCGTCCGGCGCCAGGCGTCGCTTTCCGACGCCTTCGAATGCACCACTCCCTTCCCCCTGGAGACCGACGTGTGCGTTCCCTCAATGGGCTCCTGGCAAGGGTTATTGCCCAACATCTGCTTCCCTTCAACATTGTTGACTGCAACCCCTTCAGGCAGATGTTGGAGCAGGCCCAACCCCAATGGCGTGTCCCCAGCCACCATTTCTTTGCCAGGACTGGTGTCCCTGCCCTACACCAGCACATTGTGCAGAATGTAACCCTGTCGCTGGATCACGCTGTCAGCGACAGGGTGCATCTTACAATGGATGGCTGGACCAGCAGGCATGGGCAGGGCCGGTACATCAGCTTCACGGCCCATTGGGTTTCCCTCCGAGGCGCCGGGGAGGGGTTGGCGGCATCAGATTTTGTGGATACCGCCCCGGGGTGTCCAGGGGAGAACTGCTGGTCGCCCTCAAGCCACTGTCTCCGCAGCTGCTGAGCCTCCCAGCAAGCGCCCCGTAGCTACTCAAGTGTGGGGCACGTGCGCTGTCAGGCCGTGCTCCAGCTTGTTAGTTTAGGGGACCGGAGACACACTGGAAAAGAAGTGCTGACCGCACTTCAGGCTCAGGTCCAGAAGTGGCTGATACCCCGAAGGCTCCAGGCAGGTATGGTTGTCTGTGACAACGGCAGCAACCTACTCTCCGCCCTCCAGGCTGGCAGTCTGACCCACGTGCCCTGTCTGGCACATGTCCTCAACCTCATGGTGCAGAAGTTCCTGCGCACCTATCCCGGGTTGAGTGACATTGTGCTAAGGGTACGTAGGATTGCCAGCCACTTCAGGCGCTCCCCAACCGCTACCGCGTCTCTGTCCAAGTTGCAGCGGGACAACAGCCTGCCCCTTCACAGGCTGATTGTGGACAGTGTGACGTGGTGGAACTCCACCCTCCACATGCTGGAGAGGTTGTGGGAGCAGCGAAGGGCGGTGAAGGAATACCTGCTGGAGCAAGGCACTGGCGGGCCATCACAAGCACTCCCGTACATCACCAGTGCGGAGTGGGGGCAGATACACCAGGTCTGCCATGTGTTGGCCCCTTTCGAGCAGGCGACCAAGATGGTGAGCAGGGAGCATGTCGGCCTCAACGACGTGCTCCCTATAGCGTTCCTGCTGGACAGGGCACTAGATCGCCTGCTCAAAGCTGGGGAGAGTGCCTTGGTGGAGCAGGAGGAGGCAACACTGCTCCACCAAGACCAGGCCCAGGACGAGGAGGAGGAGGATGATGATGATGAGGAGGTTACTGGTGACGTCCTGGAGTCAGGGCCTGGTCAGGAGGGAGAGCCGGTGTTGGGGGCACCGATAGTCCGGGGGTTGGGCATCTCTGAGCGCGAGCAGCAGCGCCTCCAGCATGAAGAGTCAGACGTCATGGACCCGGGCAGCCATGAGGAGTCACAGCGGGCTGTGCTCTTCCCCATGGCTGCCCACATGCTGAGATGCCTCAGGAGGGACCCCCGGGTTCAGACTATCAAGGAGAATGTGAATACCTCTATAAGAGTGGGATTTTCAGGGCAACAATAATAAGGGGTGACAACTAGGTCATAGAAAAATACAAATTTATTACAAAAATAATTACATAAACTAAATAATATACTTTAAACAATGTCAAAAAATTACTATATTTAAAACCATGCTTGTAGAGAAATGCTGTACATCATCCCACGCCCCAGGACAAAGCTAAGGGCAGGGACAGTTATTCCAACGTGTTTCAAAATTATCTTCAAAAGAAAATCCCACTCTTATAGAGGTATTCACATTCTTATGAATTAAGGGATGATGGCAACATCATACCGCCACATATGAGCCAACTGTTTTCAGACTATCAAGGAGAGGGATTAATTTTGGATGGCCACCCTTTTAGATCCAAGATGCAAGGGGAAACTGGAGCAGTTCCTCCCAGCCAGCCGGAGGCAGCACCGGATGGAGGAACTGCAGGCACGCATAGTCAGCCGGTTGGAGCAGGCAACTCCCCGGCCTCCAGTTGTCCCCCCTCATCTCACCCAGCAGGTGGCTGCACCCAGCAGCAGCAGCAGCAGCCGAGCAGGGGACCTAATGGGTGAGATGAGGATGTTCTTCCAATCTGAGCGACCCAGTACCAGCAGCAGCAGCAGCAGTAGTCACCACCAGCGGCTGGCCCACATGGTGGCAGACAACATGGGGTCCGTCGGTGCTTCTGACAGTATGAGCACCGACGACCCCATGGAGTACTGGGTTGCCAGATTGGACACCTGCCGCGAGCTCGCTCAGTATGCGCTGGAGTTATTGTCTTGCCCCCCCTCCAGCGTACTATCTGAGCGGACATTCAGCGCGGCAGGTGGGGTGGTCACGGACAAGAGGACCCGTCTGTCCACAGACTCCGTGGACAGACTCACATTCATCAAGATGAATGAGTCCTGGATCGGCGGTGACTTTCTGGCACCCGCCGTCGGTTCAGGGCGCTGAATGGTCCCTTGTCATTCATTACCTCTTTGATGTATTTATACCTTTGAAACTCATAGTGGGCAGGTAGTGTTAAGGGCATAAATATTTCCATGCTGTGTCATTAAGCTACTATAAGGAGTCCTGATGCTGCTGCCACATTATTTTGAAATGTAATTGCTCAATGCTCATCATGAATTTAAAAAGTCACGTATAGCATAGAAATAACGTTAATCAAACTTTTAAATTATGAGGCACTATGGTATAGTCAGGCTACAGCTACTTAAGGCCTGTGTCATTCTGCTTTTCAAATTTAATCACCATGTGTCAAGTACCTGGGTGAAGTCTGAAATGACGAGGTTAGCCTCTCTTGAATCTCCGGCCCTGGTCCCGCTGAGAGTGGAGACAGGGGGAACCAAGGGCCAGAGGAGACACGAGTGCCTGTAGATGTGACTGGGGAAGCCCACAACCGGTGATGCAAGTCCAGCAAGACAGGAAGTCGCAGCAGGTTGCAGGGACGAAGTCGCAGCAGGTTGCAGCAGCGAAGTCGCAGCAGGTTGCAGGGACGAAGTCGCAGCAGGTTGCAGGGACGAAGTCGCAGCAGGTTGCAGGGACGAAGTCGCAGCAGGTTGCAGCAGCGGAGTCGCAGCAGGTTGCAGCAGCGAAGTCGCATCAGGTTGCAGCAGCGAAGTCGCAGCAGGTTGCAGTAGCGAAGTCGCAGGTACCCGGGAGGTAAAGCGGAGCCAAACAGGGAACAGGATCGTGGTCACATGGGAAGCCGGGTTCAGCAACGAGCGGGCAGCGAGGTACCAAGTCATCAGGCAGGAAACAGGGTCGCGTGGAAGGCCGAGATCAGGAGCCAAGGGTCAGAAGTGAGGAGAGTCCAAAACAAGGTCAAGGAAGCCAAGGATCGGTAACCGGGAACAAGAGCACGGGACAGGTACAGGACACAGGAACCGCTGAGATCCGTCAGCACTCGGCTAGGGTCAGAGCATCCTTTAAATAGGCCATTTGGCGCCAACGGACGCGGGTGCGCGCTCCCGTGCACGTGCGCGTGCACGCGCGCGCACCCGCGAATTCGCGGGAACGGCTCTAGCAGCCCTCTTACACCATGCTACTGCAACTTCAAGCTTTTGTAATTTTGCCACGATATGGGCTCCTACTGCTAATGCCAAAAAGCTGAGTGATTATGTACCGATATATTACTCATACTGCTGATGGTACCTCTTGCCCGAGCTATTTGCCATTTTTATTACTCTTACCGCTGCTGCTTCTGAAGGCACCTCTTGCCCGAGTGTTTTGCCATTTTTATTTTTCTTACCGCTGCTACTGCTGATGGCACCTCTTGCCCGAGTGATTTGCCATTTTTATTACTCTTACCGCTGCTGCTGCTGCTGCTGATGGCACCTCTTGCCCGAGTGATTTGCTATTTGTATTACTCTTACCGCTGCTGCTGCTGCTGATGGCACCTCTTGCCCGAGTGTTTTGCTATTTTTATTACTCTTACCGCTGCTGCTGCTGATGGCACCTCTTGCCCGAGTGATTTGCCATTTTTATTACTTTTACCACTGCTGCTGTTGATGGCACCTCTTTCCCGAGTGATTTGACACTATATTGTCTACTATTACTACTACTGCTGCTGCTCACGACACCTATGTCACAAGTTCTTTGCCACTATATACTACTATTACCACTGCTGCTGCTGCAGTTCATGGCACCTCTTTCCCGAGTGATTTGACACTACATTGTCTACTATTACTACTACTGCTGCTGCTCACGACACCTATGTCACAAGTTATTTGCCACTATATACTACTATTACCACTGCTGCTGCTGCTGTTCATGGCACCTCTTTCCTGAGTGATAAAACACTATATTGTCTACTATTACTACTACTGCTGCTGCTCAGACACCTATGTCACAACTTATTTGCCACTATATACTACTATTACCACTGCTGCTGCTGCTGTTCATGGCACCTCTTTCCCGAGTGATAAAACACTATATTGTCTACTATTACTACTACTGCTGCTGCTCAGACACCTATGTCACAACTTATTTGCCACTATATACTACTATTACCACTGCTGCTGCTGCTGTTCATGGCACTTCTTTCCCGAGTGATAAAACACTCTATTGTCTACTATTACTACTACTGCTGCTGCTCAGACACCTATGTCACAAGTTATTTGCCACTATATACTACTATTACCACTGCTGCTGCTGCTGTTCATGGCACCTCTTTCCCGAGTGATAAAACACTCTATTGTCTACTATTACTACTACTGCTGCTGCTCAGACACCTATGTCACAAGTTATTTGCCACTATATACTACTATTACCACTGCTGCTGCTGCTGTTCATGGCACTTCTTTCCCGAGTGATAAAACACTCTATTGTCTACTATTACTACTACTGCTGCTGCTCAGACACCTATGTCACAAGTTATTTGCCACTATATACTACTATTACCACTGCTGCTGCTGTCAAGTCTTGCCCAAGTGTTTAGATGCTATCTAGTACTATTACCACTACTGCTTGTAATTGTTGCCTGTGTGATAATTACATTATATTTTAATACTACTGCTGCTGCCTTCATGCTGAGTAATGCTTCATGACCTCTCTGGCACAGCGGATCCACCAACAGCCTCCGCTACAAGCTACCAGACCAGATCGTAACAGCAAGTGTGACTAAAACACTGAACTTTATGTTTAACCCTGGTTTGCGGCCTTTATACTGCAACCATTAGCCTGTCTGCAAGAGCAAATCTGCACTCTCTCTCTCTTTTTCGCTCTCTCTCTCTCTCTCTATATCTATATATATATTGTAGCTTTTGTTATATTAATTTTTCAACAGTTTAGTTTGTGTTAGTAGTGTCTGTGTCTGTCACGTACCTGGTGCTGAGCAGAGCCTGACGTGCGGGAGTGGCCACTCTTGCTCCTCTGACTCCGGAACCCCTGGTAGTGCAGACAGGAGGTGCTGGAGTTTAGAGTCACACTAGCGCCTGGCGGGGATGTGGTGCAGACACGGTGTCAGTCTACTGGAGGTGCACTGTAGTACCGTCCTGGCGGGTAGCCGAGCTGGGTGCAGACCGCTGGAGTGATGCTGGAGGGAGGTGTGCTGTAGCACCGATGCCGACAGGTAGCTGAAGCTAGTGCAGATGACTGGCAGACGGCAAGAGGGAGGTGTTCTGTAGTATGGATGCTGACAGGTAGCTGAAGCTGGTGCAGATGACTGGCAGACGGCAAGAGGGAGGTGTTCTGTAGTATGGATGCTGACAGGTAGCTGAAGCTGGTGCAGATGACTGGCAGACGGCAAGAGGGAGGTGTTCTGTAGTATGGATGCTGACAGGTAGCTGAAGCTGGTGCAGACGACTGGCAGACGGCAAGAGGGAGGTGTTCTGTAGTATGGATGCTGACAGGTAGCTGAAGCTGGTGCAGATGACTGGCGGACGGCAGGAGGGAGGTGTTCTGTAGTACGGATGCTGACAGAGTAAGACAGGCCAGGTCAGGTACAGGCAGACGGATCAGATTCAGGGATAAGGCAACAGCAGAGTCGTGGTTCAGGCCGGGTCGGCAACAGGCGGGCGGTCACTGGTACAGGGCAAGGCAGAGGCAGCGTCAGACAGGCCAAGGTCAGGGCGGGCAGCAATCAGGAGGGTCAGAGACAAGCCGGGATCACAGGAACAGGGGTCAATCAGGTAACGGGTCTTCAGGCGGGTATCAGGAACGCTGATGATCGAGCAGCAAGAGGCGATGGGAAGAGCTCCCTTAAATAGCCTGAACTGGCGCCAAAATGGCGTCATCACGTGCCCGCGCGCCGCTGCCCGCGAATGCGCGCTCCCGTGCGCGCCGATGTGCCGCGCGCGCGTGCGCGTGCCCGTGCACGTGCACGTCGAAGTGCCGCGAATGCGCGCTCCCGGCGCCCCTGTGCGCGCCGTTGCACCGCTAGCGCCACCTGGTGGTCGACCACGACCATGACAGTGTCCGTGTATTTTAGTTTGTCTTAGGTTTGTGTTAAATAAAATAATAGTATAAAATGTTTTTGGTTATTATGAAGTTAGATGTGTTGATGTCGATGTTGATGTTGATGTGTTAGATGTGAAGTTAGATGTGTTGAAAAACCTAACAATCTCAATAAGAAAGGAAACATTTATTAAAAGAAAAAAAAATTAAATGTAATTTTGCATGAGCTTCTGAAGCTCAGTCATCGCCTCCAAATTCTTCCTCTGCTGTTGCTCCAGCTGTTGGTTTTGGAGGTCTAATATCTGGATTTTCCTACAATTTGAGAGGATTTTATCATTGGTCCTCTGGGTGAGAATGTGGTTTTCTACCATCTTTTTTAAAACTGTTAGGATATAAGAAAAAAAAAATTCGGATTTCAAAGACCGTTACCAAATAAATAAAATATTTATGTTGCTTATTAAACAATCATTATCATGTCTATAAAATTGTTATGTGTCTAGCACATATACTTCTATCATAAATACCATATTATTGTTCTGAAATCTGACGGGTGCGCTTTAAATGCTGTCCATTTTTATATCTACATCTTATTGTTGAAATGTTATTAATCTTTGTGCACATATTTACCCTCCTGACTGAGGCTCACAGGAACCGTCTCATCCTCCTGCTCCTCTTCTCCATCACCCGATTGACCAGGAGTTTGGGGGGGGGGGTTGCAGCTTATCCTCTTGCTCCTCAACAAGAGCTGGGGGTGGTAAAGACTGGGAGGGCCCTGGCTGCTCCTCATCCCTCTCCTCCTGTGCATCCTCCTCCTCCTCCTCTTCATCCTCCTCCTCCTCCTCTGCGGCCTGTCGCCTTGTACGCTTGGGGCGCACAGATGGTAGAGGAGCTCCTATAATAACACAATGTTCATATATGTAAAAATGATTTCTAATAACGTATGCAAATTCTGTGTACTCTGCTGTATTGTATATGAATACAAATGTATTTATATAGACAGTTAACCAATGGGATAATGTTATATTAAAGGGTCTTGCTGGCACTACAGGGGACTGAGTGTGAGCTGGGCTGCCACCATGGTAAAATGAGCTGTTTGTGTTTCCTTTGTATTATTCTGATGATCTCATGTTAAAAAAAAGGGCCTGATGGAGTACACAGGATTACTATGATAACCCCACGCCTAGCACAGGAATTTAGTGGTAATTCAGTTATAAAATACCACCCCTTCCCCTTTAACCCACCACACCACCACTTTAATTCCATGGTTTAACTTGATGGAATAATGATAGAAAAGGGGGAGAAGGTTTCAATTCCCCCTTTTCTCATGGAAAAAGCGGCAGGACTTAATAAAATTAGTAGTGACGGTTTAAAGTTCCCCTTTTGGGAACCTAATAGGGCTCTTTAGGTGTAAGCTGGTCCTCACGTGGCCTAGTTAGCTGGAAAACGTGTTTTTCCCGTTTTTTTGGTGAGCACAAGGTGATCATGCGGCCTACACGTGCTTTTCCCGCACTTTTTAGGCCTGTGGGCCTGGTACCAGTTGGTTCTGGAAAAATCCAGTGTTAGTTAGGGGTATATAAGTAGGGTTCCGTCAGCCTTGCTCTCAGTCGCCTCAGTAGACAGGACTCTGGTGTTCCCCAACCCCCCCCCCCCTTTTTTTCTTTTCTTTTTGTCGCGGCTGCTAATTATGTGGGATTTGTTTAAAAAAAAAAAAATTATACTAAGGGGGACAAATCTGTTTAGTTTAGTTGTTGTTGGATAAATTTTAAAGTTGGAATATATTTATGTACAGCCCGAGCCGTAGTGACTAGGCTGTTTTTTAAGTTATTAAATTATTTATTTAAAATATATGTCTGAAATCCAATAATAAAGCAGCCTCGGCCAGTATTAGTCCATTAATGGTGTGTCTTGTTTATTTAGTTTAATTATAGTTAATAAGTGTTCCTGTCTGCTGTCCCATGTCTTTTTTCAACAGTACTATGAATACTTTGGGTGGTGATATATGTTACCACAACATGGCGTCTGGGTTAACAACATCTGCCCTAAGGTTAATTACATATGACCTTACATAACTGTCACCAATAACTTACCTGGATGAAATTCATCACGGAACTGTGTGACCTGGGCCATGTCGCGCCTCTTTAGGTCAGACCACTTTTTTAAGATGGCCATGTGGTCATGTGTGCGGCCATGCACCTTCCGTAACTCCCGCAATAGGGAGCGGACAATTTTTTTTTTTTTCCTGCTGGCTCCGAATTTGGTCATATCCCTGTTGCAGGAACGTCTGCAAGATGAAGAACAAAGTATATTATAATACTTTTGTTTAAACCCTTATGGATATATGACGTAAATGTATGGTATTCAACGATTGGAAGCATTCTCGCCTTATTAATCACTGACAGGGGTAACATGACAGATTTTATATCTTGCCATTTTGGTCGCCACCTTTTTTGCATAAATATAGCAGCCATTATCATTTGCATAATTATGTATATATGAGTAACATCACAGGATACACGTATAGGGGAGAAATGAGTTGCTATTCATCTGACCGCTATAATTATTTTTTGACCCTTATACTGGGCCTGTACAATAGATTTTTTTTTCCATCCCTATCTTTATATATGAACAATAATATGTTTGTTTCTTTTGACTTTTTGATGAATTAATTTTGAATAAATAATGGAGTTGATGTTATTTAAAAACTACAACTACCAGCATGCTCTGATACACCATGTAGCTCAACGTCACCAGCTGTACCACAATAATACTTTAACTCCCAGCATGCCTGGACAGTCAATGGCTGTCCGGTAATACTGGAGAGTTGTTTTGCAACAGCTGTAGGCTCCGTTTAGGAAACAGTGCCGTACCAGACGTTTTTCTTTTTTTATTGTGGAGGGGAGGGTGGCTATGTAGGGGTATGTGTATATGTTGTGTTTTTTAATTTTTTTTGTGTGGTGTAGTGTTTTTATGGTACAGTCAGAGGGGCGTGAGGTTCACAGTAGTTTCCCGCTGAGGGTTTGAGCTGCAGCACCAAATTTGCTTCAGCTAGAAGCACACTGTAAGCCCCAGCCCATGTGAATGTACCCTGTACATTCACATTGGGGGAGAGGGGGGGGGGTTATTGCAGCCAGTTGCATGCAGGGAGTTGTAGTTTTGCAACAGCTGGAGGCACAATGGTTGCAAAACACTGCGAGTTTGTTACCTAACTCAGGGTTTCAAGACCAGTGCGCCTCCAGCTGTTGCAAAACTACTACTCCCATCAGGCATGGTCTGTCAGTGCATGCTAAGAATTTTACTTTTGCTGCATCTAGAGTGCCACAGTTTAGAGACCCGTGTATAGTGGTCTGAAAAATGTGGGTCCTGCAGAACTTGCAAAACTAGAAGTCCCAGCATGCCCAGGCATGCTGGAAGTTGTAGTTCTGCAACATCTAAAGGGCAATATGTATTCGAACGTCCTTGGGCCTTAAGGACCCTGAAGTCAGGACGTTCGCATACGTCCTATGTCCACAACATGTTGATTATGCTAAATAGCAAGAAAAGTGCCTAAATACACATTTACCAACCAGGGTGTCTGCAGCTGTCCAGGCATGCTGGGAGTTGTAGTTTTGCAACAGCTGGAGACACACTTTTTGGGAAATACTAATATCTGATCTTATATCCTAACTTTTAAACTAGTCTAAAATGCAGTTAAAGATAATGAAATAACAGTGGTGAAATTACTTACACTAATCAGCAGGTTTTCCTCACTGGATGTAAAGTTACTCCCCACCATCTTCGCTTCGCAGGGCAGCACAAAAAAGAGATCCCAAAAAAGGAAATGATCTCCGTTGTTGCGTGTAATTCGCGCACATGCGCATGCGCGGACGAGAATTTCGCAATCAATTGGCAATCGCATTAGCGAAATTTCGCAAAATATAGTTTTTTTGATAAAATATCACGAATATTTAATATTAGCGAATATTTCACGAATATTCTTCTATATATTCGTGAAATATCGCAAAATCGAATATGGCGTATTCCGCTCAACACTACTCAGCACTTCTCGGGGGCCCATCATTTTACTCATTATCATTATACTTATGCATACATCACATCATTATACCATTGCTGACCTGCTTTGCCCTTGGACCTGTCTGGGCTTCTCTCCTGGCTTTGACCCCGGCTTGTTTAA
The DNA here is from genome assembly GCA_029574335.1 of Rana kukunoris. Classification (NCBI taxonomy): domain Eukaryota; kingdom Metazoa; phylum Chordata; class Amphibia; order Anura; family Ranidae; genus Rana; species Rana kukunoris. The sequence continues at coordinate 134,927,161 of CM056055.1, forward strand.
CCTCCCTGGCGGTATTCCCGAGCGTGACTCGGGGTTAACATTCAGTGCCAGAAGCGGTAACCCCGAGTCACGCTCGGGGTGCATTTTTTTTTCCCCAAAAAATTCCTGGCGATCCGGCGGGGGTTTCCCGCTGGATCGCCGGTCAGACTAGCCTCCCTGGCGGTCTTCACGTGTGTGGCACGGGGTGAGATTTTTAAGCTAATATCGGTAACCCCGTGCCACACACGCGCTTACCTCGCTGGATGCAGAAAAAGTTTACTTACCTTTTCTCTGCGATCCAGCGACGAATCCCCGCAGTACACGGCGGGCGGATGTCCGCCTGATGCTGTGTGTTCCGCCGATTCCCTTCCCTGCGAGCGTCGCGACGTAGGGGGGGGAACGGCGCCAAATTTAAAAAAGTAAACAAACACTATACATACAGTACACTGTAATCTTATAGATTACAGTACTGTATGTAAAAAATACACACCCCCCATGTCCCTAGTGGTCTGCCCTGTACACTACATGTCATTTTGTATAATAAAAACTTTTCTTTCTCCCTGCAAACTGTAGATTGCCCATAGCAACCAAAAGTGTCCCTTTATGGCAAAAATTGTTTTAGAGCAGCTAAAAAACAGCGATAATAAATCAGAATCACTTGCAGAATTTAGCGATAGCGATTTATGGGGAAATTCGTCATAAAAAAAAAAAAAAAAATGACAGCAAAAATTCTGCAACTGAGCAAATTTCAGTGATTTTGATTTGATTACATTATTGAATAATTTTTACTATAATTATATTATCATTTGTGATCATTTTTTATAATTATTTATTATATTATAATTTTTAATTAAAAAAAAAAAAAAAAATCATACCCGGGATGCCTATTAGACTCTTGTTTGAATAGATTTAAGTGAGTTATTCCTAAGAATTACAAGCCTACAGTATAAAACGCCAAATTCCCTTGCAAATAATGGTACCGCTTTTAGCACCTAAAATCTTAAAGAATCATACCGCCAGGGAGGTTAAATGAGCTTAGCTTACTGTTTGCTTATTTTGTATGATCTTGGCTTGATCTTGACCATGCTTCTGCTCCTGTTCCTAACTTACCTCCTGTGCATGACCCTGGTTCTGGCTTCTGACTCCGCTTCTTGTTCTATTTACCTGTCATGATCTGGCAGTGTATATAGAGTAACACCTGTCTTAGGGTCCTTTCACACGTGCGGACCGTTTTTTAGATCCGTTTTTTATCATCAGTTGATCCGTTTTTCATCCGTTTTTTTGTCTGTTTTTCGTCAGTTTTCCATCCGTTTTTCATCCTTATTTTTTTTGGTTAGAACTTTATTTAATCAGCTTTTCAAGAAATGTCCCATGATTCTTTGTTTCCCCCAGCGTGCATTGTGCTTTCTATCTTGCTTTGTGGTTACAGCACGATTTGAGCTTCCTGATACCTTGCTGTAGTGTTGTGCTTATTATAATGGTTTTGGGGAGATATATTGATAACATGACATTATTTGTCATGTAAGGCCTCGTACACACGATCAAATCTGTCTGCTGGAAACGGTCTGCTAGACCGTTTCAGCAGACAGATTCGATCGTGTGTACGGGCGAGCCGACGGATTTGGCCACCCGACAGATTGGAAAGCATGCTTACCAATCTGTCGGCTGGGAACCCGTCCGCCCGACATGTCTGCTGGTTAGTACGCTAACCAGCAGACATGTCTTCTCGCACACGCGTCGAATGGTTTCGACGCATGCATGGAAGTGTTTTAGTTCCTGGTGCGGTGATGTGGCGTCACCGCCGCGTCACCAACATGTCAGCGCGCGGTCTGCTGGCGGGGATTTTGGTTTGCTCGTGTGTACACGCGAGCAAACCAAAATCCAAGCAAACAGATTTGTTCAAATCCGTCGGTCCAACCGATTTGAACAAATGGATTGCCTCGTGTGTACGAGGCCTTATTCTACATGAGGAGACAAAAAAGCAGGACCAGGAAGATTTCTGTGAGAAGACGCAGGTACTGGACACATCCTATGCTGCTCAAGAGGCCAACTGACGGGTTTTTTGCTCTACACTACGCAGATCTGCGACGTTTCCCTCTAAAAAATTTCGGGCCAGATTCTCAGCTGAGATACGACGGAGTATCTCAGATACACCGTCGTATCACAGTTTTTTTTAATGGGTATCTATGCAAATGATTCTGATGCCGTGTACACACAATCACTTTTTGTGATGAAAAAAAACAACGGGGCGCGCTTCATCACAAAAAGTGATCATGTGTACGCGGCATGAGAATCACTTACGCATAGATACACTAAAGATCTGACAGGTGTAAAGCAATAACACCGTCGGATCTTAGATGTAATGACAATGCCGGCCGCTAGGTGGCCTTTACCTTGATTTCTCATTTGCAAATGAGCCTAATACGCCGATTCCCGAACGTTTTTGCGATGCGGCGACGTAGTTTACGTAGGTTGCGTACGCGTAAGGTTACCCCTGCTGTATGAGGGGTATGTTTCCGAAGTTAAGTATGGCGTCGGGTCAGCGTCGTCTTTTTCCGTCGGTTACGTCGCTTTAGGGAATTGCGTAAGTGACGATCACGTTGTTTTGACGTCGGTTTCAACGACGCTTTCCGACGTGAGCTGGAGCATGCGCACTGGGCTTTTTTCCCGGCCGGCGCATGCGCACTTCGTTTGATGCGGGGGCGCGCTTAATTTAAATACAGCACGCCCCCTCCTTCAGTATTTGAATTACGCGGCCTTACGACGCAGCATTTACGCTACGCTGCCGAAAATTACGGAGCAAGTCCTTTTTAGAATACGGCACTTGCTCCAGTAATTTGCGTAGACATAGTGTAAATGCGATACGATACGCTACGCCGCCAGATACGCCATTTTTTGAGAATCTGGCCCTTCAATTTAACACGAATGACTGTTCCAACTTTTCAATTTTTGTTGGAAAAGTTGCATCCCCTTTTAGACAGGATGAACACACATATGAGACGGTGTGTGCCTCCAGAGGAGAGACTTCTCCTTACTCTGAGGTAAGCCAGCCAGCCAGCCTTTCTGCTTGATTATGTCCAGTATAATCTTAGATTTCTTTCATAATTTCTTCTACTCTTCCTAGGTTTCTGGCATCTGGAGTATCCTATACGTCCCTAAGCCATTATTTTTAGTTGGGAACCTCAACAATTTCAGGAATTGTGCATGACACCTGTCAAGCTATATGGGAGGAGCTTCAGTCTACTGCAATGCCTGTTCCTAATACATGCATGTGGCAGGAAATTGCAAAAGATTTTTGGATTTTTGGAAGAAAACTCAATTTCCTAATTGTGTTGGAGCCCTGGATGGGAAACACATCCGAATTCAGATGCCACCTGGATCTGGCTCACAATATTATAATTACAAGAAATACTTCTCCCTTGTGCTTATGGCAATCTGTGACAGTAATTACAAGTTTGTAGCTGTAGATATTGGCGCATATGGATCAAATGCAGACTCAAGAGTCTTTTCAGCATCGCAAATGGGGAGAAGACTACTGGAGGGCCACTTTCATTTGCCATCAGACACACCTCTTCCAGGAACTGTAGGACCAGATATGCCACATGTGCTTGTAGCTGATGAGGCATTTGCACTTTTCCAGCATCTTCTAAGGCCTTATGCCAGGCACAATCTAACCACCCCCAAATTTTTTTTTTATTATCGCTTGAGTCGTGCGAAGCGCCTTATTGAATGCTCCTTTGGCATTTTGAGCAGCAAGTGGCGCATATTTCACACAACAATACAACTGAGCCTGGAGAATGCCGAACTAGCAATACAAGCATGCTGTGTCCTCCATAATATAATCCGTGAGTAGGGATGAGCCGAACACCCCCGGGTACGGTTCGCATCAGAACCTGCGAACAGACCAAATGTTCGTGTGAACTTTAGAACCCTGTTAAAGTCTATGGGACTCGAACGTTTGAAATCTAAAGTGCTAATTTTAAGGGCTAATATGCAAGTTTTTGTCCTAAAAAGTGTTTGGGGACCCGGGTCCTGCCCCAGGGGACATGTGTCATTGCAAAAAAAGTTTTAAAAACTGCAGTTTTTCGGGAGAAGTGATTTTAATAATGCCTGAAGCATCTGGAATGGATATTTGGGGGGAACCCTGCGTCATTTATTTTTACATTTGACGCAGGGCCTGGTAATTGAATTTGGGGGGACCCCCAGGCATTTTTATGAATGACTCTTCTCTGTATTGCCGGGAGCCGACAATTCATTATAGCCGCAAGTGATTTTTAAATTACTTTTTTTTTCTTCAGAAATTACACTTTGTGCAGGGACAGTTCTAAGCACGGGAAACAAGCGCTACTTTACAGGCATACTATACACCCCCCCTCCCCCGGTACGAAATTGAAAGGAATATTTCACTTTTATTGTTTCACTTTAAGCATTATTAAAATCACTGCTCCTGAAAAAACTGCAGTTTTTAAACCTTTTTTTTGCATTGATGCATGTCCCCTGGGGCAGGACCCAGGTCCCCAAACACTCCTCTGGGGCAGGACCCAGGTCCCCAAACACTTTTTATTACAATAACTTGCATATTAGCCTTTAAGACTAGCACTTTGGATTTCAAACGTTCAAGTCCCATAGACTTTAACTGGGTTCTAAAGTTCACACGAACTTGCCGCGAACACCCCAAATTGTTCGCTGTTCGGCGAACAGGCAATGTTCGAGTCGAGCATGAGTTCTACTCGAACTCGAAGCTCATGCCTATCCGTGAGAAAGAAGGAATTACTGTTGAGGAAGAGGACGAGACTTACCTTCTGTACGCTTTTCCGGACTGCGACCCAACAATTCTGTCGTTATCATGCGTGATCATTTTACACATTTTTTTATGTCCCCAGAAGGAGAGGTTCCGTGGCAGTATCAGTATGTGTAAAAACAGTCACGAGGCACTTTATTATGTGCACCTTGCTAGCAGGGGCGTAACTAGAAATCACAGGGCCCCATAGCAAAATGTTGTATGCCCCCCCCCCACAGCCACCCTAGTGTCAATGCAGCATGACCAGTGCCCCATACAGCGTGACCTGCGCCCCCTACAGATTGACCTGTGCCCCATGCAGCATGACCTGTGCCCCATGCAGCGTGACCTGTGCCCCATACAGCATGACCTATGCCCCATACAGCATGACCTGTGCCCCATGCAGCGTGACCTGTGCCCAATGCAGGGTGACCTTTGCCCCATACAGTATGACCTGTGCCCAACACAGCATTGCCTGTAAACAATACAGCCTGGCCTGCCTGTGCCCAATACAGCGTGACCTGTGCCCAATACAGCCAGGCCTGCCTGTGCCCCATACAGTGTGACCTGTGCCCAATACAGAATTAACTGTGCCCAATACAGCCTGGCCTGCCTGTGCCCAATACAGCCTCACCTGTGCAGAGGAAGAGGCAAGCCGGCCGGATCAGCAGAGAGCGGGATTGTCTGCTGTAATAGCTTTCATTTGAATTTCTCGTCTTCCCAGGGCTCATCGTCACAAAGCCCCACCTCTTGGCCCGACGCATTTGATGATGTCACATGTCCCACATTGGACCAGCGTTCTGTCTATCAAAGGTGCCGGGCCAAGAGGTGGAGCTATGTGAAGTGAGCACCGGGAAAACTGGAAGTTCTAATGAAAGCTATTACAGCGGGCTATTCCGCTCTCTGCTAATACTAACAGCTCACCTCTTCCTCTCCTCTCTCTTCCCCTGGCTGGGAGACCATGCCGGCGGTGCTCTCATCCTCACCGGGCCCAGTGTTGCCAACCCCCTGAAATGAAATTTACTGTCAAGATGCCAAAAATTTACGAACGGCACCAATTTTTTACTGACACTGCAAAAAAGTACCTAAAATTACAGTTTTCACTGCTAAACAGTGCAAATATCAATATTTATACTATAAAATTTAGCTAGTGCTATCAGCAGTGTGTCTAATTTAAACAAAAGTCAAAAACCAAAGTCAGGTTACTGTAAGCCAGCTAGCACAGAGTTCCCCCTTACATCATAGTCTGCAGGATTCCCCCTTACAGTGCAAAGGAACTCTTATGCAAAGGAGAATGCTGCATGATGTAAGGGGGGCTCTGGTGACCAGAGACCACCTTCCACAGCGTGAATACACTAATGTAAGGGGGGTACTAATATAAATGTGGAACCTTTGTATCAGTACCCCTAACATTATTGTATTCCCTCTCCCTTACACCAGCAACCCCCCCCCCCAGACTGGCCTGGCGGCACTGTCACTGACCTCTTAGGTGCGCCGTGCAGGGCCCAGTCAGATGGCTCCAGCTTGGTGGCTCTGGTTTTATCCTATAGTCTTCTTTCCACAGTCCACACACGTCTGACTCCTCTCCAGACCCCCATCTCAGAGACTGCAGACATGGTATAGGAGGTGGAGGACAGAGGCTTCGGACATGGTACAGGAGGTGGAGGACAGAGGCTGCGGACATGGTACAGGAGGTGGAGGACAGAGGCTGCGGACATGGTACAGGAGGTGGAGGACAGAGGCTGCGGACATGGTACAGGGGGTGGAGGACAGAGGCTGCGGACATGGTACAGGAAGTGGAGGACAGAGGCTGCGGACATGGTACAGGAGGTGGAGGACAGAGGCTGCGGACATGGTACAGGAGGTGGAGGACAGAGGCTGCGGACATGATAAAAAAACAAGAGATGGTCAGAGATTACAGACATGATACAAGAGGTGGTCAGAGATTACAGACATGATGCAAGAGGCGGTCAGAGGATGGCGGATAAGATACAGGAGGCGGTCAGAGGATGGCAGACAGGAGACGGTCAGAGGATGGCGAACAGGAGACGGTCAGAGGATGGCAGACAGGATACAGGAGACGGTCAGAGGATGGCGGACAGGATATGGTCAGAGGATGGCAGACAGGATACAGGAGACGGTCAGAGGATGGCGGACAGGATATGGTCAGAGGATGGCAGACAGGATACAGGAGACGGTCAGAGGATGACGGACAGGAGACGGTCAGAGGGTGGCGGACAGGATACAGGAGACGGTCAGAGGATGGCGGACAGGAAACAGGAGATGGTCAGAGGATGGCGGACAGGAAACAGGAGACGGTCAGAGGATGGCGGACAGGAAACAGGAGACGGTCAGAGGATGGCGGACAGGAGACAGGAGACGGTCAGAGGATGGCGGACAGGAGACAGGAGACGGTCAGAGGATGGCGGACAGGAAACAGGAGACGGTCAGAGGATGCCAAGACAGATTGTAATTCTGTACAATAACACCACTACCTTGTCTGATAACTGCTGCCTGCTGTGCATCCATCATTCCCAAGTGATGGATGGATGTTGCAGCCAGGCCAGGGGTCAAGTTAGTGTGTGTGTGCGTGTATATGCACTCTCCACTCACTTACCAGGCAGGGGGCTGCAGCCAGGGCACTGATCAGGACTGATGTCGCGGTCCTCCGGCTCCACTGTACTGTCCACATACTGCAGAGCACACTGCACAGGCTGCTCTACCATTAGCCCGCTCCGCTCGGCTCCTGACATTTAAAAATTTTTGGCCGGCGCCGAATAGGGGGAAATGCGGCTTGCGCATGACATCATCAGAAGGCGGGGGCAGGCCGGGTGACACAGACTTGAGTCTCAGGATCGGATAGTCTCTCGGGGAATTCCGGAGCTGCGCAAGCGCAGTTCACATCCGAGGCAATCACAGACATTTTTACGGGAGCATTTCCCCTCCCACGACAATTACGGACACCGTTTTTTTTACGGGCTGTCCGGGCCCCCCTTATCCTCTCTCGGATGCGGGCCCCATAGCGCCTGCATGGGTCGCTATGGCGGTAGTTCCGCCACTGCTTGCTAGTACCATGTTTGACCCCTTTTTGTTAACTTGCATGATCTTTGTTGTCCTAGTGAAAATGGCAATTCAATAGTTAAAAAAATACTGTTTTATCTTGTTAGTACAGCACCCTTGTGATTTCTATCACAGTATGCTTTCATGCTTCAAGTGTCATTATCGGTGCCCCTATGATCGTCAACTTTTTGTATCAGTTCCTTTCGTTTCACATTAAGTACCAAAAAACAAACATTTTCATGCAGTCAAGTATCTTTAATTGAACGTCATGACCGCAACATGTACAATGTAACATAATGTAAAACCATAAAAAGAAGAAATAAACAACAAAAAATGGCCAGAGGATACACAGCAATAACTAAAGGGAAAGGAGATTAGTAGCCAACTGCTTTCATGGCTAAATTGATGGCCAACTAAAACAGGGGCAAAAAATTATTTGTACAACTTGTATAAAAACGTAGAAAATTAAATTTAATGAAACTTAAAGGTCTTGATAATAAGGACTGTGGGAACTTGAATAGGGATTTGTTGTTTGGGAAGAACCTGTATGTGAAGTGGCCTGGGAAGGAGAGGATTCATAGATGGGTGCTTGGGGTGGGGCTAGAAACGTTTGGGCAGTGGTGGCTGGGGCACGGTGGTGATGGGGGATAATGCTTGGATGGTACTGGTGACTGAACGTAGCTAGTGGTGCGTGCTCGGGAAAGAATTGGCATTGGGGAGGGGGGATAACTGGGGGCATAGGGTCTCCGGACATAGACGCCCTTACACACATTCCAATATAATTAGCAATTGCTAAATGCATGTCCAACTTTCGGGCATTTGGTATTTTCTGCAAGTGGTGTTATTGGCTTCTCAAGAAACGGTGTCCTCGTTATTGGGATCAGTAAAGGGATCATTGGTGTCTGGTCTGCGCATCCCTCTCATTTCCTCCATGAAATTTATCATTGCACCATCTATATCTTTCTTTTTTTGACATCTTCCTCGTGAAGTGGTAGCAACAGAACGAATCTGAGGGGTGGAACATATATATATATTAGCACATTTTATTTTGTCAAGATTTCAACAGTAGTCATTTTATATTGGATCCTTACAGGCACACGTTGTTTAGGTTGCATGTCTGTTGCAGCCGCTGGCGGATTTTCTATTTTCGTCTCCCATTTCTCCCTCTGGCTCCTGCTGTGTACCCTCAACATCCATCTCCTCTTCAGTGTCAGAAATGTTACTTGCAGTACTGTAAAATATTCATTGATAGATGGGTTAAAGGTCAATACAGAACAGTTATTACAATACATAGATACATGTGTGTGATTACTGTTGTGGTAAACCCTACATACCACTATTACCTACAATTAAGCCTAGATTAAAGCTTACCTGTAGGTGCACTAAATATATCCCAAAGCTACTTGGTTTGGACATATTTGCAGAAAACAAATACACAACGGTGCCTGACTAAGCGTGCCATTTATGAAGGTGATCTTGCTGTGACTAGTGGCTCCCACGCGCATGACGTCATCACGAATATGGCCTATTAACACCCCCGGAGACACAATACCTACAAGTCACTCAAGGAGTGATGGCGGCGATGAATGAGGTGAAAGAATACCAATACAGGGACTTCTATCTCTGGTAAGCAATTCATAATGAGCTACTATGCTATGCATACTAGGTCATTATGCCTTTGTATTATACGGTTACTTTTTTTGGGTGGATAAAGTTTAATATTTGGAGCTTAGTAGGTCAAATAATTTAATATAGGTGTTAAGTACCTTCTTAAGTTCATGACATTTCGTAGAAATTCAAGCATTTCAAAGAAAGCCCCCTTCTTGTAATTGGAGGGTGGAGCTCCACTCCGGCTCTTTGCCTCCTCCTTGATATCCCGCCTAAATCGGTCTCTCAGTGAGCGCCATCTTGTGACGATTTTCTCTACTATAAAGAAACAGTAGATACAATAAACTGATAGAACTCCAACATGTACATATACTATTTAAAAACCCATATTTGTAATACAGTTGTGACATGAGAGAAGGGGTGTATTTAGGTTTTGTGCTGCCCTAGGTCTTGTGGCAGGTGACGTGGCCAGTGGACAATACACATCTTGTGGCAGGTGACGTGGCAGGTGACGTGGCCAGTGGACAATCTACATCTAGTGGCAGGTGACGTGGCAGGTGACGTGACCAGTGGAAATCCACAACTTGTGGCAGGTGATGTGGCCAGTGGACAATACACATCTTGTGGCAGGTGACGTGGCCAGTGGAAATCCACAACATGTGGCAGGTGACGTGGCCAGTGGACAATACACATCTTGTGGCAGGTGACGTGGCAGGTGACGTGGCCAGTGGACAATACACATCTTGTGGCAGGTGACGTGGCAGGTGACGTAGCCAGTGGAAATCCACAACTTGTGGCAGGTGACGTGGCCAGTGGACAATACACATCTTGTGGCAGGTGACATGGCCAGTGGAAATCCACAACTTGTGGCAGGTGACGTGGCCAGTGGACAATACACATCTTGTGGCAGGTGACGTGGCAGGTGACGTGGCCAGTGGACAATACACATCTTGTGGTAGGTGACGTGGCCAGTGGACAATCTACATCTTGTGGCAGGTGACGTGGCAGGTGACGTGGCCAGTGGAAATCCACAACTTGTGGCAGGTGACGTGGCAGGTGACGTGGTCAGTGGACAATACACATCTTGTGGCAGGTGACATGGCAGGTGACGTGGCCAGTGGACAATACACATCTTGTGGCAGGTGACGTGGCCAGTGGACAATCTACATCTTGTGGCAGGTGACGTGGCAGGTGACGTGGCCAGTGGAAATCCACAACTTGTGGCAGGTGACATGGCAGGTGACGTGGTCAGTGGACAATACACATCTTGTGGCAGGTGATGTGGCAGGTGACGTGGCCAGTGGAAATCCACAACTTGTGGCAGGTGATGTGGCAGGTGACGTGGCCAGTGGACAATACACATCTTGTGGCAGGTGACGTGACAGGTGACGTGGCCAGTGGACAATACACAACTTGTGGCAGGTGACGTGGCCAGTGGACAATACACATCTCGTGGCAGGTGACGTGGCAGGTGACGTGGCCACAAACTACTTACCTCGTTTCATGCGTTGTTTGTTGCTAAGTGTCTGCCAGGTCGGTGTCACCGCCTCAAAAATGTCCTCCCATTTTTTATTTGACAAATTTCGGTCGCTGTACTCTGGGCACCTCTTGTCCCATAGGGCAGGCCTTGCTTGAACAAGCTGAATAAGCTCCTCATGGGATACATGGGATACATGCCATTTTTCACTATTTTGTTTGAATAAACTGTACAGACACTTCTCTTATGTTCAGGCACTGGGCAGCAGGTGCTAGTAGCATGTGACTTAGGACTTTACACTACCTGGGTCAAAGGGTATTGTAATGTATGCATATTGCATGCATATTAAAGTTTATTGACATTTTTTACATATTTTGATGAAAAACGGATGTTAGCGGATCGGATGTTAAACGGATCGTCCGCTAACATCCGTTTTTCGTCCGTTCCGTTTTTTTGACGGAAGAAGAATAGGGTTTTCTTCCGTTCAAAAAAACGGAGCTTAACGGAGACGAATGTTAACGGACGTTAGCGGACCCATAGGAAAACATTGCGGTCCGTAAACGGACGTCTAAAAAACGGACGAACGGACCGGACGTGTGAAAGGACCCTTATTGGCACCTCAGCACGGTCCAGATTTCACCTGCTCATATAGAAAGTCTTCTGCCTTGCTGACACTGCTGCATGGTCAAGTCTTTTTCTGGTGCCTCATCTACTCTGATCCTCCAGCAACTCCACAGCTGGCAACCCATTCTTCTCCCTGTCTCCACCTTCAGGGGTGCTCTGCTCTCAACCACAAGGGAAGCCCTCTCATCACTTCAGCCTCTGACCAGGTACTGGCCAGTCAGAGTATTAACCCCATCAAACTCCAACAAGTCAAACACAGACAAGCATACATTCCAAATCTGATTGTCACATAGACAAAACATAAATACATAAAAACAATGAAACTTTTATTATAATAAATGCCCCATTAAGACTCCATTCACACTAGCGTGATTTGGCATGCAACTTCGAACATGACAAGTCGCAGACTTTCTTTTCAATGCCACCCGTTCAAATCAGTGTAACTTAAAGCGGATCTCCACCCTAAAGTGAAGATCCGCTGATCGGAACCCTCCACCCCTCCGGTGTCACAATTGACACCTTTCAGGGGGAGGGGGGTGCAGATACCTGTCTGAAGACAGGTATCTGCAACCACTTCCGGCCCGCAGTCTCGGGCAAAAGACGGGTTTTTTGGCGACATCCCGTCGCCCCCCCGTTGTGTGCTGGGAACTCTCGGCTCCCAGCACACAGCGGGAGCCAATCGCCGGGCGCAGCGCGACTCGCGCATGCGCCGTAGGGAACCGGGCAGTGAAGCCGCAGCGCTTCACTTCCTGGTTCCCTCACCGTGGATGGAGGGGGGAGCAGCAGGGTGACGAGCGATCGCTCATCCTCTGCTGCGGACGCCGCTGGACTCCAGGACAGGTAAGTGTCCTAATATTAAAAGTCAGCAGCTGCAGTATTTGTTGCTGCTGGCTTTTAATATTGTTTTTTTGCTGAACCATCCGCTTTAAAGTTGCAGCAAAGATACCTGCACTACTTTATTTTTTATTTATTTTTAATTCACATACTTTATTAATTTTCTTCATTATTACAAAAATAGGTTACATACAAATTAGTCCATATAATTAACATTTCTTATCACACAAATATAATAACCTTTTCATTTTCCCCTGTTAACTCTATTTTCTATATGATATCCCATTTTTCCCAACCAGGGATTCCATATTTTTCATCAAATTCCCTGATATTCCTCCTCTTAATGTATACTACTTTCTCCTTCCAGATTGTTTCTGTCACTGCGTTACACCATTCTCTTACTGACGGGCAGGGCCGCCATCAGGAATTTTGGGGCCCCTTACACAGCTTCAGGCATGGGCCCCCTGGAGCAGAGAACCGCTGGCGCGAATTGAGAAGCGGGGGGGGGGCCATTACAATATATATATAAAAAGGGGGTAGCCATTCGGGGCCCTGGGGACCTCTGGGCCCTTTAATAAAAAGAAAAAAAAGATATATATATATATATATATATATATATATATATTGGGGACCTCTGGGCCTTTAATCATTTTTTTTTATAAAAAGAAACTACAAAAAAGGGGGGCATTCCATCCAGGACCTCTGGGCCCTTTAATAAAAAGAAATCTCTGGGCCCTTTAATAAAAAATAAATTATATATATATATATATATATATATATAAAATAAATAAACATTTATAAAAAAAAAACAAGGGGGTTGCCTTCCAGGGCCCTGGGGTCCTCTGGGCCCTTTAATAAAAATAAAATAAATATATAAACAAAAAAACAAAAACAAAAAAACATATATAAAAAAATTTAAAACATTTTTATATAAGAAGGGAGGGTTGTCATCCGGGGGCCCTGGCGACCTCTGGGCCCTTTAATAATAATAATAATAATAATATTTATATATATATATACATATACATAAAAGAAAATAAAAGAAAAGAAATAAAAAAATATATATATATATTTTTTTAAAGGGGGGGTTGTAATATGGGGCCCTGGGGATCTCCGGGCCCCTGGGGACCTCCAGACCCCTAAAAAAATGTCCCTTTTAATAAAAAAAATGTAATAAAAATATATTAAAATGTTTTTAATAAAAAATTAATTAAAAAATAGGGGGTTGCCATCTGGGGGCCTTTCGGGCCCCTGGGGACCTCCGGACCTCTAAAAAAAATAAAAGGAAAACAAATTGTCCCTTTAATAAAAAATAAAATTAACCACTTGCCCACCGCGCTATAGACATTTTACTGCTACAACGCGGTGGAGCTACTTTGGGACGACGTCCCTGGGACGTCCTCCCACAATCCTTCACTCGCACGCCCCCTGGGGCTCTGCAATACAGTACAATAATAAAAAAGAAAAAAAGTGCAGCGCTAAATAATATCTGGAGTGAAACCAAATATGTGATCAAGGTATTCAAATCAGGAGCCCCAATTATGGAGCAAGTATGTGAATCTATAAAATTGCACTAGACCAATACATGTAAATATCAAATAATATGCACAAACATTTTTATAAATGCTAAACAGTAAAACACAGATTCCATATAGAAAATTTCAACATCAATTTCACTCAGTTCATACATCGTATTCAAGAGGGGTGACAATCCTGGTAAAATGGGGAGTGGGGTTTACTTGCAGGAGGGCCAGCATTGATGATGCAGGGTGCTATGTTTTCCTACATTGTGTAATAGAGAGCAGAGAATATATACTCGCTAATATATATATCCCCCCTCCATTCAAACTAGAGGTTATGTACAAACTCCTGGACTTTATCCTGGATAAACCCGGAATACCAGTCATTGCAATGGGGGATTTTAACGAGGTATTAAATAAAAAAATGGATAGGTTCCCAATGGCAAATATACGGGAGACTCTCCTGTATCGGTTCTTACAAGAGTCAGGGTTGTTTGATGTATGTAGGAAGAGAAACCCAGAGGGGGTACAGTTCTCTTGCTGCTCTAGCACCCATGGCACATTGTCCAGGATTGATCTAGTCGTGGGCAATGTGGAAGCCTCCCAAATAATTGGGGAAATAGAATATGTACCACGGGGAATATCAGATCACTCCCCGGTGATAACAACGATGAATCTTGAGGGAAGAAGATCAGCTACGGTATGGAAAATAAGCCCCCTATGGTTCGAATTAATGGGAAACCCTGAGGAGATAATGACCAAAATAAAAGAGTTTATAGATTTTAATGAGGGGACGGCAACATGGGGGGTAATGTGGGATATGCTGAAGGCCTTCCTCAGAGGTATATGTATCCAACAGGTGGCGAAAGTAAAAAGGATCTCCAAAGAATGAGAAAATAGAATTAGAAATGAAGTAGCGAACACTGAAAAGGAATATATAGTAAACCCAACAGAGGAGAAGAAAAAAACATGGCTAGATAAGCAGCAAGAATACAAAATAGAGCTGACAAAGAAATCAGAAAACAAGAGAATGTTCGAAAGACAAGCAGCATATGGGGAGGGGGAGGGAGTAGGAAGAATGTTGACCCACTTAATAAGAACAAATTCCACTCCTTCTGCTGTTCCGGCTATTAAAAGTAGCAATGGTAATATATCCACAAATGTGGCAGAGATAACGGAAACATTTAGAGAATACTACGAAAAACTATATAAGTCCCAAAGAACAGCGGGAGGAGAGGAATTTCAACGCTTTTTTTTAGAAATCTAGAACTACCGTCCCTCACAGGAACGGAGATGGAACAAATGGAGAAATCAATAACATTAGAAGAAGTTCAGATAGCAGTCAGAGAAATGGCCAATCAGAAGTCCCCGGGGCCCGATGGACTACCAGCAGAGACATACAGATATTATGGGAAAGTGTTGCTCCCAGAACTTTTGAAAGTATTCAATGAGGCTATGGTAGAGGGTAAATTGCCCACCTCAATGACCGAGGCCACGATAATAGTACTGCACAAGGAGGGGAAGGACCCGCTGGAAGCATCATCATACCGCCCCATCTCCCTCCTATGTGCAGACGCTAAAATCCTGGGCAAAATCATGGCCAGCAGGTTAAATAAAATAATCTCAAGACTCATACATCAGGATCAAACAGGATTTATCCCAGGTAGATCAACCAGCATAAACATTAGGAGGGTATTCCTTAACCTACAAATCCTGACAGAAAACACCGGCAATAGGGCAGTCATGGCTTTAGACGTGGTCAAAGCCTTTGACAGCTTAGAATGGGAATACATTTGGTATGCCCTAGAGGCCTTTGGGTTCGGCCCCACCTTTATTAGATGGATTAAAATACTGTATAATGACCCTAACGCAAAAATTTGAGTCAATAATGAATATTCAGGGAAGGTTAAGTTGGAGAGGGGCACGAGGCAGGGGTGTCCATTGTCACCCCTGCTCTTTGCATTAGCAATGGAACCACTTGCCATGACTATAAGAACGGAAAGGATAATGAAGGGATTTATAAGACCGATTAGAGAGGAAAAAATTGCTCTGTATGCGGACGATGTTCTGCTATTCCTAGGGGACACTGGTCACTCCATTAGAAGAGTAATGACTATCTTCAGAGAGTTCGGCAATATATCTGGCCTGGTGATAAATTGGGAGAAATCAGCTTTGATGCCGATAGACCCAATGAGGAACCGGATCCAGGAGGAGATCCCACAGTTGGACACAGTGGGGAAAATGCAGTATTTGGGTATAACAATTACACCAGATCTCAATAAATACATAGAGAATAATCTGGAACCATTGATGCTCAAATTCAAAAAGAAAATAGGAATCTGGCGGCATCTCCCATTATCGGTGGCTGGGAGGTGCAACCTGATTAAAATGGTATGGATGCCACAATTACTCTATGTATTACATAACACACCTATATGGATACACAAAAAATGGTTCAAGAAGATAGACGCCCTGTTTAGGGAATTAATATGGAAAGGAGGACTCGCTAGAATAGGACTACAGACTCTGCAGCTGTCAACGAGAGAGGGGGGAATGGCAGTACCCTATCCACGTAGCTACTTTTTGGCCGCACAGCTGCAGCACATTGGAGTT
Organism: Rana kukunoris; assembly: GCA_029574335.1. Classification (NCBI taxonomy): domain Eukaryota; kingdom Metazoa; phylum Chordata; class Amphibia; order Anura; family Ranidae; genus Rana; species Rana kukunoris. The sequence continues at coordinate 134,943,656 of CM056055.1, forward strand.
AAAATGGAACCAGGAGAGGATATGAATGGAAGTTTAATGATCCATGGGGCCCCCCATGAAACAATCATGGAGGTGATGGAGGCCAACTCATTTATCAACCTGACCCCTACGGTCAAGATGATAACTAAAGTGTGGAAAGCCATAACGATAGAGGGAGGACAGGTGGGGGTGACAGAGTATGCGCCATTATGGAATAACAGGAACCTTCAAGAGCTCGAAACAGTGGGAGCGATCAAAGAATGGGCAGTCAAAGGGATAACAAGACTGGCTCAGTTATATGAGGGTAGGACCTTAAAAACATTTGCCTCCCTGAGAGAGGAATACGAAATTCCCAATTGCACGTTCTATAGGTATCTACAAGTTAGGCATGCATTAAATACTCGGTTTAATGGAGTAGGACCAAACTGGATAAAGGCACGAATACCTCAAAGAATGAGAGGAGGGATAGAGAAGAAAGGGTTTATTTCCGTAATCTATCCATATATATGCGAGGAGAACATAGAGGGACCAATGCAGCTTAAAAGTAAAAAGAAATGGGAGGAAGACCTGGGAATTATAACAGAAGACCAATGGAAGATGTTGCTGGAGAGAGGGCAAATGGTCACAGTTTCACCAGCCCAAAAGATATCCTTTTTAAAGATGATACACAGGGCATACTATACCCCAAAAAAACTATTCAGTTTTGGTTGGAGAATGGACGCAGGGTGTCCCAGATGCCAGAACACGGGGGACTTATTACATATGTTATGGAGATGCCCTAAATTATTTAGGTATTGGCTAGAGATCATTAGAATTATTAACAAAACATATGGGACTAGGTTGGGAATGGACCCTAGAACTTGCATATTGGGAATATGGGAAGAAAGGGGAGGGCAGGCGAGTACGACAAAAGCTGTAGCAAGGTGCCTATTCCAGGCAAGAAAATTAATTGCCCAAAGATGGCAAGCAGTAAACCCCCCATCAATAAGAGAGTAGACTAATAGTGTGACAGAAACAATATGGAAAGAGAAAACTGTCTATATCAAAAGGGGAAACATCAAGGAATTCGATAAAATATGGAAACCGTGGTTACTTGAAATAGGATATCTGGTATGAAAGGCCAAGGAGCTAATAGGAAATTCAGGATGGGAGGGAGGAGGGGGTGGTAGTGAGAGAAGGGGAAAATGAGCAGTCAACAGGGGTTAAATCTAAGATTACGGTATGCGGGGAATGAAAAATGTTTTGTATAAATAAAATTTTGTATGTAATCTGTTTTTACATGAAAGATAATGAAATAAAGAGAATTAATCTAGTTAAAAAAAAAATGCTAAAAAATAGAAATCAAAATAAGTGAGATACCAAATGGTACCACCAGGGTGCTTCACACTAAAGTGAAAATGAATTGTATCACAAATAAATGTCCCAGAAAGATACGTCAAAAGATAAAAGATCAAATGCTAATATATGTTGTAAATAGCGATGTAAAAAAGCAAGAAATGGAAACTCTGGTGATGAAAAAGTCCCAATATAAATGAACAGAATCACATTATGGCAAACGGAATTGCAAAAACTAGAATAAGTCCATCAACACAGGAATAAGCTGTGCCCCAGTTGAAGAGCTCATGGCTCGAAACATGTCGGGTACATAAGCCCATACGCTATTTGCCTACCACGCTCCTTACCCATGTGATCACCTGTACTGGTCTTCCCGCAGTCTTGTACTTTTTAGCTTATTTTTTATTTATTTTTTGCCTATTTTTCTGTACACCATTTTATGCCTAATAAAGGCCTTTTTTACTGGGAATAACCACAACAATAACAAGGATAATTTATTATCCTTTGAAAAAGTCCTACTGGACGAAACGTCAGGATTGTAACCCAGCACTTAACCCTGAAGCAGTGTGAACACTATTGTGTGAAACAACCGTGAAGCCCCATACACACTATCAGTTTTCCTGATGGTTTTCTCTTCAGGTTTACCAAAACCATGTAGTACAAGGGCCTGCCTGATTGCATACAAATTGAAACTCTTGAAGTTTGACCTCATATTAGATGGTTTTGGTAAATCTGAAGAGAAAACCATCAGGAAAACTGATAGTGTGTATGGGGCTTTAGTGTATCCTGAGGGATTGACAACTGGCATTTATCCAGAACACACTAATAGACCTGTACCATGCTTGAAGGTTTTTTATTGTTTTAATTGTGTACGTGCATTTGATTAAGGGGGATATGTGGGATCATTTTTTAATAAATATACAGTATTATGCTATGGAAGCACTGTTGTTTATTATCCACATGATTTTGAGACGTACCCAGACCCAGCATTTGCATAAAGAGATTCAGAGAAGGAGAAAGTACCTTAAAATGGTGTGAAAGGTCGTTTTGATCGTATCCCTGTGGTAAGCATATCCCCATAAGGGGTTGTTTGATGTCACGCGGTGATTTAGTGGTGATGTGATAAGAAGACTTCTGGCATCCTACTCATCTGTAGTGCACATCCCTATCCTCTATGAACTCTCTTCAGTCTGGCATTTATTTGGATTGCATTCCATATAATTCTCACTTTATTGCGAGAATTTAAGCGCTGCTGCGACATTTATTTGGACTCCTTTTGTGATTCCTTTAAAGCGGTATTTCACCCTAAATATAAGATCTCCCATGCGATCCAGCATACTGGCGTCAGCGCCAGTATGCTGTTTTTTTTTTTTTTTAATCGCACACTTACTGTATTATAGTGGAATTCCTTTTTTGTCCCCGTGGTGGACGGCGCCAGTATAGCGCGTCACATCTTCCTAAAATACCCGATATGGACTCGGGTAATCTCGGCGAAAATGCGGCGCCTGCGCACAGACCTAGGAGCTGACTGCGCAGGCGCCGTATTTCTCCGAGTCCTACGGCTATGGCGCGTCACGCCCTCCGAAATAGGACTCGGAGAAATACGGCGCCTGCGCAGTCAGCTCCTAGGTCTGTGCGCAGGCGCCGCATTTTCGCCGAGATTACCCGAGTCCATATCGGGTATTTTAGGAAGATGTGACGAGCAATACTACAGCCGTCCACCGCGGGGGACAAAAAAGGAATTCCACTATAATACAGTAAGTGTGCGATTAAAAAAAAAAAAACCCAGCATACTGGCGCTGACGCCAGTATGCTGGATCACATGAGAGATCTTATATTTAGGGTGAACCTCCGCTTTAATTTTTCGCTTGTTTACACATACCATTCCCATTTTTAGCGGCTGCTAATGTACATCTTTGTAATTCTTTAACCATTATTACATAAGGTATTATAATTAATTGTTCCTATACCACTTGATACCTATTTCCAGTCATCCTTAGCGCTGGGTGGTGCTTATAAGGGAGGGCCAACTATAGCATCGTGGTTTCAGATCCTATGAGATTGACCGCTGATGGGGTTTTTTACTACCTGTTAAAATCACTGAAATATCCAATTCCTGTGTTGATGGACTTATTCTACACGTTTTTGCAATTCCGTTTGCGATAATGTGATTCTGTTCATTTATATTGGGACTTTTTCATCACCAGAGTTTCCATTTCTTGCTTTTTTACATCGCTATTTACAACATATATTAGCATTTGATCTTTTATCTTTTGACGTATCTTTCCGGGACATTTATTTGTGATACAATTCATTTTCACTTTAGTGTGAAGCACCCTGGTGGTACCATTTGGTATCTCACTTATTTTGATTTCTATTTTTTAGCATTTATAAAAATGTTTGTGCATATTATTTGATATTTACATGTATTGGTCTAGTGCAATTTTATAGATTCACATACTTGCTCCATAATTGGGGCTCCTGATTTGAATACCTTGATCACATATTTGGTTTCACTCCAGATATTATTTAGCGCTGCACTTTTTTTCTTTTTTATTTCTGTACACAACATGGTCCATTGTTGGTGCTGGCTGCTATATTCCTACATTTGTTTTTAAGTCTAGCGCAACTTTTTCATTATTTTCTATTAATACAATACAATACTCTGCAATACCCCAATAGTCTGCAATACCCCAATAGTCTGCAATACCCCAATACCCTGCACGACACTCTGCAATACCCCAATACTCTGCAATACCCTGCGTGATACTCTGCAATACCCCAATACTCTGCAATACCCCAATACTCTGCAATACCATGCGTGATACTCTGCAATACCCCAATACTCTGCAATACCCCAATACCCTGCGCAATACTCTGCAATACCCCAATACTCTGCAATACCCCAATACCCTGCGCGATACTCTGCAATACCCCAATACTCTGCAATACCCCAATACTCTGCAATACCCTGCGCGATACTCTGCAATACCCTAATACTCTGCAATACCCCAATACTCTTCAATACCCCGTGCAATACTCTGCAATACCCTGCTCAATACTCTGCAATACCCCAATACCCTGCGCAATACTCTGCAATACCCCAATACTCTGCAATACCCCAATACTCTGCAATACCCTGCGTGATACTCTGCAATACCCCAATACTCTGCAATACCCCAATACCCTGCGCGATACTCTGCAATACCCCAATACTCTGCAATACCCCAATACTCTGCAATACCCCAATACTCTGCAATACCCTGCGCGATACTCTGCAATACCCTAATACTCTGCAATACCCCAATACTCTTCAATACCCCGTGCAATACTCTGCAATACCCTGCTCAATACTCTGCAATACCCCAATACTCTGCAATACCCCGCGCGATACTCTGCAATACCCCAATACTCTGCAATACCCCAATACTCTGCAATACCCCAATACTCTGCAATAACCCGCTCAATACTCTGCAATACCCCAATGCTCTGCAATACCCCAATACTCTGCAATACTCTGAGCGATACTCTGCACTACCCCAATACTCTGCAATACTTAAATACTCTGCAATACCCATTTTTTTAAAGCACCCCTGTCCCCATGTGCTCGCATGCAGAAGTGAACGCATACGTAAGTCCCGCCCACATATGAAAACGGTGTTCAAGCTACACATGTGAGGTATCTCTGCGAACGTTAGAGTGAGAGCAATCATCTTGAACCTAAACCTCCTCTGTAACTAAAAACATGTAACCAATAAAAGTAATTATAGCGTCACCTATGGGGATTTTTAAGTAGCAAAGTTTGGCGCCATTCCATGAGTGTGCGCAATTTTGAAGTGTGACATGTTGGGTACCTATTTACTCGGCGTAACTTCATCTTTCACATTATGAAAACAAATTGGGCTAACTTTACTGTTTTGTTTTTTTTAAGCACAAAACTGTTTTTTTTTTTAAAAACAGACGTTCAAAAAATGTCTGCGAAAATACCATGTGAGATAAAAAGTTGTAACGGCCGCCATTGTATTCACTAGGGTCTTTGCTAAAAAAGCATATATAATGTTTTGTGTTTTATGTAATTTTCTAGCAAATAAATGATGATTTTTACATGTAGGAGAGAAATGTCAGAATTGGTCTGGGTGTTCCAGAACGCCTGATGGTGCTCCCTGCATGTTGGGCCTCTGTATGTGGCCACGCTGTGTAAAAGTCTCACACATGTGGTATCGCCATACTCGGGAGGAATAGCAGAATGTTTTTTGGGGTGTAATTTGTGGTATGCATATGCTGTGTGTGAGAAATAACCTGCTAATATGACAGAAACAAGATTTTTTATTTATTTTTTACAGAATTTTCAGTCGTTTTTCTTTTATAGCGCAAACAATAAAAAACCCAGAGGTGATCAAATACTACCAAAAGAAAGCTCTATTTGTGAAAAAAAGGACAAAAATGTCAAATGGGTACAATGCTGTATGACTGAGTAATTGTCATTCAAATTGTGAGAGCACCAAAAGCTGAAAATTGGTCTGGTCAGGAAGGGGGTTTAAGTGCCCAGTGGTCAAGTGGTTAAAATATATTAAAAACATATATTTTTTATAAAAAAATAAATAAAAAAAGAGAGGGTTGCCATCTGGGGCCCTGGTGGCCTCCGGGCCCCTGGGGACCTCCGGACCCCTTACATGTGTACTGCCTGTACCCCCCTGATGGCGGCCCTGCGGATTCTCTGCTTGCCTTCTTTGAGCAATTAATTTCCTTGCCTGAAAGAGGCACCTTAGTATTGCTTTTGTTGTACTGGCTGTTCTATTTCTTCCCATAAGCCCAGTATGCATATTCTGGGAACCATCTCCAACTTTATTTTTTATGTCGTATTTATGATGTTAAGGATCCCTTGCTAATACCTAAACAGTTTCGGGCATCTCCATAGCATGTGTATTCGATCCCCCGTGTCCTGGCACCTTGGGCATCTCGCATCTACTCTTCACCCAAAACGGAATAATCTTTTTGGAGTATAATACGTCCTATGTATCATCTTCAAAAATGAAAACTTTTGTGCGGGCAAGACTGTTACCATATGTCCTCTCTCCAATATCTTTCTCCACTGCCCATCTGTTATAGTCCCCTGGTCTTACTCCCATTTCTCTCTGCTTTTAAGCTGTTCTGGACCCCCTATACTCCCCTCGCACATATATGAATACATTTCAGAGATAGAACCCCTCTTCCCCCCTCTACTGCCCACTTCTTGGGAGATAGGAGCCTGTCTAATTTGGAGATATCTATAAAACGTTTGATAGACGTTAGAGCAGCAAATGTTTTTAGGATTCTTCCTTCATATAGCTGAACCAAACTAACTATCCCTTTTACTGTCCATTTCTTAATTTCCCCCACTGACTCCAACTCCATACGTTTCCTGTTGTTCCACAGAGGTGTGTGTTCTATCACACCTCCCTGTCCTCCAACCGACCATGCTGCTTTGATAGCCATTTTGACTGTTACGGTTTTATTAATACATTGGCCTCCAACACCTTTACAACTGTTTTGTGAGGAGCCCCTAGGATCATTAAACCTCCGTTTACATCACCTCCTGGCTCTATTCTTCCTCCTATATGCTGCAGTTGTGCTGCCAAAAAATAGCAGCGTGGGTGTGGTATTGCCATACCCCCTTCCCTTATCGGCAGCTGCAGAGTTTGCAAATTAGATCTAGCTTGTGCGCCTTTCCATATTAATTCTCGGAACAATGTGTCTATTTTCCTAAACCATTTTTTTATGTATCCATATCGGTGCATTATGCAACACATATAATAATTGTGGCATCCACAGCATTTTAATCAAGTTGCATCACCCTGCGACTGACAGTGGGAGGTGTCGCCAAATTTGAATTTTATTTTTGAATTTAATTAAGAGGAGAGATAGATTATTCCCTATATATTTATTAAGATCACTTGTTATATCTATCCTTAGATATTTCATTGTCCCGACTATCTCCAACTGTGGGGTATCTACTGGAGTCTGACTCCTCATTGGGTCTACCGGCATTAATGCGCATTTCTCCCAATCCTGAGACTCCTGAGAGAAGAGGAGTACATCGTCCGCGTAGAGAGCGATTCTTTCGTCCCCAGTCGGTCTCACGAACCCCTCCATCTTTTTATCCATTCTTGGGGCGGTGCCCAGAACCAACAATGTTCTTACTAGCTATCAGCAAGATCATTGAGGAGGAAAAGTATATTCAGTCAGTATAACAGGACAGTCACTCAGCATCAGCATAGGCAGTCTGCAAGGGATCTGACATTTCAAAAAAACTATTCAGTTACATCAGCATCAGGTGCTTGGTAGCTGGTGTTGATCCAAGCCTGATTCATTTTTATGAAGGTCAGTCGATCGACAGAGTCGATCGGTCACAAAGCCTCCAGCAGCACTGAATGTGCGTTCTGAAAGAATGCTGGATGCAGGACAAGCCAGTAGCATACTGTGCAAGCTCTGGCCAGTGATCCATCCTCATGACCCAATAAGCCAGAGGATTTTCGGTGGGGAAGGTGTCCAAGTCTGATCTTGCCCCTAGGTATTCCAGCACCATGTAAACCAGACGCTGGCGATGAATGAATGAATGAATGAAAAACTTATATAGCGCGGCACATGCGAACTAAATCGCCTCTGGGCGCTTGTTGTATCAGTCTCTCTTGATATCAAAAGAGCAGAGTTTTAATCCGTCTTCTGAAGGTCAGGTGGTTTTCCTCTAACCGAATGCAGGTTGGCAAAGCGTTCCAAAGTCTGGGACCTTGGACCGCAAACCTTCTTTCTCCTTTGGACTTGAGTCTGGCTTTGGGTACTTTGACCAAATTTTGGTCACTGGATCGCAGAATGCGATTGGGTTTGAGGGGTTCTATTTTGGTTGCTGGAACCAGTCATACCTTGGGGCTGCGGACTAAAAAATTGTCTGAACGCATCGGTCAAATGGCCGCCTTCTCCACCGCTCCTTCTGTGACTCACCGAAGCCTCAGTAACTTGTTGTCCAGGACCAGCATTTGGTAATCCCCCGGGGTTCTGGGAACGCGTTGCACAGACCTTTCTGCAAGGCCTCCCAAACATGTTTCATCTTCTGCTCCCTCTGCGACGGCAGGATAAGGTCCGCAACCTTACTCTTGTAACGTGGATAAAGGAGAGTTGCCAGCCAGTAATGATCCCTTTTCTTGATACCACGAATGCGAGGATCCTTACGCAGGCTTTGCAGGATCAGGGAGGCCATGCAGAGTAGGTTTGCTGAGGGATTCGGGGCACAGTCCTCTGGGTCACTGAGGACAACAGGATCCGCAGCCACCTCATCCCAGCCACGTAAAAATCCATGGGTTTCTTGGGACTGTAAGTGATCCCTTGAAGACTGCTGCTGCTGATGCTGAGTGCTAGGCTCCACCTCCATGCTGTAGGTTGTATTCCCTTAGGAGGTCTGTCAGCCAACCAGTGGCATTATATGACCTTCAGAAATGCACAGACTTTCCTGGCCTGCTTCAGGACATCCTGTAAGCCCAGATACCTGCTCAAGAACCGCTGCACCACCAAATTCAGAACATGAGCAAAACAGGGCACATGAATGAATGAATGAATGAATGAAAAACTTATAGAGCGCGGCACATGCGAACTGAATCGCCTCTGGGCGCTTGTTGTTCCTGTCTCCTTTGATATCAAAAGAGATGAGTCTTGATCTTTCTCCTGAATGCTAAGTGATTCGCCTCCAACCGAATGCTGGTTGGTAAAGCGTTCCATAGTCTGGGACCTTGGACGCCGAATCTTCTTCCTCCTTTGGACTTGTAGTTGGCTTTTGGGATCTGTAGTAGGTTCTGATTGGTGGATCGCAAGATGCGATTGGGGTTGTGAGTTTTTATTTTATCGCATAGATATTGGGGGGCATTCCCATGGACACATCTATGCGTTAGACAGAGTGCTTTAAAAGCAATCCTGTCTTTAACTGGTAGCCAGTGAAGGGATCTCAGTGAAGGTGAGATTGATTCCCAGGGTTTTTTTCCAGTCACAAGTCTGGCGGCCGTATTTGAACGACTTGCAGACGAGCGATTTGGTACTTGGGGAGTCCGAGGTAAAGGGCATTTGCATAGTCCAATCTGGAGTTAACAATTGCTCCCACCACGACCGCTAGGTCTTCTTTGGGGATGAAAGGGGTAAGTCTGCGTATTAGGCGCAACAGATGGTGCGATCCGCTGACTACTGACCCTATTTGTGCATCCATTGTCATGTAGGAGTCAAAGATGACCCCGAGACTTTTGACTTTGGCGCTAGGGGTGATGATTTTGCCCAGAATGGGCGGGGGTGTCCAGGTTGTTGCAGGTTGATTCCTTTGCTTGGCGTGAAACAGGAAAAGTTCTGTTTTCGCTCCGTTGAGTTTAAGATAACACTTTGTCATCCAGTCCTCTATCAAAGAGAGGCATGTCTCTAGATTGAGGTGGTGATCCTTTCTGTTGCAAATGCGGAAATAAAGTTGCGTGTCGTCTGCGTATGAGTGATAGAGCAGTTTTTGGCTGCTGATAATCTCAAAAAGAGGACGAAGATAGATGTTAAACAGCACTGGTGACAGAGGCGATCCTTGAGGGACTCCGCATGTTACTGTGCGTTTCTCAGATGTGAAGGGTCCTAACTTCACTGTTTGCGATCGGTTTTCCAAAAAAGAGGAGAACCAAGATAAATCGCTTTCTGCGACTCTGGCTACTTCAGCAAGTCGCGTCAGTAACAGTTTGTGGTCTACAGTGTCGAAAGCGGCACTTAGGTCCAACAGAACTAGAAGACAAGATTCTCCTTCGTCTGCGGCCCCGAGAACATCGTCCCATACTTTGAGCAGCGCAGTTTCAGTCCCGTGTCCGGGACGGAACCCTGATTGCAATGGGTCAAGTAGCTTGTAGGTATCTAGATGCTGTTGCAGCTGTTGTACCACTACTTTCTCCATTACCTTTGAGAGTACATTGAGGCTTGTTATGGGACGGCGGTTGAGTGGGTCCTTGGGGTCCAGGGAGGGTTTCTTAAGGATGGGTTGGATTATACCCTCTTTCAACTGCGAGGGCACTATGCCCTCCAAGAAAGACTGGTTGATAAGCTGCGTGATGGGAGGAGCCAAGATGTAGGCGCATTCCTTCAGCAGTTTTGTGGGGATAATGTCATTTGGTGCTGTGCCATTACGCAAAGCACCAATGACATTCTTAGTGGCCTCGATGGAGATGGGTTCCAGGGTGAACTTACCTGATATAGGAGAATTACTATGGGTGTTATGTGAGAGGCTGCAGGGGAGGCTAAGGGGGGGATTGTTTTGCTGAATGCTTTCACGGATTGCCTCGATTTTATTAATGAAGCAATCCGATAGTTCATTGCAAAATTCTTGTGTGTCTGTATTGGGGGCTTCAATACATCCTGGTTTCATGGTCTGAGTGACCATCTTGAAGAGTTCGCGGGGGCGGTTTAAGGCACTGTTGATAGCCTCTGAAAAATAATTTTTCTTGGCTTGGAAAATTCCTTTGTGGTATTTTCTTGTCGCCGCCTTGTAGATGGATAGGTTTAGCTCTGAAGCACTTATTTTCCAGGCAGATTTGGCCCTTCTGCGTTCTTGCTTCAGTACCGACAGCTGGTTGTTAAACCAGCTGCGGTTGTTTTTCCGGATGCGGGTTTTACGTTTCGGCGCTACCAAGTCAGCTGATTGTAGCATGGCCGAATTTATGGCCTCCAGCATTTCAACGGCCGTTTGATGCGGCTGAATTGTTTTCTATTTTTCCCCTTAAGGTGGTTTTGAAGAGTTCCGAGTGGAGCTTCTTCTGACATCTAGTCCAGTGAATTGTCACTGGATTTGATGTTTTTGTTGCAGGGGGGATTGTGGAAATAATGAATTTAATTGCATGGTGGTCTGTCCATGACAACTTTTCATTTTCCAAAATTTTTATTTCCAGAGCTTGTCTGAAAATAAGATCGAGTGTGTGACCTGAAGCATGTGTGGGCCCACATACTAGTTGCTGTAACCCTAAATCTTCCAGGTGGTTAATACAGGCATCGGCAATGGGGTCTTGTGTGGAATTGGCCCAGAGGTTGAAATCCCCAAGCAGCAAAAAATGTTTGCTGTTGAGGGTGTAAGTGGAGAAGAAATCCGTCCATGATGATAGCAGCTGCGATTTTGGGCCGGGCGGTCTATAGCAGAGCAGAATGTGGACGGTCTCCTTTGAATTTGTTTGCAGTTGTAGCGTAAGGGTTTCCATGAATGGAAGAGGATTTTGAAGGACTGGTTTGGTGATTGCAAGATGAGTTTTGCAAATCACCGCCAGGCCTCCTCCTCTCTGCCCTATTCTGTTTTCCGTTATAATATGGTAGTTTTCTGGCACCAATTCTCCTAGAATGGTGTTACAGTCGGCTGTAAGCCAGCTCTCTGTAATGAAGAGGCAGTCTAGATCGTGCTGTAGAATGAAATCACGGATTTCAAGTCGGTGTTTTACTGCCGATCTTGTGTTGATCATAGCACATGAAATGTGCTTAGGCTGGGGTAAATGGCTGAAATTTTCGAGAGTCGATCGTCGAACGATTCTCAATAGTCGCTCAGTTCTGAGTTTTTTTTTGGTGCTGGCTGGCAATATAGCAGCAAATCGCCTCAGACCCCAAATGGTTTCTGTAGAATACTGCCGATTCGCCATGATCGCCAATCACCGGGGGGGGGGGGATTCCTGGGCAGCGGAGAGAGGAGTTTGGTTTAATCCTCTCCCCTGGCTTGGTCCAGAGGAAGGCAAAAAAAACCCTGGCCGTGCTGTGCCAATATGCTGCGGCAGGGGCAAAAAAATCCTTCCTGACCCCTTTGAGAGGCGATCGGGTGAACCCTGGATCAAGTTCTGTTATGTTTGAGAAGGGTATTGAGTGGGGATGAAGCAGTTGAGTGTAGCAAGATGGCTGCCGATCCAATCCCAGGTTCCAGCCTACGTGCTGCTGATTGGATGGATCGGGGATGCCAGGGGGTGCTGAATCAATCCCCAAGCGGAGAAAGCTATCCACCTGGGGTAGGGGGGGTTTCTTAACCTGTTAGGGGGTGATGGCAGTGTGTGGGAAGCGGCGCGGCGTTAGGCCGCAAGTGAAGCCGCGGTCTTTCCTAGACCGCGGCACCCGCGATTCCCCACAGTCGCGAATGTCAGGAAAAAGCACGGGGGCTTCAGGGATTGCACGGGGATGGCGGGGATTGCGGCTGGCCGGTTGTGGGGATGGTAATGGCGATGAGGGGCCAGCGAGGAGGGGAAAAGGAGCAAGGGAGAGCCGTGGGACATAGATGTTTTCGGCGGCTTGTCCTAACAAGGACGGCCGCCAATGTTCCCAGTGAGGCTCTTACCTGTAAAGGAGCCAGGGGAAAGCCTGGCTCAGCGGGCAGAAGTGATCAGAAAATGATCATCAGCAGCTAGTGGATGGCGGCAGCAGATGAACAGGGAGGTGGAAGCCCTGCCTGTCTGTGAGGCCTGGAGCCACACAGTGGGAGGATCTTGCCTAGCTGTACTATCCCTGAGAGAGAGACTCGTTTGAGAGCCATGGGTCACATGGGTCAGTTGTCCCTGTCGTAGGGCAGAGAGGAGGTTGGTGCCATTGTCGCTAACTACTATTCCTGGCTTAAGCTGACGTGGCGTCAACCACCTCTGAGCCTGCCCCTGGAGAGCTGACAGAACCTCTGCCCCAATGTGGCCCCAATGTGGCTCCAGTCTCCAAGCACATGAGCTCTAGCACCGCATGGAATCTCTTTGCCTGCATTCCTGCATAGCCCCTCGTACACCTATGGAGCACGGCTGGTTCCGAGAACACATCAGCACAGGAAGAGGCCACAGAGGAAGAAAAAGAGGAGGGGGTGGAGGAGAGAGGTGTGTCACAACCAGTAGTAGTGTTTTGGAGGCATGGTGGCGGAACAACCTCCAAAACTACTGTACCTTGCCCTGCGTCCTTCCTAGCTGCCAGCAGAGTCGCCCAATGCGCCATGAAAGAGGTAACGTCCCTGTCCATGCCTGCTGGACTATGAGTCAGCGATAATATGCACCTTACCACTGACCGCCCTGTCCAGCGAGGCATTGACATTGCCTTCCACATGGCAGTAGTGAGCCGAAATCGCCTTCCGTGAGAAAAAGTGACATTTGGGAACTTGCCAGCTGATGAGGGGTAAGGGGAGGTTCACTTTGTTCTTTGGTGTGGGTCTTTTAGGTATTCTTGCCAACGAACTGCATGGCAGGACGACATATGTCTTGTCAAGCATGTGGCGCCCAAGCGGGTGATGTTTTGGCCACGCGAGGTACGCTTGAGACATATGTTGCAAATAGCAATGGCATGATCTGATGCACATGTCTCAAAAAAAGCCCACACTAAAGAACTTTTGCAGTAACACTGAGACACAGCAGCACCCTGCACAGGTGTAGCTCTGCAATGTAATGCAGTTGGTGTGCTGCCCTTAAGCTGTCCCCTGGAGTGCATCCTGCCTCTTTGTAGATGTGCCTGTGGCTCCTCCTTCTCCTCCTCTCTCCTATCAGGCACCCACGTAGAGTCAGTGACCTCATCAACCCCTCCCTCCTCATCACTGTCGAAAACCTGGCAGTATGCTGCAGCTGGGGGAACATGACTGCCAGATTGCTGTCCTCTCGGGCACCCCTCTCTCTGGGCTCACATTACTGTCTTCCTCTATATCATGCAGCATGTACCCAAGACTGTGTTGAAAACCGTTCGGGGGACTCCTCAGGAGGACATGGTGGGACTAGGGAAAGAGTAAGTGATGCCATTAAGCAGAGGGAAGAGGGCGCCTTGGCAGCTAATTTGCCAAAGTACCCTGAGCCTGGGTGAGAGAGGATGAGGAGGATGAGGATGGCTTGGTCTTCCACTCTATCAATTTGTCTGCATGTTGAGGCTCAACACGGCCAGCTCCCGAAAAGAAGGACGAGCATGTGCAATGGCCACGTGCTGAAGAGGATGCACCGTGTCCACCACCAACACTGTTTACTCTAGATGCAGAGCCTGCTTGCCCTCATGAATCTCTGCCTCTCTCTGTTGTCCTTCCAGACATTATAATAGCCTGCAGTATTTAGCACACCTGCACCAGTGTTGTTCATCTTCCTTTAAAAAAGTAACTAGTTACAATTACAAGTTACTTGGCCGAAAAAGTAAGTGAATTAGTGACTCAGTGACTTCATAGGCAAAGTAACTAGTTACTCGGAAAAGTAACTGAGATTTTTTTTTTATATTCTACAATGCAATTACGTTCTATAACATCTTTAATATCAAAGATGTTTATATTAACTGATTGAAGAATAAAAACACTATATATAGTATTTTAGAACATTTCGTACTGTGTACAATTATTAATATCATCATCACACTCCACTTGCCCAGGCAGCAATACTGTACAATATAGATTCAGTGTGCAGTGTGAGTGACACTTCTGCAGTGCACACTAAATCTATATTGTACAGTATTGCTGCCTGGGCAGGTGGAGTGTGATGATGATATTAATAATTGTACACAGTATTGCATTTGCTGGGCCTGCCATATACTGTACTGTACACTATACTGTATAACTGCACTACAACATTCCTTTACAAATAATGCATATTTTAAAATGTGATTACTAATAACATATTTGTAAAGGAATTTTGTAGTGCAGTTATACAGTATAGTGTACAGTACAGTATATGGCAGGCCCAGAAAATGCAATACTGTGTACAATTAATAATATCATCATCACACTCCACCTGCCCAGGCAGCAATACTGTACAATATAGATTCAGTGTGCAGTGCAGAAGTATCACTCACACTGCACACTAAATCTATATTGTACAGTATTGCTGCCTGGGCAGGTGAAGTGTGATGATGCTGGGCCTGCCTGGGCATGTGGAGCGGTCCGGTGGAGTGTCCCCTCATCTGTCCCCCGCCTCCAAATTCGATGCCGCTCGCCTCCTCACCTGCGCAGGGCCACGGCCCACGGTCGGTGCACTGCTGGCGCAGTGAGTGTCCCCAGAGTCCGGACCATTGGTGGTGGAGTGGAGTGGAGCCTCCGCGGCGGCCGGGGGAGATGTCGGCGGCTGAGGTGACGGTGAGGAGGTGAGCCAGACTCACTCCCTCCCGACCCGTCACACTACACTGCTGCGGGCGGGAGACTTCAGGCGCGTGCATGCGCCAGCGTCACACGTCACAACGTCGGCGACACGTCGACACATGACCCGGAGCTGGCCTGTGACCCAATCACAGGCCAGCTCCATCCCGCCCTGAGTTGACAGAGTGAGAGTCTGTCCGAACTGCCCCCCTGCGTGCGCTCAATGTAACGGGGTAACGCCGTCAATGTAATGGCAACGGCGTTGCCGATGGGGTAATAGTAATCAGGTAGATTACTAGTTACCCTAGGAGGGCAATCGTTACGTAACAGCGTTTATTTAAACGCCGTTACTTACAACACTGACCTGCACTATAAACCAAGTGGGCTTAGGTGCACAGTAATTGTCACACTTGCACTATAAACCAAGTGGGCTTAGGTGCACAGTAATTGTCACACTTGCACTATAAACCAAGTGGGCTTAGGTGCACAGTAATAAGCACACTTGCACTATAAACCAAGTGGGCTTAGGTGCACAGTAATTAGCACACCTGCACTATAAACCAAGTGGCTTAGCTGCATAGTAATTAGCACACTTGCACTATAATATAATAGGCGCATCGATGCAAACATGTTTTGTGAACTATGCGCCTTGTATAAGAAACAAACAATAAACAATAAACAATAATAAACAATAATCAAGTGGGCTTAGGTGCACAGTAATTAGCACACCTGCACTATAAACCAAGTGGTCTTAGGTGCACAGTAATTGTCACACTTGCACTATAAACCAAGTGGGCTTAGGTGCACAGTAATAAGCAAACTTGCACTATAAACCAAGTGGGCTTAGGTGCACAGTAATTAGCACACCTGCACTATAAACCAAGTGGCTTAGGTGCATAGTAATTAGCACACTTGCACTATAATATAATAGGCGCATCGATGCAAACATGTTTTGTGAACTATGCGCCTTGTATAAGAAATAAACAATAAACAATAAACAATAATCAAGTGGGCTTAGGTGCACAGTAATTAGCACACTTGCACTATAAACCAATTGGGTTTAGGTGCACAGTAATTAGCATACTTGCACTATAAACCAAGTGGGCTTAGATGCACAGTAATTAGCACACTTGCACTATAAACCTGCTTTGGCCAATTATGTCTCTCCGTTTTTTGCGCACTGTGATTGGCCAAGAATGCGGGTCATAGTGCATGCTTAGCCAATCATCAGCGCGCAATGCCGCAGTGAATTATGGGTCGTGGCACGTCACTCGAATTTGGCGCGAACGACCCATTTTATTTGTATTTCGACGAACAATCGAACAGCCAATGTTCGAGTCTAACATGGGAATACTAAAGTGTTTCTCCTTGGAATCTGTTACACAGTGGGGGGTCTTCTGCCCTGTCTTAAGGCTAACCCTCCCCTCCAGACGGCTCCATGGTCTGGAAGAAAAGCATTGTTCTGTGTTTGATTGGTTATGTACTTTAATTACCCCCTGGGGCTAACACATATCAGTCCTCCTATTCAAGCTATAGGACCAATCCCTGCTGACCCTGTTTCAAGACCTCATTTGCATGACCAAGAGGACCTAATTGAGAACTACAATGTACTTTACAATTGACCAATAGGAAAGTGGTTGTTGGGGGCAGGGTGTTCAAACTGCTGTATAAAAGTGTGTGTGCAGCCAATAAAAGAGATCCCTGTTTGAACTTACATACAGCCTGCCTGGTGTTTGTTCTGAGCTAACACAAATGGATTCGAACGGCACATAGCTGTAGTTTGAAACCCGGAGCATCGGATGGCCGAACCATCAGACGTTGCGATCTGCAATCTGATCCAATAGTAGCAGAGGAGTGTCTGGAGAGTGGAACTGAGCGAGCAAGGGTCTCATTACAAAACCCATTTAAGGGGGAGACCAATTATTTCAGTAATCAGGTCACTAAACAAAAGGATTAGCCAGTGGCTCGATACACAGCTACAACAGCTAGTCATCTAGCATCCTAGTAATTTTAACCACTTCCCGCCCGGCCTATAGCAGATTGACGGGCCGGGCAGTAGTTGCGTTATCCTGACTGGGCATCATATGACGTCCAGCAGGATAATCCCTAGCATGGGCCGGGGGGGGCTCGCAGCACGGCGATCAGGGACAGAGTGTATCCCTCGGACACAGCGCCTCTCCGATCACAGTAAACAGCCAATGATACCACCACCTGTACCGCCATCGGTACCGCCACACAGACCCTCCACTAATACCGCCATCAGTACCACCACTATCACCAACACAGTACCATTACACAGGCCTGACAATAAGCACTACCATAATGTCGCAAAGGATTTAAACACCTGGGGAAGCATATGCCATTCTTACCATGTCAGATGATGAGAGCAGCGGGGAGCTCGCATCATCCGATTCTGGTTTGGAATACAAGCCAGTGGAGGATAGTGAGTCAGAGTCAGCGGAGGAACCAGGTTACTGGGTCCTGAGGATGGATCACTGGCCAGAGCTTGCACAGTATGCACTTGAGCTACTGGCCTGTCCTGCATCCAGCATTCTTTCGGAACGCACATTCAGTGCTGCTGGAGGCTTTGTAACCGATCACAGGGTGCACCTGTCCAACAGGGGCGTGTAGTTAAAATTTTTGATGCAACAATTTGCAGCAGGGCTTTAATTAATTTCGTTAAGTTAAATTTGTTAAATTTGTTTTCGGAATTCGATCGTTTTCGATAGAAATTCGAAAAAACCCGGTCGAATTCGAACGTTTTCAACCGAATTCGGAAAAAACGGTCGAATTTGAAAACATTTCTACCGGATTCGATAATATTTCTATCGGATTCGAATTTGATCATATTTTGATCGGATTCTAAAATATTTCAACAGAATTCAATAATATTTCATCCGCTATCATTAATATTTCAACCAAATTCTATGATATTTCAACCGGATTGGAAATTATTTCAACCGGATTGGAAATTATTTCAATCGGATTTGAAATTATTTCCACTGGATTGGAAATTATTTCCACTGGATTGGAAATTATTTCCACCGGATTGGAAATTATTTCCACCGGATTGGAAATAATTTCAACCGGATTTGATTGTATGTATTTGTATTTGTATTATTGTATTTGATTACATTCTATTAAACTCTATTCTGTTCTTTACTATTCTTTGATTTTCATTCTATTGATTTCTATTTTATATTCTATTTTATTGTATTCTTTTTTAGAAATTGATTCATATTTTTTAGATTTTGATTCAAACTTCCTTTCAATTTTCATCCGAATTTGTTTTCGATTCAAACTGTTTTCGAATTCGATTCAAAAATATTTTTTTTTTTTCTAATTTTCTTTTAATTCGATTCGAATTCATTTCGAATTCAAATTTCGTTCGCGCGTTTTTTCTAATTTGTTTAATCCGAATTCCCGAATAATGAAAAATTTGTCCGAATTCGAATTCGTAACGAAACGAAATACACATGTCTAGCAGGGCTCATTCCTACGCTCCAACTAGAGTATTTGTGAGGGGTTGCAGTGTTGTGGCACCAGCACCAGTGCCTAAGGCCCAATTTTTCTGCCCCGTTTAACAGGGGCATGTAATTAAATTTTTTGATGCAATACTTTGCAGCAGGGCTCATTCCTGCGCTCCAACTAGAGTATATGTGAGGGGTTGCTGTGTTGTGGAACCAGTGCCTAAGGCCCAATTGTTATGCCCCTGTTCAACAGGGGCATGTAATTACAGTTCTTGATCTAATATTTCACAGCAGGGCCCATTCCTGCACCTACCGAGAGTAACTGTGTGGGCTTACAGTGTTGTGGCAACACCACCACCACCACCACCGGTCCAATTTTTCTGCTCCTGTTCAATAGGTGCATGTAATTACATTTCTTGATATAATGGTTCACAACCGGGGCATTCCAGCACCCACCAAGACTAACTGTGTGGGCTTACAGTGTTGTGGCAACACCAACACCTAAGGCCCAATTTTCTGCAGAGTATATACGGCAGGCCCCTACTTTCAAACATCCAACTTACAAACGACTCCTTCTTGCAAACGGAAGGGGACAACAGGACATAAGAGGAAATCTGCCCCTAGGAAGGGAAATTCTCTCCTGTAAGAGTTAATATGGGAAAAGGGTGTCTCCTCTCCACTGATGCTTTATCACCAATCCTTGTTTCACTAAAAACAAACTGTCATTGGGACAGAAAGTCATGTGAAATCTTCTGAACAGGTGCACAGACAGCAAAACAAATGTTACAGGGGTGATAACACTTCCCTATGTTTTCAAAAAAGTTTAAAAATAGATTTTTGGCTGGCTACTACACTTTAAAAATGTACCAGTTCAAAATTACAAACAGATTCTACTTAACAACAAACCTACAGTCCCTGTCTTGTTTGTACCACCTGTATACTACTGTTTAGAGTATATAGGGCCTGGGGGCCCCACACCTTTCCTTTTTTTTTATTTGGGTGTGGGGTTCCCCTTAATATCCATACAAGACCCAAAGGGGCTGGTAATGACCTGGGGGGGACCCATGCCATTTTTCTCAATGATTTTCATGCATATTGCAGGGACAGACATTACATTAAAGCCGCAAGCAGTTTTAAATTACTTTTTTTCCTATAGAGGGACAGTTCTAAACACGTGAAACACGTGCCACTTCACAGGCATACTATAGACACCCAGCAGGTACAATATTTAAGGGAATATTTCACTTTTTTTTCACTTTAAGCATCATTAAAATCACTGCTCCCGGATACATGTCCCTGGGGCAGGACCCAGGTCCCCAGACCCTTTTTAGGACAATAACTTGCATATTAGCCTTTAAAATTAGCACTTTTGATTTCTAACGTTCAAGTTGCATTTTAATGGGGTTCTAAAGTTTGTGCAAACTTTTAGCTTCTTCAATTTTACAATAGAAAAAAAAAAAAGTATATTTTTTTTCAAAATGTTTAGTTTTTTCACTTATATCGCAAAAAAATTAAAAATTTGTGATGATTAAATACCACCAAAAGAAAGCTCTATTTGTGAGAGGAAATTAAAAAAAATGTGGATACAGTGTAGCATGACTAAGTAATTTGTCATTCAAAGTGTGAGAGAGTGCTGAAAGCTGAAAATTGGTCTGGGCGGTAAGGTATTGAAGTGGTTAAAGATACCATGCAACTTTTAAAAATCATTAATAAGGTAGTGTGCAAGCATAATTCAACTTTGATTTGTAATGTTGCCAATCTTTATTCTTCTCTACTGCACACTTTGGTTTTGGAAGTAGTGTGATATTTATAAAAGTGGAATACCGGATCTTCTATTGAATGTTGTTATTTTGTTATTCATATTTTACAATATTTATCGATGCAAAATTTATTTTTGTTTCATGACGTTTACTACCTCCAGTAGTGTGGGGCCCGCGATGGGGACAAACTTTTCTCTCTCACTTGTTAACCTCTTTATGGGGTGGTGGGAGCGGTCCCACATCTGGAAAGGTAGAAGCCCCTTTAAATCATACATACTTATATAGGTATGGTACATTGATGCAAAAACCCCACACCATAATCCCCTCTCCACCAAATGATTTGGACCAGTGCACAAAGCAAGGTCCATAAAGACATGGATGAGCAAGTTTGGGGTGGAGGAACTTGACTGGCCTGCACAGAGTCCGGACCTAAACCCAATAGAGCACCTTTGGAATTAATTAGAGCAAAGACAGCGAGCCATGCCTTCTTATCCACATCAGTCTGACCTCACAAATGCGCTTCTGAAAGAAAGATCAAACATATTCATAGACACACTCCTAAACCTTGTGGACAGCCTTCGCAGAAGAGATGAAGCTGTTATAGCTGTAACGGGTGTGCAAACGCAATATTTAACCCTACGGACTAAGACCGGAATAACATTAAAGTTCATGTGCGTGTAAAGGCAGGGGCATCCAAATACTTTTGTTAATATCGGGGTGGATTTAGGTAGAATTGCCTATCTTTAGGCGTGCCTAGCGTCTGGTATTTACACTACGCCGCCGCAACTTTTTAAGGCAAGTGCTTTATTCTCAAAGCACTTGCCTGTAAAGTTGAGGCAGCGTAGCGTAAAAGACCCGGGGGCATGTATTATTTAAATGAAGCGCGTCCCTGCGCCAAAGGAAATGCGCATGCGCAAGCCGTGAATTGATCCCAGTGCGCATGCTCCAAATCTCGACGTCAATACGACGTGTAAACGATGTGAACGGCACTTACGCAAAGCCCTATTCGCAAACGTTTTACATAAATGACGTAAACGACGTGAAAAAAAAACGCCGTCCATACTTAACATTGGCTCATTTGCATATTTTAGACGGGAACGCCACCTAGCGTCCAGCCTAAAATCTGAAAACAAGATTCAAAGGCGTAAGAGACTTATGCCAGTTGGATCTTATGGAAATCTATGCGTAACTGATTCTATGAATCAGGCGCATAGATAGGAGGGCTCAGACGCAGAAATAAGATGGCTTCCTGAATCTGGCCCATAGTGTGTGTGTGTGTGTGTGTGTGTATCTATATATATATATATATATATATATATATATATATATATATATATATATATATCTATCTATATATATATATATCTTATATTATATATATATATATATATATATATATATTATATATATATATATATATATATTGTAAGGGGTTAGCTCGGTAGCGGGTGTGTGTGACCCCCTGGGTGGGTTCAGTACACACTGAAGTGTACAGAGAGGCAGCCGAGGATGGTTGAAAACAAAGGTTATGGTTTATTTTTCCATATTGCTGGAAACAAGTGCAAGCATCCAAACAGCATAAACAAAACAAAACATAAAATAAACCCTGGCCACTTAGGGCATCTACCTTCACAACACAGGAACCTAACTATGGAGTCTGTCACAGCCTACTGCTGGGCAGACACTGCTGGTCATACAGCAGAACAATAATAGTCTTTTTGATTTTTATCACACAGAAAAATCAACAACCACCTCACCTTCAGAAGTCTGTCCCAGCTCACTGCTCTCCTTAACTCAAAAAGCCTCAGGATGCAGCAATCAGTAGTCATCCTCTGGATGACTTATAGAGGCCTTAATTGCCTCATACTGAGCAGCTGAAGTTTTCCACCGCCCTAAACCTTTCTGGCTACCTCTGTAGCCGACACCTGATAGTAATTGGTGAATTGTCTAAATGCAGAAATGTATCTCCCGTCTGTGACAACACCCACAGATTTACCTGACTTCCTGTCACATACCACCCTAGGGTTGCCACCTCATCCCTTTAAAACAGAACACATATGAATTACACAGGTTCTGAGGCTCAGGCTAATGCAGATTAGGCACCGCGTGAGTTTAATTACCATAATCAGCCACAAAACCTGTGTAATTCATATGTATTCTGCTTTAAAGGGATGAGATGGCAACCCTGTACCACCCCCTATTGTTTCAACCCTAGGGTTGGGACACAGGTTGCCAGGCATGCATGCACTCGGGACAACCCATCTGCATTCCCCATTTTAACACCGGGGCGATGTGTTACCACAAAACTAAATTCCTGAAGGGCCAGGAAGCACCTATTAATTCTCCTATTGGTCTCCTTGTTCTGTGCCATCCACTTCAATGGGGCATGATCCCTCACCAGTTCAAACTGTCTACCCACGAGGTAGTAGCGGAGAGAATCCAAAGCCCATTTCACCGCCAAACACTCTTTCTCAATGGTGGCATAATTCTCCTCATGGGCCTTCAACTTTCGGCTGAGGTACAAAACAGGGTGTTCCTCCCCCTTGATAATCTGGCACAGTACAGCTCCTAACCCCACATTTGAGGCATCTGTCTGAACCACAAAGTCCCGTGAAAAATCAGCGAATTTAAAACTGGCTGACTACATAAGGCCTGTTTTAAAGCCTGAAAAGCTGTTTCTGCTTCGGGAGTCCATTTGGTCATGACAGACGCCTTCCCTTTGGTCAAATTGGTCAGGGGAGCAGCCTGTGAGGCAAAATGGGGATTAAAGCAATGATTATAACCCGCGCTCCCCAAAAATGCACAAACCTGTTTCTTGTTGGTGGGATGTGGCCAATGCTGAATAGCCTCAACTTTGTTTATTTGGGGCTTGATTAGACCTCTTCCAATGGTATACCCCAGATACTTTGCCTCATCTAGCCCAAGGAACATTTTTTTTGGATTGGCTGTAAACCCGGCTTTCCAGATGGAATCCAACACAGCCTGAACTTTTGGTAAGTGTGAGTCCCAATCCTCACTGTGGATGACAATGTCATCGAGGTATGCAGCAGCATAGGCTCGATGAGGCCGAGCGGTCTTATCCATGGTGCGTTGAAATGTGGCGGGAGCATTCTGTAACCCAAAAGACATCCTCCGATATTGGAAAGATCCATCTGGAGTTACAAATGCTGTTTTTTCCCTGGCCGACTCCGAGAGAGGAATTTGCCAATAACCCTTGTAAGGTCTAACGTCGTCATGTACCGGACAGTGCCTAGGCGATCAATCAGTTCATCTATGCGGGGCATTGGATAGGTGTCAAACTTAGTGATTTTATTCAGGCAGCGAAAGTCATTACAAAACCGCCAACTTCCATCTGGTTTGGGCACTAAGACAATGGGACTGGACCAATCACTATTTCACTCTTCTATCACGCCCAGCTCAAGCATTTTTTTTACTTCCTGGCGAATTGCCTCTCGCCGGGCTTCTGGAATTCTATAAGGCTTCAACTTGACCTTATCCCCTGGTGTGGTGATAATGTCATGTTCAACTCCGGAGACCCAACCTGGCAGGTCTGAAAACTTCTCCCTATTACGGAGCACAAATTCTTTAACCTCCTGTTGCTGAGTTTTGGACAAAGTCTCCGCTATCCCAACTTCAGGGACAGCCAGGTTAAATGGAGCAGAAAATCGGGTAGTCTTAGCGACCAAGGACTCTCTATCCTTCCACGGTTTCAACAAGTTCACGTGATAGAGCTGCTCAGATTTTCGTCTTCCCGGTTGGCTAATTTTATAATTCACCACCCCCATTTTCTCCAACACTTCATAGGGACCCTGCCATTTGGCTAGGATTTTACTTTCGACCGTGGGGACCAGCACCAACACCCTATCACCTGGTGCAAAGGAATGGACCTGGGCCCCACGATTGTAAATTCTTTGTTGAGCCAATTGGGCTTGGGCTAAATGTTTCTTCACAATCGGCATCACTTGGGCAATTCTATCTTGCATTTGTGCCATATGTTCAATCACACTTCGATGAGGGGAACTCTCACTCTCCCATGTTTCAATGGCAATGTCCAGTAGGCCCCGGGGGTGCCTCCCATACAGTAGCTCAAATGGAGAGAACCCTGTGGACGATTTGGGAACCTCTCTTATGGCAAACATCAGCTAAGGGAGCAGATAATCCCAATTCTTTCTGTCTTTATCTACCACCTTCCTCAACATTTGTTTTAAAGTTTTATCAAACCTTTCCACTAACCCGTCTGTTTGAGAGTGATATACTGATGTACGTAATTGGGTCACTTTCAGGAGTTTACAAAGTTCTCTGGTCACCCTAGACATAAACGGGGTGCCCTGGTCAGTTAGGACTTCCTTAGGAAAACCTGAAATAACTCTTTGGCAATGGTTTTAGCAGAGGTGTTTCGGAGAGGAATCGTTTCTGAGTAACGGGTGGCATAGTCCATAATTACCAAGATGTGCTGGTGCCCTCTAGTGGACTTCAGTAAGGGGCCAACCAAGTCCATTGCGATCCTCTCAAAAGGGACCTCGATAATGGGCAGGGGTACCAACGGACTGTGGAAATGTGGCATGGGTGCAGTAATCTGAAACACTAGACAGGAAGAGCAGTACAATTCCACTTCCTTAGTGATCTCATGCCAATAAAACCTCTGGGTGATTATCTCCCGAGTTTTTTCTGCACCCAAATGTCCCCCAAGAATGTGCCTATGGGCTGGTTCCAAACCCATCTTGCGGTACGGCTTAGGCACTACCAGTTGCTCAATGGTGTCCTCTATCCTCTGTGACACTCGATATAACAGGTCCCTTTCAATAATGAAGTAAGGGAGGGCAACCCTCTAGTCAGGGTTAACTAACTCCCCATCTATCTTCACTACATTCTCCCGAGCTCTTAGCAAGGTGGGGTCCCTCAATTGCTCAGTGATAAAATTTTCTCTGTGCACCTCGAGGTCATCAAACCCTATCGGCCGCTGTTCCTCTTCTGAGGTAGCAGGCTCCTCCCTAGGGTCTGGTGTTTCCCCTACTAAGACTGAGAACGGAAACTCAGGAGAATCCTCACAGTTAGAGGATTCTGGAGTAGATGTTTCAGGCTCAGAAGAACCACCTACTGGGGAATCTGGGCAATCCCAGAGTTCCCAGAACTTTGGGAAATCCCTTCCCACAATGGCGTCATGTGGCAGTTTGGGAACTAAACCCACTTTGTGACACAAGTTACCAAAGGAGGTTTCAAAGGAAACCGTAGTCACCGGATATTCTCGAGTGTCCCCATGTACACAAACTACAGCCATTTTCCTAGGATGTAAGGTTTTTCCCACCACTAGATCACTTTTCACTAAGGTGACCAGGCAACCTGAATCCAACAATACCACAACATCTTTACTATCTAAGCACATTCTACATAAAGGTTTCTCATTCCCCTTTACTGCAGTGCATGTGGTTGCAAAGAGGGACTGTCGTCTCTCTGTCAGAAAGTCACACTGCAAGGGTTCATCACCCGCTCAGCAAACTGCTGCTACATGTCCCTCTTCCCGGCAACGGTAACAAATCAACCTTCTGGTCCTCTCCTGTGGGATGGGTCTTCCAGGCCGCTCTCGCCAAACATTATCAGTAGTCCCGATAATACCTCTAGTTGCTCTTTGGTCCCTCTCTCCACCCCCATCCCTTGATGCAGTCTTACCTATAGGTGGGGAGGGTCTGGTCTTGGGGTGGAAAGTCTGTGCGTCTCTGGTGGAAGTCTGGAAGAGGACAAATGCTCTGTTGTTAGGTACCTTTCGACCAGGTCTACAAGTTTGTCTGCGGTTTCCGGACCACCATGGCTCACCCATTTCTGCAGGGTGTTAGGAAGAGACCTAAGAAATCTGTCCATGACTACTCGCTCCAAAATTTTTGGTCCGGACAGAGTTTCTGGCTGCAGCCATTTCCTAACCAAATGGATGAGGTCATACATCTGCGACCGAGGAGGCTTCCTCAGCTGATAACTTCAATTGTGGACCCGCTGAGCACGGACATCCAGGGTTACACCAAAACGTGCCAATATTTCCAATATAACCGATCATAGTTTTTTGCATCTGCAAGCTCCAAATCAAAATATGCCTTTTGGGCTTCTCCAGATAATAGGGGGGCCACTAGTCCAGCCCACTGTTTTTTAGGCCAACTCTCTTTTTCCGCTGTTCTCTCAAACATGGTCAGAAACATCTCAGGGTCATCATCTGCAGTCATCTTTGGCAATAAGTGTCTTACCCAAAAGTTGGTATGTTACTAGCCTGACTCCCAGCCTCAGTCTGCTGTCTCTGAAGTTGTTTCACGATGGCCTCCATCTGCTGCTGGTGTCTCTGTTCCAAGCCTCCAATGCTCTCTCGGAGAGCTGCAAGGCTCTCTTGGTGAACCTGTTGTTGAGCTGCAAGGCTCCGCTGCAAACCTGAATTTGTCTGCTGTTGATTTGCATTTGCCTGCTGTTGATTTGCATTTGCTATAGCCAGCTGTTTCAGTATCTCCTCCATTTTGGGTTTACTTTAACTGCCCGCGGCACTCCACCATGTGTAAGGGGTTAGCTCGGAAGCGGGTGTGTGTGACCCCTTGGGTGGGTTCAGTACACACTGAAGTGTACAGAGAGACAGCCGAGGATGGTTGAAAACAAAGGTTATGGTTTATTCTTCCATATTGCTGGAAACAAGTGCAAGCATCCAAACAGCATAAACAAAACAAAACATAAAAAAAACCCTGGCCACTTGGGCGTCTACCTTCACCACACAGGAACCTATGAAGTCTGGCACAGCCTACTGCTGGGCAGACACTGCTGGTCATACAGCAGAAAAATAATAGTCTTTTTGATTTTTATCACACAGAAAAATCAACAACCACCTCACCTTCAGAAGTCTTTCCCAGCTCACTGCTCTCCTTAACTCAAAAAGCCTCAGGATGCAGCAATCAGTAGTCATCCTGTGGATGACTTATAGAGGCCTTAATTGCCTCATACTGAACAGCTGAAGTTTTCCACCGCCCTAAACCTTTCTGGCTACCTCTGTAGCCGACACCTGATAGTAATTGGTGAATTGTCTAAACAAGGCAGAAATGTAAATGTATCTCCCGTCTGTGACAACACCCACAGATTTATGCGCTGTGGCATTAGAAGAATTGTTATATCTCTGACTTTTCAGTCCAACAAGACTGTCTATTACTCTGAAAATTCCTCTAGCGCCGTTCTATGGAAGCAGTAGGTTTAAAGAGCACACCAAATGCTTAAAATAACTTTTTTATTAACTTCACTTTTCTTCATGAATGAATGAATGAATGAAAAACTTATATAGCGCGGCACATGCGAACTAAATCGCCTCTGGGCGCTTGTTGTTTCTGTCTCTCTTGACATCAAAAGAGCAGAGTTTTAATCTGTCTTCTGAAGGTCAGGTGGTTTTCCTCCAACCGAATGTTGGTTGGTAAAGCGTTCCATAGTCTGGGACCTTGGAAAGCAAACCTTCTTTCTCCTTTGGACTTGTATCTGGCTTTGGGTACCTTGACCAGATTTTGGTCGGTGGATCGCAGAACGCGATTGGAATTGTGGGCTTCTATCTTTTCGCATAGATATTGCGGGGCCTTCCCATGGATGCACTTATGTGTCAGACAGAGTGCTTTGAAAGCAATTCTGTCCTTTACTGGCAACCAATGAAGGGATCTCAGTGAAGGTGAGATGGATTCCCAGGGTTTTTTCCCAGTCACAAGTCTGGCGGGCGTATTTTGAACGACTTGCAGACAAGCGATTTGGTACTTAGGGAGTCCGAGGTAAAGGGCATTTGCATAGTCCAATCTGGAGTTTACAATTGTTCCTACCACGACTGCTACGTCTTCTTTGGGAATAAATGGAGTAAGTCTGCGTAGTAGGCGCAGCAGATGGTGAGATCCGCTGACTACTGACCCTATTTGTGCGTCCATAGTCATGTAGGTGTCAAAGATGACGCCTAGACTTTTGACTTTGGCGCTAGGGGTGATGATCTGGCCCAAAATAGGCGGGGGTTTTCAAGTAGTTGCCAGTTGACTCTTGCGACTGGCATGAAACAGAAGAAGTTCTGTTTTGGAACTGTTGAGTTTAAGATAACTCTTAGTCATCCAGTTTTCTATCAAAGAGAGACAATTCTCTAAACAGAGATGATGATCCTTTTTGTTGCAGATGCGAAAATACAGTTGCGTGTCGTCTGCATATGAGTGATAAAGTAGGTCTTGGCTACTGATAATTTCAAAGAGAGGGCGAAGATAGATGTTAAAGAGCACCGGTGACAAAGGGGATCCTTGAGGGACTCCACATGACACCGTGCGTTTTTCAGAGGTGAAAGGTCCCAATTTCACTGTTTGTGATCGGTTTTCCAAAAAGGAGGAAAACCATGGTAGATCACCTTCTGCGACTCTGGCTACCTCAGCCAGCCGAGTCAATAAAAGTTTGTGGTCTACAGTGTCAAAGGCTGCGCTTAGGTCCAGCAGAACCAGGAGAGAGGATTCTCCTTCGTCTGCTGCCTCAAGAGCGTCATCCCATATTTTGAGTAATGCTGTTTCCGTTCCGTGTCCGGGACGGAAGCCTGATTGAAATGGATCAAGTAGGTTGTGGGTATCCAGATGCTGTTGCAGCTGTTGTACCACTATTTTTTCCATTACCTTGGAGAGAACGTTAAGGCCTGTTATGGGACGACGGTGAGTTGGGTCCTTGGGATCCAGGGTAGGCTTTTTCAAGATGGGCGTGATTGTGCCCTCTTTCAGCCAGGAGGGCACTATGCCTTCCTTAAATGACTGGTTTATTAGCTGCGTGATAGGTGGTGCCAGGATGTCGGCACATTCCTTCAGCAGTTTAGTGGGGATAATATCATTAGGCGCTGTGCTGTTTCGCAAAGTACCGATGATATTTTTAGTGGCCTCTATGGAGATGGGTTCCAGAGTGAACATCGTTGATTGTCGATGGTTTCTGTGGATGTTATGTGGTTGGTTGGGACGGGGGTTGAGAGGGGTATTGATTTGCCGAATGCTTTCCCGAATTCCCACAATTTTATTAATGAAGAAATCCGATAGTTCATCGCAAAATTCTTGGGTGTCTGAATTGGGGGCTTCCAGGCAACCTGGGTTCATGGTCTGAGTGACCAACTTGAAGAGTTCGCGGGGGCGATTTAAAGCGCTATTGAAAGCCACAGAAAAATTACGTTTCTTGGCTTTAAAGATTTCTTTATGGTATTTTCTTGTTAATTCCTTGTAGATGATGAGGTTCTCCTCTGAAGCGATTCTTTTCCAAGCGGCTTCCGCTCTTCTGCGCTCTTGCTTCAGTAGTAACAGTTGGTTGTTGAACCAGCCGGACTTGTTTTTCTGGATGCGGGTTTGCGTTTCGGTGCTACTAAGTCGGCTGACTGTAGTAGGGCTGCGTTTATGGCATCCAGTGTTTCTGAGGCTGTTAGAAGTGGTTGGATTATTTTTATTTTATTTCCCAAGGTAGATTCGAAGAGTTCCGAATGGAGCTTCTTATGAGATCTAAGTGGGATTGAAAGCTGCGCTCAGGATAGTTTAGTCAAGGGTAGAGGTAATAAATATTGTGACTGCAGCCCCCCCTAAATATGACTCCAATAGGAGTATATGGATAGAGGTGTGGATGTGTGGGGGTGATGGCGCTGTCACTAGTATGTTGTTTGGACTAGCCCACAAGTATATGGGTGGGGTTAAAGGGACAACATTCCCTACGGTGTGTGGTAACACAGATGAGGCGGGAGTGATGGTGCTAGCAAATGTTAGCGATGTGTCATTAATTAAAGTAAAAATAAACACATGTGCATAATAAACGTGTGGTGAACTATACTGTGCACTAACATCAATCCATAAAAGAAATATTAGGTTCTGTTAGCAGACCGTGCAGTAGGTAAATTTACACAAAAGATATATGTAATATAAATGAAACAAATAATGTACAAATAAAATAAAATAAACTATTGTGACAATAAAAGTGTCAACACTATATCTTCAATATTCGAATGCTAAGATAAACAAACAGTGAGGCGACCATATGACAAATTAGAAATCAGCTGGAAATAGTCCATCAATAACAGTCAGGTGACTCAGTGTGATGTGACAAGTGAGGTGCACCTATATGCATAGGTGTTACGTCAGGTGAATATCGCGGTGACTCCGGTGCTCCCCCTCAAGGGTCCCCACTCACCAAATGTAGTCACCCCTGCAGGGGTAAAAGGCGTGTAGGTCACAGTAAGTGTTCCTCCCGTATCGTGGCACCTTCTCCTGTATTCCAGAGATAGTCACCAGGTTCCTGGTATATTTCCTTGGTATGGATGGTTATTAACACAGCTCCTCCAAATCAAAAAAGAAAGGGGACTTCCATAGTGTAGTATGAAAAAATGAAATAAGGCTTTATTGGCACTGCTGAGCACTGGCTCAGACACAAGTGCAATATACAAAGTCAATAAGGTACTGGAAATAATAAAAGTTTATTATTTCCAGTACCTTATTGACTTTGTATATTGCACTTGTGTCTGAGCCAGTGCTCAGCAGTGCCAATAAAGCCTTATTTCATTTTTTCATACTACACTATGGAAGTCCCCTTTCTTTTTTGATTTGGAGGAGCTGTGTTAATAACCATCCATACCAAGGAAATATACCAGGAACCTGGTGACTATCTCTGGAATACAGGAGAAGGTGCCACGATACGGGAGGAACACTTACTGTGACCTACACGCCTTTTACCCCTGCAGGGGTGACTACATTTGGTGAGTGGGGACCCTTGAGGGGGAGCACCGGAGTCACCGCGATATTCACCTGACGTAACACCTATGCATATAGGTGCACCTCACTTGTCACATCACACTGAGTCACCTGACTGTTATTGATGGACTATTTCCAGCTGATTTCTAATTTGTCATATGGTCGCCTCACTGTTTGTTTATCTTAGCATTCGAATATTGAAGATATAGTGTTGACACTTTTATTGTCACAATAGTTTATTTTATTTTATTTGTACATTATTTGTTTCATTTATATTACATATATCTTTTGTGTAAATTTACCTACTGCACGGTCTGCTAACAGAACCTAATATTTCTTTTATGGATTGATGTTAGTGCACAGTATAGTTCACCACACGTTTATTATGCACATGTGTTTATTTTTACTTTAATTAATGACACATCGCTAACATTTGCTAGCACCATCACTCCCGCCTCATCTGTGTTACCACACACCGTAGGGAATGTTGTCCCTTTAACCCCACCCATATACTTGTGGGCTAGTCCAAACAACATACTAGTGACAGCGCCATCACCCCCACACATCCACACCTCTTATGAGATCTAGTCCAGTGTATTGTCACCGGCTTGGGTGTTTTTCTCAATGGGGGGATTTTGGGAATTATGAATTTAATTGCATGGTGATGTGTCCATGGCAATGGTTCATTTTCCATAATGCTTATTTTCAGATTTTGTCTGAAAATTAAGTCAAGCGTGTGACCTGAAACATGTGTGGGCCCACATACTAGTTGCTGTAGCCCTAATCCTTCCAGGTGGTCAATACAGGCGTCGGCAACAGGATCCTGAGAGGAGTTTGCCCAGAGATTGAAGTCCCCGAGCAGCAAAAGGTGTTTGCTGTTAAGGGTATAAGTGGAGATAAACTCCGTCAATGATGTGAGTAGCTGCGATTTTGACCCGGGTGGCCTATAGCAGAGAAGAATGTGGACGGTCACTTGGGGGTTTGCTTGCAGTTGCAGGGTAAGGGTTTCCATAAATGGAAGAGGATTTTGAAGGACTGGTTTGGTGATCGCAAGATGAATCCTGTGGATCACCGCCAGGCCTCCACCTCTTTGCCCTATTCTGTTTTCCGTTATAATGCGGTAGTTTTCTGGCACCAGTTCTCCTAGAATGGTGTTACAGTCGGCTGTGAGCCAGCTTTCCGTAATAAAGAGGCAGTCTAAATCATATTGTAGTATGAAATCATGGATTTCTGATCGGTGTTTTACTGCCGATCTTGCGTTGATCAGAGCACATGATATGTGCTTAAGCTGGGGTAAATGGCTGAAACTCTTGATAGTCGATCGTCGATCGGTTCTCAATAGTTGCTCTAATTTTAAGGCCTTTTTGGTGACGGCTGGTAAGACTGTGGCGAATCGCCTCAGACCCCAAATGGTTTCTGCAGAATATTGCAAAAGAGCCATAGTTGCAGATGTTGGGGGGCTGTGATGTTTAGATGGCGATGGAGGGGGGATTCATTGAATCCTCTCTCCCGGCTTGGTCCAGAGGAAGGCAAAAAACAGTCCATGCAGCAGACAGTCCATGTACAAAAACACGTGATGAATAAAGTATAACAAAATGGTGGTTCAAATATTCAATCTTGTCATTTAACATAAGATGGTGGATATATTTCTTTCTTCAGTAGTTATACTCTCTCTCTCTCTCTCTCTTAGTAAGTTATCAAAGCATTCTCCGATTTCTCTGAAGGGTATAACTCTGTTGTTTGCAACTTGGTTTGCAGGGTTGCTTTTGCAGGGTTA
Source organism: Rana kukunoris (assembly GCA_029574335.1). Taxonomy (NCBI): domain Eukaryota; kingdom Metazoa; phylum Chordata; class Amphibia; order Anura; family Ranidae; genus Rana; species Rana kukunoris. Next base: position 134,976,766 of record CM056055.1, read on the forward strand.
GCTTAGTTGGGTTTGGTTTGTGAATTAGGTTAGGAGGTATGAGTTTGTTTGAAGGTATGGCCTTGTACACACGAGGGAATAAATCTGCTGAAACTGGTCTGACGGACCATTTCATCCGAAAATCCGCTCGTCTGTATGGGGCGAACGGACAGTTTTGGCCGGATTTCTCCTGCTTTGAAATTTTTCCGCCGGACACATGTCCGTCGGATATGTCCGCTCGTTAGTACACAAAAGCATCGGACCAAAAACCCGCGCATGCTCAGTCAAAACGATGGGACGGGAGCACTCGTTCAGGTAAAGCTTGCGTTTGTTTGGGACATGGCACATTCGTCACCTAAACTCTCTATATAGTGTCTAGCGTTTTTTTGTTCTTTGTTCTCTTGCTAGAAGAAACCCGTTCTCTTGCTGATGCAATTTTGTCCCGATGTCCCATACTGAATGCTTGCATTTTCGTTTGTGGTTTTTCTATTTGACACTGTTTGCTAGCCAGATGTCCCCACATTTGTTTCCGTTCTCCACATTTTTAGTATGTCTATTTTGACTTAATGTTGAGCGTATCATATTTTTTTTTTTGTTTGCTTTTTATTTTTTGTTGTATTTTACGTTTTTTTAATTTTTCCAGCTTATGTTATTTTTGTTGTTTTATCATGGTTTTTTTTAAATATATTTTTTTTCCCTTTTTTTTTTTTCTTTTTCCCAACTTATGTCATTTTGTTGTTTTATCCTTTACAGCACAGTGTCCCTGCTCAGCTCGTCCCTTTTCATCCAGGCCAGGACCTGATTAATGAGGTCCCTGGCCAGGCTTTTTTGCTCCCCCCCCCCTTGGTTTAGCTCATTGGCCACAAACGCACTGTAGCATTCCGTGGGGTTGAGGGGGGCCCTCATGATTTCAGCAGCCTCCCGGGTGACCTCCAGGCTCTCGTCGTGCACCACCCTCCTGCGCCTCCTTGCAGCTGTTGGCCTCATCTGGAGGGGAGGAACTTGGCTGATGGTGCTCAGCCTGGGCCTGGGGACCTGCTGCACCTCACTTGGCCCGGCCTTCTCCTGGCTGCCACTCCCCCCTTCCGCCTGGCTGACATGGGCCTCAGGAGCTGCCACCTCCTGGCTGGTCTCTTCTTCCTGTGTATAAAAAAGGGACATGTTGTAATATTTTGCACAATCAATCACACACTGTTACGTACCTGCCAGATGAGCCCGACGTGTAGTGGGAAGGCTTCTCGTACAACCCCGGCTAAAGGGCCACCGATGTTGCGACAGTGGCCACAAGAGCCTGGCGGTGTATGGGTGCCTGGTTCGTCTTGGGTCTTGTCGGTTCAGCAGGTGCAGCAGGAAACAGGAAGCTGGCTGGTGGGTGCACTGGCTGAGGTGACACTGAATGCGTAGTCAGACAAGCCGGGTTTGGTAACAGACGATCAGATGTAGATATAAACGACAGGCAGAGAATGGTCAGTATACAGGCAAGTTCGGCAATGGGAAATCAAGCAGTTGTAGAGCTGAGCGTTGGTCACAAGGCAGGCCGGGATCAGGGTAACAGAGATCAATCGTAGTCAGCAAGCCGGGTCAAACACAGGAAACAGGAAACAGGTCAGATCACAGGAAGTCAGGTAAGAACTGCAGATCAGGCAGCAAAGACACTGTGCTGCTGAGGTGTTTAAATAGGCAGCCTGTTGTCAATCAGTGAAATCAGTCTGCAACATTAACTCTTAGGTGGCAGATCCATGACACACACATTTTCTTTCTCTAGACTGTTTTAGTTAGTATTCATTTTAATTAAACAGACTGTCCTTCTGACCCCTGCATTTGGCATCCCTGACACCTATTTGTAGGCCCACAACTTTGGTTTTTCTTCCCAAGGTTTGTTTTTTGTTTACCAGATCAACTCACTAATTCAAAATAAATAGCAGCACCAAAATATGTTGGAAAATACTATACCTCTCTGAAGATGGTCAGATCTGGCTCCATGTCAGCCAGCCCCGCTGCAGACTCTGCAGGGCTCCTGGGATCCGGGGAAGTTCCGCTGGGAGGAAGGCTGGAAGGTAGTGTGGAATCAGAAGGCCTGCCATCCAGTTCATCGTTCAAAAAACTGAGCTCTTTGTAGTACCAGACCTTGGGTTCCTTTTTCTTAGCTGCTGCTGATCCTGATTTTGGATATTTGAATTTCTTATATACATTTCTGTAGCTTCTCCTGAGGTTACTAAATTTATCCTTAACCATGTCGCCTGTGCAACTTGGCACCCAAGTGTGCAGGTATGTAGCAATCTCATCAAGTGCTGCCGCTCTCTTCACTGTGTCCAAATATTCCGGGTGCCTGGTGTCCCAAAGAAGGGGCATATCCCTATAGCGGTTTATTAGCTGCATGGTTGCCTCTTTCCCTTTGAGCAAATCCATGTTTCCACGCTTTAAGCTCCTAAAGTGACCTTCAATAATAATGTCTAGAATAGAAAATGACAAACAAACACAAAGCACAAATTAAAAAAGGCTCAGCTTTGACATTCTAAAAATACGTGCACATTCATTCATTTTAGAGCAACTACAGTATACAAACACAGTGTCTTCTGCTGCTACATTGCTGCCGCATTGTTGTACCCCCCAAAAAAGGTGTCATGCAGAGCCATTTGTTTAAGTTGTAGCATGTAGCATGTAAATGAGAACACATCCACCATGAATATTAATGCTAGCACTCATCAAGGCACTATTTCATGTGTAGCTATCATGCCCCTCAGCATTGATGGCAGAAAACACTACCTAATTATCTCTGTACAACCAACACACAACAATACTTGCATGATCTGACTGCATACTCTAAAATCCAAATAAAGAGGATAGAGCATTCTCTACATATATCTTGATGAAGTGATGTGTACAAGCACTTGGCTCTCTAAATTTAATGGTGTTCCCCAAGATACCTAAATAACAGTAGCACAAAAAGGGTGCAAACAACATTGAAAAGCCCCATCCCCCATGGCTGTTCAATTTCTAGGCCTCTGATCCGATGTTGTCATTTACCTTTGTCTCTCTATCTCCTCGTTTCCGCTCGAGTAATCTCCGTGTAACCTACGTAATCACGTCGTTTCCATTATATCCCCACGCAATCAAGAAACGCTGCCCTCGTCTCCGCCCATGACGTACCAATTCCTGTTTTCCACGCCCCTATGCAATGTTGATTGGAAAATATGGCGATGTCACACGAGCGCACATTAGCCTCTGATCGGGATCAGGAAGGGACAGAGGTCGGAACATCCAGATCCAGGCCAAAACGATACAAGGCCACAAACATGTCTCTACAAGAGATGGTGGAGATGGTGTCTATCCTGCGACGGAAGGACTATGATGGTGAGCATAGGCCATACAGCACCCCTAACCGGAGGAAGTCCAAAATTATGGATAAGGCGGCGAGGAAACTTTATGAGATGTTTGGGGTCACCAGGTCAAAAGAGTAGCTTCGTAAACGCTGGTCTGACTTAAAACTGCGCGAGCCAGAGCAGTATCGCAAAATCAAGAAAATCATAGAAAAAAGTAAGTACTTTAAAATATCTTTGGAGTGCCTATTGTTTTTTTAAATGTTTTGCCATGTCTATTTCGCCATCTGCCTCGTTGGCCTGGTTGTACTTTTGAACCCCTGCATTGAAAATTTAGTAATGTTTGTATAATAAATCCGATGACTTGCCACGATCGTAGTAAACATCGTTCCATCACACAGTTTATCCTAAATCCGCGGTTCCAGGAACATTACACCTGGACGTGGCTATTTGGCGAAAAACATCGTTTCGAAACAATGTTGAAAAGATGATGGGCCAGATTCAGTAAGACTTGCGCTGGAGTATATCAATATGCGCCGCGTAACTGTCAAGATGCGCCGTAGTATCTATGCGGCCGTACCCACCAAACTAGATGCGACAGAAAACGGGCTTTCTCCGATCAGCTTAACTTTTCCTCGCCAGAGTATCGTAAGCGCATATTTTCGCTTGTCGCATCCGTCGCGCCCATTGATTTCCCATTCAAATATGCAAATGAGGGAGATTTCCCGATTCGCGAACGGATTAGCACCAGACGCTGGCTACATGCGCCGCGCGTGTGTCGTCCGTCTGTCGCAAAGTTATTCCTATAAATAGCTGCTTTATCTTTACTCCTGACGGCCACAGGTCAGCAGGAGAGCAGCTACAGCAGCAGCGTTACCGACGAAAATAGCAAGCTGAACAAACACACTTGCAAGGACAACACCTCTGTGTGTCAACATGCCAGGGGCAGCCGTGGTCCTAGCACTACTAATGGGTCCTCCGGTACGGAGGAGGCGGGCACGTGAGAGGATATACCGCACGCGCATGAGCCTCTTTGGCATGGGGGATGAGGAGGTGTATTGCCTCTTCAGATTCAGCCCAGATGCAATAGTTGAACCAACCACAACCCTGCAGGATGACATCACCAGCCCAACACACCGCTCACAAGCAGTGCAGCCACTGGTGAAGGTACTGGCAACACTTCATTTCCTTGCAAGTGGATCATTCCAGCGTACAAGTGGAGTGGTGGCTGGGATGTCACAGTCCTCCATGAGCAGATGTGTGCACCAGGTTGTCCCCGCAATCCTCAGACGCATGTCCCACCACTTCATCAGACCCACCACTGAGGAGCTGCGGCTGAAGGCAATGACAGATTTCTACAGCATTGCCAGATTCCCATGCACCGTGGGGGCCATTGATTGCACACATGTGGCACTCCAGCCCCCCAGTGCCACAGAGCACATATAGCGCAATCGGAAGCATTGGCAATCCATCAACGTACAGGTGATAGCCGATGCCCAATGCCTCATATGGCACGTCCGTGCCAAACACCCCGGATCCAGCCATGACAGCTACATATACAATCAGAGCCCATCCCAATGGAATTCGAACAGAACATGTATGGGGACAGCTGGCTGGTTGGTGAGTGACATGGGTGGCAGGCATGACTGTCCCCCCCCATGATGCTGACATCACAAGGGGCACATGCATGACTAACATCCTCCTGTCTTTTCCCTTACAGGTGACTCTGCATATGCACTGGGACCCCATCTAATGACTCCTTTCCGGAACCCCCAAACCAGAGGAGAGAGAAGATACAATGCGGCACACATCAAAACTTGTGCAGTGGTGGAGCAAACATTTGGGCTCCTGAAGTCCCGTTTCCGCTGCCTGGATAAGTCTGGGGGGGCCCTCTTGTATTCCCCTACCTTCGTGTGTCAGATCATCGGTGCATGTTGCATTCTGCACAACTTTGCCATGAGAAAGGGCCTGCAGATTGACATACGTGATGACCTGACCCCCCAACCAGACAGCCCCCCCCTGCCAGAGGAGACCCAGTCAGCTGATGGAAGAGCAGTCAGGAGGGTCCATCTTTGGACACTAAACCAAAACATTGATCACACGGACAATGCACGCATGCACACCACTGATGTCCCTAGATCACACAAACCACATCCACATCGCATTGGATTAGCCCAAGTCCAACATGCAGGACTTGGGAGCAGCAACGCCGGCGTCAAGGCCCCAATGATGTCGCTGTCCATTCATACACCATTCACACGTCATTCACACAGCCGTGGGGATAACTTCTCCCCAACGGCCGAGGGTGACACCCCTTACTGGCAGGAGTGCCATCCCCTCACATTCACACACCATTCACACTGTCCCCTGCAAGCCTGACCGTGTGCAGTTAAACTCAAAATAAAAAGCTCATAACCTGAGCAAAAACCAAAATAAAAATAAACTCATAACCTGAGCAAAAACCAAAATAAAAACTCATAACCTGAGCAAAATCCAAAATAAAAATAAAAACTCATAACCTGAGCAAAAAAAAAAAAAGCCCTCATCTGGGCTGACGGGGGCTCTTTCTTCCGGGTCGCCTTCCTGGGGCCAGGAGATGGTAGTCCCCGGGGGGATGGAGTCGCCCTTGAGGGGCTTCCTATGATGGGGGAGGGGATCTGAGAGGGCCCTGCAGAAGGGGAGGACTCCTCCAAAAATAAAACAAAGTCCTGTTCGGGAACAACAGGCTCCTCTTCAACCACCTCAGCAGGTGAGGTGTGGGCACTCCCCTCCATCTCTGTGTCTTCACCACCCAGGGGGTCGGGCACAGGATGCCGTTGGGGGGATAGGGTGTACTGGCCGCCGACAGATGATGGCCCAGCTCCGTCATCTGTGGATGACACAAAGCAGACACATGTTGGGTGGTCCCACACACTTGGCACATGTACCCTCCCCCCCCCCCACATGCAACACACCAAATAGGGGATAAAAAACACTTACCTGTCCTGGAGCCTTCCTCCACGGAATCATATCCCGGTACCCCCTCCAACTGCTCCCTCTCCAGGCAGCGGGCGACCACCTCCTCCTCCGTGGTCAGGCTGACCGCACATGGGGGTCCACCACCCGTGCCCCTCTCATGCCTCCTGATGGTGGCCACCTTGCCCCGGACTTTGCGCCTCAAATCATTTATTTTCTTGCCGATATCGGCAGCAGTCCGGGTGGAGTAGCCCAAAACATTGACCCTGCCAGCAATGCTCTCCAGGATGCCCTGCTTCCTATCCCGGCTGGTCTTCTGACTTTTCCTGCCATGGAGGAAGTCGTTGTAGGTCTCCATAGCGGAGATCACTACTGACAGCTCCTGGGCGTTAAAATTGAGGTTTCTCCTCTCTTTGCGGGGAACGGGAGCAGCCATCACACAGCAAAAGTTACTTCCCTGGGGTGGGGGGAACCGGATATACTTCTGCGGCCGCTTTTATACGCGCAACGGAACACATTGCGCTGCCGTTTCCCATGAAGTGTTGCTGACGGAAGTTGTGAGCATGCGCACAGGGGAGCGAGTGGAGCCCTCCCTCACTGTGCATGCTCTGTGGATGATGCGATGAACGTAAGTCACTGCGCTGGGCTCCGCCCATCATTTACATATGATCACACCCACTTCAACTTGCGTCGGGTTGCGCCAGCGCTTTTTCGTTACTCCGCCGCAAAGTAACAAACATGCGCTTGGTGAATACTGGACTTGACTCACTAGTTCGCATTAGCGTAACGTATATGCGCTGCGCTACGCCGGATAAAATATGCGCGCATCTACCTGAATCTGGCCCGATGTGTTTGTGCAAACTAACTTGATTTTAAAAGGCAAACAGGATTCATTCATTCACACAGTGATGAGATATCATAATAAGCAGCTGTTTTCACATCTGGAATTAAGAGAACCTGTGTCTCCCCCCATAAACTAATAATTTGTACTTTTGGTGAAGGGACTCCAAAAACTACTTATTCTGGAGGCCAGCCATGTGTGTCACTTCACCAAAAAGGCTCATTATATCACAGCTTGGGAGAAGTCATCTAACAAAAAAAGGAATATGGTTTGTGCTGGAATAAGCCCAAAACTACAATTGTAACGCCACTTCTAAGCAATGTTTGCAAATTAGGCCCTCCAAAAATATCTGTTTGCTGATGAGTATCCCTTTTTTTTGTTTGTTTTTTAGGGGAAAGAAGAGGACAGCGCTATGAGGAGTCAGGGAGGCCCACACTGTCCCCAAAATGCAAGAAAAAACTTGTGGAGGAGGAGGATGATGAAAAAGGAGAGGAGGAAGAAGGAGAGGAGGAAGAAGGAGAGGAGGAAGAAGGAGAGAGGAAGAAGGCGGATTGGTGGAATTAGGCGGATTGGTGGATGATGGCGGATTGGTGGAATTAGGCGGATTGGTGGAATTAGGCGGATTGGTGGATGATGGCGGATTGGTGGAGGAAGGCGGATTGGTGGAATTAGGCGGATTGGTGGATGATGGCGGATTGGTGGAGGAAGGCGGATTGGTGGAGGAAGGAGAAGTTGAAGAAGAAGGAGAAGTTCTAGAAGATGTTGAAATTCTCAGTACAGCAGGTCAGTGACACCCCAGCTTTGCAGGGAAAAAGAGATGTAGATAGGCCTGCACCTTACTTACTTACTTACAATGTTTTGTTTTTTTGTTTTTGTTTTTTTAGGGGATGAAGATGGGATTAGCACATCTGTTGCTCCTAATTTTTCTCGTGCAAGTGCACAAATCCTAATACAGCAGATAATGGAGTGCAGCACAGAGCTGGCCAAATATGAGGGAAAGGATGGTGGTGATGGACCAAAACTTCAAAAACATGCTAGATATTTTGGGACGTATATAGAAGACTATCCCCCCCCCTGCCCCCCCCCTGCCCTCACCCCCGACCACCCCACTCTCAAATATGTTTTATATTTTTATATTAAAATACGCCAAAATTTCAGGATGCACACACACACAGTTGGGTTTATTTATTAAAGCTAGAACGTGCAAAAGCAGCCTCACTTGGCATATAAACCAATCAGCTTCCATGTTTAGATGCAAAAGCTTAATTGAATAAGCTGAAGTTAGAAGCTGATTGGCTTATATGCAGAAATAAGCCTGAGTTTGCACTCTTTAGTAAATAAACCCCAGTGTGTGTTCACATGTGCTATCTGCCATCACAGGACATCGATTGTCTGTGCTTTGTGGGTGCAATCCCTTCCTCGCTTATCAAATAGGTGAGAGAAAGGGGTTGCACCCACAAACCACATACATTGATCACCCATGATGGCAGATAGCACATGTGAACAGAACATTTGGCATGGGATCTCAGGCGAGAATTCACCATTTGGCCCATCACACACAGCATGTGTGAATCCTCAAATTTTGGCGTATTCCGGGGTGACATAAGACCATGTCGTCTGGGTTTGGTATGCTAACTAAAAGGTTGAAATTTGTAAGTTCCATTGTTACATATGTTTGTCAAAAAAAATATATATTTTTGGAATAAATAAATCGTTTCTTAATACATTTTTCAAATAAAAGCCAAAGATTTTTGGAAAAACACCAAATTAAAAAAAATAAAAATATTCTAAACAAAAACCCAAAAAACAGTGGCTTCTTATTTCTATGCTCAATACCCAGTTTGTAGAAGAGTGACTAGAATGTGCAATTGTGTGTATTTACTAAAACTTGCTAACTAAATTGGGCACAAGAAGTGCACTAGTTTCAGAACCTGGAAGCCAGATCAAAAGAGAAAAAGCAATAATGACAAACAACTGAATAAAGTCCAATGGTCAAATTATTTATTAGTTCTTTGTAATATTTCTTTCTTTTGGGGGCCGAATTAGAAAGAAATATTAATCTGGCATAGCTATGGCCCCCCGACCCATAAAGTACTCAACATATTTGTCGCGTGCCTCACGAGCAGATTGGGTGACCAAGCCAGCGCGACCAGTGTCCGAGGCCACGTACACACGAGGGGATATGTCCGCTGAAAACGGTCTGATGGACCGTTTCAGCAGACATCTCCGCTCGTGTGTATGGGCTAGCGGACAGATTTCTCCACCCGACAGATTTCAAAGCATACTTTGAAATCCATCCGGTGGGAATCTGTCCGCCCGACATGTCTGCTGGTTAGTACACTTACCAGCAGACATGTCGTCCCCCACCGCCGCCACGCCGCCGCCGAATGGATTCGGCGCATGCGCGGAAGTGTTTTACTTCCTGGTGCGGTGACGTGGCAATGACGCGGCGGCGTCAACGTCACCGCCGCGTCACCGCGCCGTCCGGCGGCGGGGAATTTGATCCGATGGTGTGTACACGCCATCGGATCAAACTCCCGATCGGACATATCCGATGGAAATGGTCCGCGGACCGTTTTCATTGGATATGTCCGATCGTGTGTACGAGGCCTGAGGGTAGTCCTGCCTCAGCACCGATGTTGGGTAGGTACGTCTGGGAATGCCTGTGTAAAAAATTGTGCAATATGCAGCAGGCCAAAACAACCGAGTTCAATTTATATTCCGCCAGATGTATCGCTGTCTGGAACAGGCGAAACCGGCTGGCGAGTATCCCAAATGCATTCTCCTCCGGGGCCCTGGCCAGCCAGAAATTGAAGACCCTCCTCTCCGGGGTGAGGGTCCTCGGGGGAAAAGGCCGCATGAGGTGAGGTCCAAGCCCGAAAGCCTCGTCCGCTAAAAAAACAAACGGACGTCCTTCCACATTGTCTTCATCCGGTGGCAGTTCAAGACCACCAGTTTGTAGACGCCTGTAAAATTCGGTCCGCGCGAACACCCCCCCATCAGACAGCCGGCCATTCTTCCCCACGTCCACATACAAAAATTCGTAGTCTGCCGACACCACCGCCATCAACACGATACTATGAAAACCTTTGTACTTATAATAGTACGACCCCGAAAGAGGTGGCGGCACTATGCGGATGTGCTTCCCATCAATTGCCCCTCCGCAGTTAGGAAAATCACACCGCTGGGCAAAGTGGGCAGCCACAGTCTGCCATTCCTGTGGCGTGGAGGGAAACTGTGGGGACAAAAGCAAAAACAAAATTAGTACTTTGGCACATAAAAAACAGTGCAAACACTAGGAAAAAAACATCATTCTGCAACATCACAGTATTAACATTTCATAATATTAGTGTGTAGTGAGTATTTAGGGCAACAAATCTAGAGCCAATTATTATCAGACTCCACATCCATCCATGATGGGGCAATACACTTTTATAGGGGGGGGAGTTGAACTACAATGGAGCAGGACAAAAAAAGAGAGCCAAAACCAAAAAAAGGTGTGTTTGTCCCAAGGAGATGATGCTGGATAGATTAGTAGTGTTGAAGGTAAAAATATGCAGGTAGGCCAAACAAAATTAACCTGGAAAGCTTAACAACATGCATGGGGAGAAAAGGGAACATTCAGCACACAGCATATTACAATCATGGCAATTAGGAAAACCAACAAAAAAAAGTTTCAAAAATTTGCATACATTATTAAAGACACAGATTGTGATGTTAACCACTAGCCGACCAGCCACCGTGGTTCTACGGCGGCAGGTCGGCTCTCCTGGGCGAGAGCCCGTAGCTCTACGTCGGGACATTCGCGGCCACTAGGGGGCGTGTGCGCGCCGCCGGCGGCCCGCGCGCGTGCCCCCCGCTCGCCCCCGAGTCCCGCGCGCGTGCCCGGCGGGCGTGATCGCCGCCGGGCACGCGCGCTCGTTCGTTACAGAGCGGGGAACGGGAGGTATGTGTGTAAACACATTCCTCTCGTTCCTGTCAGCGGGGGAAACGCTGATCCTCCGTTCATACAATGTATGAACGGAAGATCAGTGATTCCCCCTAGTGAGTCCACCCCCCCCATACAGTTAGAACACAAATAGGAACACACTTAACCCCTTCCCTGCCCCCTAGTGTTAACCCCTTCACTGCCAATGGCATTTTTATAGTAATCCAATGCATTTTTATAGCATTGATCGCTATAAAAATGCCAATGGTCCCAAAAATGTGTCAAAAGTGTCCGATGTGTCTGCCATAATATCGCAGTACCGAAAAAAAACGCTGATCGACGCCATTACTAGTAAAAAAAAAATATTAATAAAAATGCCATAAAACTACCCCCTTTTTTGTAAACGCTATAAATTTTGCGCAAACCAATCAATAAACGCTAATTGCGATTTTTTTTTTACGAAAAATATGTAGAAGAATACGTATCGGCCTAAACTGAGGAAAAAAAATGTTTTTTTATATCTTTTTTTGGGATATTTATTATAGCAAAATGTAAAAAATATTGCATTTTTTTCAAAATAGTCGCTCTATTTTTGTTTATAGCGCAAAAAATAAAAACCGCAGAGATGATCAAATACCACCAAAAGAAAGCTCTATTTGTGGGGAAAAAAGGACGCCAATTTTGTTTGGGAGCCACGTCGCACGACCGCGAAATTGTCAGTCAACGCGACGCAGTGCCGAATCACAAAAAGTGCTCTGGTCTTTGGACAGCAATATGGTCCGGGGCTAAAGTGGTTAAAGGAGGAAACTAGGGTTGTCCCGATACCACTTTTTTAGGACCGAGTACAAGTACCGATACTTTTTTTCAAGTAGTCGCCGATACCGAATACCGATACTTTTTTTTTTTTTTTCAAATGTGTCCACAAATGCAGCCATGTCCCCCCACAAATGCAGCCATGTCCCCACACAAATGCAGCCATGTCCCCACACATATGCAGCCATGTCACCCACATATATGCAGCTATGTCACCTCCATATCCCCCATATATGCAGCTATGTCACCTCCATATCCCCCCATATATGCAGCCACGTCACCCCCATATATGCAGCTATGTCACCCCCAAATATGCAACCATGTCACCCCCATATATGCAGCCATGTCACCCCCATATATGCAGCTATGTCACCTCCATATATGCAGCCATGTCACCCCCATATATGCAGCCATGTCACCCCCATATATGCAGCTATGTCACCCCCATAGCTGCATATATGTGGGTGACATAGCTGCATATATGTGGGTGACATAGCTGCATATATGTGGGTGACATAGCTGCATATATGGGGGTGACATAGCTGCATATATGTGGGTGACATAGCTGCATATATGGGGGTGACATAGCTGCATATATGGGGGTGACATAGCTGCATATATGGGGGTGACATGGCTGCATATATGGGGGTGACATGGCTGCATATATGGGGATGACATGGCTGCATATATGGGGGTGACATGGCTGCATACATGGGGGTGCATATATGGGGGTGACATGGCTGCATATATGGGGGTGGCAGAGCTGCAAATATGTCACCCCCATATATGCAGCTATGTCACCCCCATATATGCAGCTATGTCACCCCCATATCTGCAGCTATGTCACCCCCATATATGCAGCTATGTCACCCCCATATATGCAGCTATGTCAGCCCCATATATGCAGCAAGTAAACATACCTATGTGCAGAATCGCCGCTGCCGCCGCTTAGTTAATGCAGGCGGGGAAGATAACAGCTTTCATTTGAATAGCTGTATCGTTTCCTGCCGCGCCGCGTATAGACACCCCCCCTTGCTCGGGATCTGTCCAATCACGAGCAAGGGGTAGTGTCTATGTGCGGCGCCGTGGGAAACGATACAGCTATTCAAATGAAAGCTGTTATCTCCCCCGCCTGTATTAACTAAGCGGCGGGGATGCGGCGATAGTGCGGTGCGTCGGCGGCAGCGGCGGCGGGGAGGGGGGGGAGGGCCGTGTATTCTATTCTGGTATCGGGGGTATTTGTGGGAGTACAAGTACTCCCGCAAATACTCGGTATTGGTCCCGATACCGATACTGGTATCGGTATCGGGACAACCCTAGAGGAAACTTACCTTAATAAACTACTCCTGCATCACTTGTATGATGGCAGAACACGTCTCCGGTATGATGACCCCAAGCGCCTGGGGAGATATGCCTGTTGAGAACTTGAGGTCCTGCAGGCTCCTCCCAGTCGCCAGGTACCGCAACGTGGCAATAAGCCTCTGCTCAGCCGGAATGGCTTGGCGCATCACAGTGTCCTGCCTCGTGATATAGGGGGACAGGAGATCCAGCAGACGGTGGAAAACGGGGTCCGTCATACGGAGAAAGTTCCTGAAGTCATCAGGATTATTCTCCCGGATCTCCCTAAGCAGAGACATATGAGAGAATCGGTTACGCTGCTGCAACCAATTCTTGGCCCAGAAACTCCTCCTCCTACTGTTCCTGTCCAAATCACTGGAATGCACACAGACTCCAGAACAAAACCCATAAACAGCATGAACTCGTGAAAAGTTGCGCTGCTCCATCATGGCTTCAAACCGGCCGGCTGGTCAGTCAAGAACACACTCAAACAGAAAGCACCCCCAAATCCAGCAAGACCTGCAAAGATCACACGTCAAACAGATATGACCGTACAGGACGGCACTGCAAAGCAGAAACGCCGCGCACGGCGACACTGAATGACAAATACGACCCCACAAGCACACACTGAACCAGAAAATACGACCTGTTAAGCGCAGAGACTGAAAAGCACGAATCAGCTCTAACCAAACCTTCGCTAACACGGAACTAGCAAAAGCGGACCATAGGGCGGCACCGTAGGCTTTGGCATTCCCCTTTATAGTGACGTCGCACGTGGTTTACGTGCCCGCGTTCTGGTCCGCTGGGATTTCTGTCCGATGGTTTGTACGCTCATCAGACCAACGGACAAATTTGCCTTGTCCGCTGGAAAATATCCGTCGGATGTTTCCGACCGGATAAATTACATTGTGTGTACAAGGCCTATGAGTTTGTTTGAAGGTATGAGTTTGTTTGAAGGTATGAAGGTATGGTGGAACTACAAGTGAACACACAACTAGATCAGCATACACTTCTAACCACACTATTTACAATAAGAACATATATATAACTGTGCCACATACCTATGCCCCTGGCTTCCATAAAACACAACTTTGGCCTTGTGTCTGTTCTGCTCTGCTCTCTGTCTCCATGTGGCTCTCTGTCTCTGTGGTGGAATAATCTAGCAGCACATGGAGTATTAGGAACCTCCCAGACAGAAATGGATGCAAAGGAGGCTGTGATAGGTCAAGACTCTGCTCAATGTGAGATTAGCTGTGATTGGGCCTAGGCTTCTGATGAGTCACAAAGGCTTAACTCTATGCTTTCTGGCATGAATTCAACTGTGAATAACTTTGCTTTTGTTTCTCACATATAAACAGGTTCCCAGCAGGCTTAGCTGTATATACATGTAGGTATATTAGCTACCTAGGACAGGTTCTAGCTGGTAAGCTACAACAAAAACAACTTTAAGTTACAGTGAGTGATGTTAGTTTAACTTTTTAACTTTATGTTTTTGCAGTTACATGAAGTAATAAGTTCAGAGCACATTGACATTACTTAAATATAGCACTTTACCTATTAGTGCTACTATTTTATTTATTTTTTTAATTCAGTTTTATCATGGTGTCAGAGGTTGTACAGTTTCTAGCAGCTGCTGAGATCCCTGGGAGGGTATAGTTTTTTTTTACACTATAGGTGCAGGTCAGTGGTGGCTGATGTGCTTCTTTCAGTCAGTCGTGTCACCTGTACTACCCATCCCCCCTCATGTTCAGTCATCCAACCCTGCACTTACCCCATCTAGGCTACGGACAGGCGACGGCTTACAGCTTTCGACGGGTCTTCTCTTGCTCTGCATCACAGTGGGTTCCGCAGTGCGTCTCCTCCCTCCTTCTCCTAGTGGTCAAATCCAATCACCTGTCCTTGCAGCCATTTGGGTGACAGGTCTCAGGACCCACTTCCTGATTGGCCTGGAGGAGGATCAGTTTTTCAATAGCGAATATTCATTTGCTATTGTAACACACCTGGGTGGGCTCAGTTTGCAGTGCTCTGAGCCCACCCTATTTTGAAGCCTATTAGAGCCTCTGCTTCAATAAACCCTCCCCCATTGGAATCCATGCATCCGGCATCCTGCATGGGGGCTGAACCCATGGATAGAGGGGCGGTGCTGTGTGCCCTTAAAGCAGAGTTCCACCCAAAAGTGGAACTTCCACTTAAACCAGTCCTCGCCCCCTTACATGTCACATTTGGCATGTCATTTTTTTGGGGGGGGGGAGTGGGGGCTTCAGTAGAAGTGAGACTTCCTGTCCCACTTCCTCCTTCCGCCCAGGGACCGCTTAGGCGGCCCCTCCCTGTAGGCGATCACCTGGGACAAGTGACAGGTTCCAGGCGATCGTCTGTCCAATCAGGAAAGACTGGAGAAAAGACTGGACAGCCGCACTTCCACGAAATTCTTTAAAAAAGTTGCCTTTAATGGTAAAAAATGGAAACAGCACTACAAGTCACAGCAGACAGTGGGGTGAATAGCTGATGCGTTTCACACTGGGGTATCAGTGCTTAATCATAGATCAGCTATTATTAAGCGCTGATACCCCAGTGTGAAACGCGTCATCTATCCACCCCACTGTCTGCTGTGACTTGTAGTGCTGTTTGCATTTTTTTACCATTAAAGGCAAAAAAATATAACCTATTGACCACTGAGGACGTCCCCAGCCCCTGTTCAAATCCAATCTGGGGACAAAACCGGGGACAGACTGTCATGAATCAGACGTACACAAACGGATGAATGAAAGAAAAGGTTCTTTATTAACCACTTAAGACCCGGACCAAAATGCAGGTAAAGGACCTTGCCCCTTTTTGCGATTCGGCACTGCGTTGTTTTAACTGACAATTGCGCGGTCGTGCGACATGGCTCTCAAACAAAATTGGCGTCCTTTTTTCCCCACAAATAGAGCTTTCTTTTGGTGGTATTTGATCACCTCTGCGGTTTTTATTTTTTGCGCTATAAACAAAAATAGAGCGACAATTTAAAAAAAAATGCAATATTTTTTACTTTTTGCTATAATAAATATATAAAAAAACATTTTTTTTCCTCAGTTTAGGCCGATACGTATTCTTCTACATATTTTTGGTAAAAAAAATCGCAATAAGCGTTTATCGGTTAGTTTTCGGAAAATTTATAGCGTTTACAAAATAAGGGATATTTATAAGGGTTTTATTGCATTTTTATAAAAAAAATTTTTTTTACTACTAATAGCGGCGATCAGCGTTTTTTTTCGTGACTGCGACATTATGGCGGACACTTTGGACAATTTTGACACATTTTTGGGACAATTGTCATTTTCACAGCAAAAAATGCATTTAAATTACATTGTTTACTGTGGAAATGACAGTTGCAGTTGGGGAGTTAACCACAGGGGGCGCTGTGACTTTTAATGTTCCCTGTGTGTGTGTTTACAACTGTAGGGGGGTGTGGCTGTTGGTGTGACGTCATCGATCGCGTCCCCCCATTACAGGGATGACGCGATCGATGCTGCGGCCACAGAGAAGCACGGGGAAGCTGTGTTTACACACGGCTATCCCCGTTCTTTAGCTCCAGGGACGGATCGCCGCACGCCGCGGTCCCGGTCCTGGAGCTTCGGACCGGGTCACGGGAGCGCGCCGCCGGCGCGAGCCCGTGACCCACGGCTGGGTACTAAAATCAACGTATATATACGTTGATGTGCCCAGCCGTGCCATTCTGCCGACGTATATGTGAAGTAGGCGGTCCTTAGGTGGTTAAAAACCAAACAACAAGGTTAAAGTCCAGACAGATGAAAACAGGCAGGAGAGTCTTCCACCGGAGCCAGGATCGATAGCCAGAGATGGGAGTCAGTCCAGCTGGAGTCTGTAACCAGGAAGGTGGTGAAACGAAGCCAGGGATCAGGAGCCAGAAGGAACGTCCGTAGAAGCCAGGTCGGTAACCAGAACAGCAGCACGATGAAGGTAGGATGTGAGACAGGTCTTAACACAGAAGGCCCAAGCAAGGGAGTGCTACAGCAAGCGTGGTATATATATGCTGAGCATCCAGCTCCTCCCAGTGGGAAGGAGGAGCCGCAGGGAATGGGAAGTTACAAGAACCTCAGAAGCAAGATGGCCGCCAGCACATGTAAGTGATGAGAAGCTAGGAAGGAGGTAAGTCCATGACAGTACCTCCCCCTCAAGGGCCCCTCCTCCTCAAGGGCCCCTCCTCCGCGGCACAAAAAACAGTTTCAGAGGGAAGCGCGCGTGGAAGGCTCGGAGAAGGGCAGGAGCATGAACATCTGTGGAGGGAACTCAGGAACGCTCCTCTGGACCATAGCCGCGCCAATGGACCAAGAACTGCAACCGACCATGGACCAAGCGTGAGTCCAGGATATCGCTCACCTCGTACTCCTCATGATCGCCCACCTGGACAGGACGAGGCCGGGGAACCGATGAGGTGAAGCAATTGCATATTAGTGGTTTTTAACAAGGAAATGTGAAACACATTGGAAACCCGCATGCCCGGTGGGAGCGCAAGGGCATAGGCAACCGGGTTCACCCTGCGGAGCACACGGAAGGGATCAACAAAGCGGGAAGCCAGCTTAGGAGTGGGCACTCAGAGGTTGAGATTACGAGTGGACAACCATACACGGTTTCCGACCTGGTAGGAAGGAGCAGGCAACCGTCTGCGATCAGCCTGGAGTTTCTGGTGCTGCGCAGAAACCTGGAGGGACCTCTGGATCTGTACCCATGAAGCACGTAGAGCAGAAAGGTGATCCTCCACCGCTGGAATATCTTGGGGAGAGAATGACTCCGGTAACACGGCAGGTTGGAACCCATAATTGGCCATGAAGAGAGACGTCCCAGAGGAAGAGTTAACCGCCGTGTTCCTGGCAAACTCAGCCCAGAAGATCGACCCAATTGTCCTGATGATCAGAGACGTAGCAATGAAGGAATTGTTCCAGGGCCTGATTGGATCGCTCAGCGGCCCCATTGTACTGCGGGTGGTAAGCCGAAGAGAAAGAGAGTCGAATCCCCAACTGGGAGCAAAAGGCGTGCCAGAACCTGGACACAAACTGACTTCCCCGATCCGAGACTATCTCTTTTTTTTTTTTTTCACAATCAAAGTTTATTAACTCAAAAGTAGCATAGTACAATATACATGTACAGTACAAAGTGAAAAACACAATTTCAGCAGTAAAATAACAGAAGTAAAACATATGCAAAAGAATAAACATAACGTGGTCTTTTTACTTTTCTCTATACAATTTTTGAGAATATGTGAATTCTTCTAAACCAGGGGTCTCAAACTCAAATTATCTGGGGGCCACTGGAGGTATAAGCTGGGTGAGGCTGGGCCGCATCAAGTATTGGACCAAAATTTTAAAATGTACAACTGATGCAATCTTAATAATAGTTCTAAACATTAACGGTTGTAAAGAACAGAAGTTTCTCTTACTTCCTACTTCTTGTTGCCAGAGACCTGGCAGCGCTTCCTCCTACACAGCTCAGCAACATTTGGCTTGAGTGAGGAAGCAACTGACACCCTCAATATGGCTTGAAGATGCTTATCAGTAAGTTTGGCCCTGTACTTTGACTTATTAAAAATGTTTCTTTCAATACATTTTTTATATAAAAAAAACACACTAACATGCCAGACCTGCCCCATTACATGACCAGACTGTGCCCCATTACATGACCAGACTGTGCCCCATTACATGACCAGACTGTGCCCCATTACATGACCAGACTGTGCCCCATTACATGACCAGACTGTGTCCCATTACATGACCAGACCTGTCCCATTACATGCCAGACCTGCCCCATTACATGCCAGACCTGCCCCATTACATGACCAGACTGTGCCCCGTTACATGACCAGACTGTGCCCCATTACATGCCAGACCTGTCCCATTACATGCCAGACCTGTCCCATTACATGACCAGACCTGCCCCATTACATGCCAGACCTGTCCCATTACATGCCAGACCTGTCCCATTACATGACCAGACCTGCCCCATTACATGCCAGACCTGCCCCATTACATGCCAGACCTGCCCCATTACATGCCAGACCTGCCCCATTACATCCAGACCTGCCCCATTACATGCCAGACTGTGCCCCATTACATCCAGACATGCCCCATTACATGACCAGACTGTGTCCCATTACATGCCAGACCTGCCCCATTACATGCCAGACCTGCCCCATTACATGCCAGACCTGCCCCATTACATCCAGACCTGCCCCATTACATCCAGACCTGCCCCATTACATGCCAGACTGTGCCCCATTACATCCAGACATGCCCCATTACATGACCAGACTGTGTCCCATTACATGCCAGACCTGTCCCATTACATGCCAGACCTGCCCCATTACATGACCAGACTGTGCCCCGTTACATGACCAGACTGTGCCCCGTTACATGACCAGACTGTGCCCCATTACATGCCAGACCTGCCCCATTACATGCCAGACCTGCCCCATTACATGCCAGACCTGCCCCATTACATGCCAGACCTGCCCCATTACATCCAGACCTGCCCCATTACATCCAGACCTGCCCCATTACATGCCAGACTGTGCCCCATTACATCCAGACATGCCCCATTACATGACCAGACTGTGCCCCATTACCTTCAGACTGTGCCCCATTACCTCCAGACTGTGCCCCATTACCTCCAGACTGTGCCCCATTACCTCCAGACTGTGCCCCATTACCTCCAGACTGTGCCCCATTACCTCCAGACTGTGCCCCATTACATCCAGACTGTGCCCTTACCTTACCAGAATCGCGGCTGTAGGATTTTTCAAAAGCCGCGCCTCCGACGCGTCTTCTGTTCCGTGATAGGCGGAACATTCAGCTTCCCATGAGGCACTGTGTTCAGTGTCCGCCTATCACGGAGGCCCTCTCGTCCGAGGACGAGGACGAGAGGGCCTCCGTGATAGGCGGAACCTGAACACAGTGCCTCATGGGAAGCTGAATGTTCCGCCTATCACGGAACAGAAGACGCGTCGGAGGCGCGGCTTTTGAAAAATCCTACAGCCGCGATTCTGAAGTAATTTTTTCGCCCCATCCCAGGCTGCGGACCTGCCCGCCCCCAAGCGGCCGCTTGGTCTGCCTGGTGGTTGCGCCGGCCCTGGCTGCAGGGAAAGGGTACCGCGCTGCATGCGCTGCAAAGTAGGAGTATGACACTGTCCGGGGGAAGGGCTTGTCAGTGGGCCGCAAAATCTTGGTCTGCGGGCCGCAACTGGCCCGCGGGCCGGGAGTTTGAGACCCCTGTTCTAAACCTTAGTTAGAAAGGAATGAGGAAAGAGAGAGGGCGTGGGTGGGGAGGGAAGGAAAAAGAAAAAAAAAAGGAAAAGGGGTGGGGAGACGGGCTGAGAGGAGGTTATATGGTAATAGGATTATCCATATCCCTCAGAGGGTGACAAGCAATTATTGTGTTAAGAGTCTGATGATAAACAGTAGGATATTTAACAATGATCCATGGGTAAAACAATACTCAAGACAACAGTTGAGCTGATCTAATGTTCTCTTTTTACAATACAAGGAAGTACCAGTATGTTAAGCCATTAGCAGACGGTAATCACTAGAATACTTAAAAAGTATCCAGGGTTGCCAGATGCCGTTAAAGCGGGTGGAGTTTTCATTTCTCATGGCTATCAACTCATCCATTCTGTGGATATAATGCACCCTCTTTAACCACTCCTTGATTGATGGGCATTTAGTGGTCTTCCAGTGTAAGGGGATCAATGTTTTCGCTGCTGTAAGTAAATGTCTAGTCAGTGTCTTTTTATACCTGCTGATGGACAGTCGGTTAATATGTAGGAGACAGGCAGCAGCGTCGAGTTGAAGGTCAGTGTCCGTGATCAGCTTAATGTGGTGTATTATTTGGGACCAAAAATTACGTATAAGGGGGCAGCTCCACCAGATATGTATGAAGGAACCTTCACCAGTTTTACATCGCCAGCATCTGTCTGAACTGTCAGGTGACCAGGACCTGATGTCCATGGGGGTAATATACCATTGGCTGAGGACCTTGTATGACATTTCTTGAAGTTTTGAGCTTAATGAACAAGTATGAGCAAATACACAAGCTTTCTTCCATTGGTCATCAGTCAGTGTGATATTTAGGCATTTTTCCCATTTGGTCTTGTGTCTAACTGGCCTTTGTGGTTGTTGGTTACAGAGCCAGGTGTATGCAAGTGATGTAGTTTTTAAAATGGGGGAGCCTGATAGGCAGATTTGCTCTAGCTGGGTAAGAGTCTTGTAGTATGCCGACTTGAACCCGCCATTGACCAAAAAGTCCTGTAGTTGTAAGTAAAACCAGAATCCGGGGAAGGACTCCCCAAACTCTGATTTCATCGATTGGAGGGGTTTGATCCTGTTGTTCGATAGGCAGTGAGTGGCCAGGAGTTTTCCTTTATTGGTCAGGTTTAGTTTAACATCTAATACAGGTGGAAAGTCCGGATTATCCGTTATCGGGGTCAATGCGCCTGGTATGTTAGCCAGGTGAGAGGCCAGAGCCGAACTATGCCAGACCGTCAATGTCGCTGCCACTAGGGGGTGAGTGAGTCTGTTTGTCCTTTTTGAGTCCATAGTCCAGGGATAGTATGTTATCGTTCTAGTATGATGAGTCTTCTCCAAAGCTACCCAATCTTTGGTTGATTGGTGACAATGCCAATCTATAAGTCTGGTGATGTGGGCTGCTATAAAGTATTTTTTGAAGTCTGGGAGGCCTATTCCCCCCATGCATTTTGGTAGGGTGAGTTGGGAGAAACTAAGTCTTGGCTTCTTGCCAGCCCAGAGGAACTTCAATTGAGCTGTGCGAAGTTTGGCAAAGAAAGAAGAGGGGAGTTTAATCGGCAGGGTGTTAAAGTAATATAATAATTTTGGCAAAACTGTCATTTTGAGAATGGATGCCCTGCCAAACCACGAGAATGTCCCTGAAGTCCATCTGTGTAAGTCTTTGGTGATAGCTTGTAATAAGGGTGTGAAGTTTGCTGAGTAAAGGCCGTCAATTGTCGGAGTCAGTCTTATCTCAAGGTACTTGAGATGTTTTTGTTCCCATCTGAAACTATGATTGTTTTTCAATTGTTCAAATTCATTTGTGTCTAGGGTCAAGTTTATCGCTTCAGACTTGCTGCGGTTGATTTTGAAATTGGATATAAAACCAAAGGTGTAGAAGATTTTTAGTAAGTTGGGCATTGAGATATGTGGTTTAGAGATAAAGAACAAGAGATCATCCGCATAAGCGGCAATCTTGAACTCTCTTTTGTCTATGTGGAAGCCTCTGACATCGTGTGATAGGTTGATGGTCCTTATTAGTGGTTCCAAGGATATAATGAATAAAAGGGGTAATAGGGGGCAGCCCTGTCTTGTACCATTGGTGATCTCCAGGGGTTCTGAGAGGATGTTGTTAATTTTGATTAGGGCCCGTGGGTTGGTGTAAAGAGCCACTATCCAATTAAGCATATGGCTACCTAATCCTATATGTCGACACGTAGCCATCATGTATTCCCAGGAAACCCTGTCAAAGGCCTTCTCCGCGTCCGTGGACCGGAGAAGGCCCTTGATTCCCAGCCGTCTGGCATGATGTATCAAGCTCAGAGCCTTCGAGACATTGTCCCTGGCTTCCCTACCCGGCATGAAACCGACTTGTTCAGGGCCAATTACTTACTGGAGAGAAAAGGTTTC
The DNA here is from genome assembly GCA_029574335.1 of Rana kukunoris. Classification (NCBI taxonomy): domain Eukaryota; kingdom Metazoa; phylum Chordata; class Amphibia; order Anura; family Ranidae; genus Rana; species Rana kukunoris. The sequence continues at coordinate 134,999,623 of CM056055.1, forward strand.
AGTCTGTTTGCAATTATCTTAGCCAGCAATTTAATGTCGATGTTTAGCAAAGAAATGGGTCTAAAGTTTGCGCATTCGGAGTGATCCTTGTCTGGTTTTGGTATCACGGCAATGTGGGCCGTGAGGAGCGAGTTGGAGTTATGTTTATTGCAGGCTAGATAATTAAGGGCCTTGAGCAGTGGGGGTGTAAGTAATTGAGGGAACGTTTTGTAGTATTGTGCCGTGAATCCGTCAGGGCCCGGGCTTTTACATGGTTTAAGTAAGCTTACTGCTTCGAGCAATTCTTCCTGTGTTACGGGGTTCTCTAGCAGGTTAGCGTCTTCTATTGAGAGAGAAGGGAGTTTACTCTTCCTCAAAAATTCCCCAATAGATTCCGCCATAGTGTGTGGAATATGAGCTGGCTTGTGTTGTGGTGGTAGGTTATATAGTCTAGAATAGAAGTCGTGAAATTGTTTTGCTATGCGGGTGGAGTCACACTCAAGGACACCCTGTCTGTTTTTGATGGCATGTACAAGTCTTGTGGAAGAGGCCTCTTTTAGGGCTTTAGCCAAATATTTACCACCTTTGTCGCCATGTTCATAGAATATACGTTTTTTTTAAAATAAGGATTTCTGGGCTTGCAAATTTAGTACTTGTGAAAGGGACGTCCTGCAGGTGGAAAGTTCTTTTTCCACCTGAGCAGAGAGAGTTTTTTTGTGCTGAAATTTCAAGTGTGCTATCTTATTTAACAGTGATGTTATCTCTTTGTTTCTCTCTCTTTTTTTAATTGCGCCCCATCTGGTCAGGTTTCCCCTCACCACAGCCTTATGGGCCTCCCAGTTGTTCAGTGGGTTTGTGTCCGAGTCTATGTTATTTACAAAATAAGTTTTGATGGAGTCAAAAATGTCGTTCTGTATAGTCTGGTCTGTCAATAGGGCAGGGTTGAGTCTCCAGTTAAAATTTGGTCTCGTGGGGAAGCCTGGTTTCAAAGTCAGCGATACGGGGGCGTGATCTGAGAGGGAACTGATGCCCATCTCAGATCTGGTCACTCTGGGTAAATCTCTCTGAGTAATGAAGATCATATCTAGTCTGGAGTATCGCTTGTGGGGAGCGGAATAGAAGGAATAGTCTCTTTCAGTGGGATGAACTAATTTCCATGAGTCTATCAGAGATAGTGACATGAGTAGCGCCTTTATTCTCTTTAGGACTCTGTAGGAAACGTGTGTGTGTCCGGTGGATGAGTCCTGCAAAGGGGAAAGGGGAACATTAAAGTCCCCTCCCAGGAGAACGCACCCCTCGGCAAACCATTTCAATGTGTCTATGATTTCTCTGCAGAAAGTGATGTGGTTCCTATTGGGGAAATACACATTGGCAAGTGTGATAGGGGATCCCTCCCATGTACCTTTCAAGAAGATGAATCTCCCTTCCTGGTCAAGTAGGCTATGGTTAAGGACAAATGGAGCATTTTTATTGATTAAGATTGACACACCTTTCGTTTTGGCTAAGGGGTTAGTGGCGTGATAAGCTACTGTGTATAGGTTGTCTGTCATTTTCGGGATATTTTGGCCCTTGAAGTGTGTTTCCTGCAAGAAGACCAATAGTGGCTTAGTCTTCCTAATTTCCATAAAGAATTTGGAACGTTTTTCAGGAATGTTTATACCGTTAATGTTATGAGAGATCAGTGTGGGGCTTTTACCAAGAAAAGAGTAAGCCATTTGGAACCTTGACTTAGAATCTCAAAAAAAAAAAAAGGGGAGGGGGGGGGAAGTTGGGGAGGGTCTGTGGAGGGCCCACAAGAGTGTGGGGGGGAGGGAATTAAGTGTGTTTGTGTAGGAAAACCAACACTGTTCGTGAGTCGTAGCCCTCTCTTTATACCTTGTATAAAGGGGCTCTATAACACTTCTATAGTAGAGGTGACCTATAAAAAGAAATGTCAGTGCGACTCTGGTGGGAGCACGGGAGGTGCCCTCGTAGACGGAAAAGGAGACTATACTACTTGTTAAGGTCCCGGGTCAGAGACGTGAAGTTGCATTCGATCAGATGTTAATCTTGGCCGAACCCCAAAGGGGTAGAGAGTATTTGTGAATCAAATCAGTATGTAGGATTAATGATGCACCTACCTATGTGATACAAACCACAGTGAACAGCAGATTATTGTAAACCAATGTGAACCTTTGTAAACCTATGTAAACCGAGAACTATGTTTTATAGGAGAGAACCAACTCTACATGCAAATAATTCAAATACCGACTGGGCCGGAACATAATTGTAGCACAGAACAATCTTATTTAGTACTGCGTATCATCCAACATGCTGAAAGTGCAGGTCCCTGCATACAGTAAACTTGTCTGTTGTCTAAAACCGGTTTGGAGCCTCCCAACCACAGACTTCAGATATATCTGCCGACCTAGGTTCTATATCCCGTCCACATCTCTTTGTGTGTGTGGGTGTTTATACGTATTGGAGGTGACCTGCCCTCCTTGCTTAAGGTTAGAGACGTAAGCAGGCTAACTTGGGATGCCATAAAACAACTCACAGTTTTTCTCGGTGGAGGCACAGAGTCGCATCTCCCCTTGTGCATCCCTGGAGGCCACCAGGAGAGTTGTAGAACGTAGGCATGTAGGTGACACCTCCGTCAACGCCAACTTAACCCTAGGAGGAGATGTGACAAGGAGGAGTAGAGAGAACAAAGAAAGGTAAAACAAGGTAACACAGTACAAATGGAAGGAGCATGCAATAGATCTTTAAGGGGAGGTATAACCTTGCCCTGTGTCTCCTGGTTCTTATTAAACAAAGTGGGAGTCTATGGTTCATTATCCTGCAGCTGATATAAAACAAAACAAAACTGCTGCAGACATTTCAAGGTATACTGTGCTCACAGTGAGGAACGTGGAGGATTGGTGCCCCCTGGTGTCCAAAGAGTGCAAGACTTCGCGGTGTGTGCAACCGCTCCAAGCAAATAAAAAAAATACTAAATAAAATAAGTAGAATAATAAAATAGAAGAGTTAGAGGTTAATGCCATCAGTTCATAAGCATATTCTTCCCCTTAGTGCCTCATGACTGCATGCTAGATGGCAAGGTAAAGTGGGGTAGGGTAAACTAAGGATACAGCACCGCTCTGACTTGAAGGTTGTGATAAGTTCTAGGCCCCAAAACAGTGTCGGCGGGTCCATCACGCCGCACATTACAAAAACTGAAGGGCAGGTAAGCAATAAAAAAAAAATAGAAAAAAGAAAAACAATGAAGGGAGATATGCGGTGTACAGTACCTTTGCAGAACTGTTCCTTACCGGGAAAGGTCGAAGGTACAGCAGCCCTGGGGGTCCCTGGTATAGTGTCTCACACCGCTGGGATGCTTTCCCCAGGAATGGCTGTGGTGGTACATAGTGCAGCTTGCTGGAGAATAGGTGTGTCGGCACGTCTAGCGGTCATCTCTGCTGTGTAGAGTTGGGGTGAATCTCTCCAAAACTTCAGCATAACTGGACTCTCATCTTGGGGCCCCTGGCAGCCGGAGACGCATGGTTGTTCTTGCGAGGGGTCTTCCGATGCTTGCCCGGAGTGTAGGGAGATTTGGACGGAGATGGATCCTGTGCTGGGGGATGGTGAGTGAAAGCTGGCGGGATCAAGAACTCCACGTACCAATCCGGTAGTTCCACCGGAGCTATCTGTATGTTCTCACAGAACTGCTGCAGCTCACTCGGGACTCTGAGCATGAATTGTCTGCCATTGTAGGTGGCTTGTAAAGTGAACGGATATTTCCATCTGTAGGTTATACCTTTTTCAGACAGCACCTCTAGCAGCGGCTTCAGAGCTCTCCTGTTCTTGAGAGTAATGGGTGAGAGGTCCTGGAAGAGCTGTATATTCGCGTCGCTGTAGGTAATCTGGCCGTTTTGCCTGGCTTTGTGTAGGATTTCTTCCTTCAAGGTAAAGTTCGGTAGCCGGCAAATTATATCTCTAGGCGGCATGTTGTCCGGGGCTCTGGGGTGCAGCGCCCTGTGGGCCCTATCATACTCTATGGGTGATGCTTCAGGCCTGTCTAGGAGGTTGTTGAAAATGGAGGACAGCGCGGGTTGGAGTTGGTCTTGGAGTATAGTTTCGGGGACCCCCGTACCCTGATATTGTTGCGGCGCCCCCTATTGTCCATATCCTCTATTTGCCTATTGGCATCGATCAGTTGTTGAGAGTGTACCTCCACAATGTTGTCCAGCCTCGTAAGGGCCTTATCCCTTCTCTTTCCCGCTCTGTCCGTCACCGCCATTTGTTCTGAGAGCCGCAGTAGCTCGGTCGTAATGTCTGTTATGGCTATCGAGAAAGAATTCTTGATATCCGCTGCTATTTCCATCATCATGGCATAATTTAGGGGGCAATCTGGTCTTTTGCCATCCCCGTCCAGCTCCTCTGACGCTGCAAGTGAGGCCTCATCATCCTCCGTGTCCTCTCTTTCCTCGTGTCTTGGGACCGGCGCCATCTTCGTTTTCTGCTGTCTGCTCGTATAGTGGAATTTGTTTAGGTCTGTGGTTGTCGCTCTGCCTGCAGGTGTACCCCTCGACCTCAGGTGCCAATTGGGGTGATTCTTCCGAATCTGGGTGCTCATAATCCTCTTAGAAACGGCCGTTTTCTAAGCTTTTTCTGACCCTGGGACCGGAGCTCCTCTAGTCTGCGTCCATCTACTCCGCTCGCCAAGCCACGCCCTCCCGAGACTATCTCTTTGGGCAAACCGTGCAACTGGGAGACCTCCCTGGCGAAAACCGTGGCCAACTCTTGTGCAGAGGGTAATTTCTTGAGTGGAACACAGTGGCACATTTTGGAGAACCGATCCACAATCATGAGAATGACCGTATGGCCTCGGGACGCAGGAAGGTCCACAATGAAGTCCAGCCCCAGGTGTGACCATGGGCGCTCCCCAGTGGCAATGGTTTGTAGAAGTCCCAACGGAAGGTGCCGAGGGGACTTGTTCTGGGCACAGACAGAGCAGGCCGCTACATATGCGGCAATATCGGAGCGTAGAGAAGGCCACCAGAACAAACGTGAGACCTCTCAGAATAGCTGACTCTTCCCAGGATGCCCTGCCGTCTTGGAGTTATGATAGGTTCGCAACAGCCGGGTACGCAACTCCTCAGGCACAAAGCATCTGCCATCGTGCCTCCCAGGGGGAGCACCAGATTGGGCCGCCAAAATTTGCTCCCCAAGGGGAGAGATCAAGCTGGTGCGGATGGCGGCCAAGTTCTGATTTGGAGGTATGACCGAAGTCGGTAGCGATTCCTCCCTAGACAGCTCGGAGTACTGGCGTGATAAGGCATCGGCCCTGACGTTCTTGGAACCGGGTAAATAGGAGACCACATAATTAAAATGTGACAGAAACAGAGCCCATCTGGCCTGACGGGGTATCAATCTCTTGGCCTCCGAAAGGTAAGTCAGGTTCTTGTGTTCCGTCAGGATGAGAACCGGGACCACCGAACCCTCGAGCAAGTGCCTCCACTCTTTGAGAGCCTGCACGATGGCTAACAACTCTCTGTCGCCAATCTGGTAGTTGCACTCTGCAGGAGACAGTTTCCTGGAGTAAAAGCCACAGGGAAGCAGAGGACCCTCTGGTGTCCGATGCTGAGACAGAAGGGCGCCTACTCCCGTCTCAGACGCGTCCACCTCAAGGACAAAGGGTAGCCCAGGGTTGGGATGAGACAATATAGGAGCCTCGAAAGCCTGGATGGCCTCAGCTGGCCAGACTTGGGAATTACTGCCCTTCTTGGTCAGATCTGTGAGAGGCTTGGCCAACCTGGAAAAGTCCCTGATGAACTTCCGATAATAATTGGCAAAGCCCAGAATGCGCTGCAGGGAACGAAGTCCACTGGGCTGAGGCCACTGAAGGATTGCCGAAACCTTCTTAGGGTCCATGGAGAACCCCTCCGCGGAAATGATGTAACCTAAGAAGGTTACCTGGGATCGGTGAAATTCGCATTTCTCAAGCTTACCGAAGAGCTTGTTCTCTCGTAACCGTTGCAACACTCGCTTGACATCCAGAATGTGGGTCTCCATGGATTCGGAGTATACCAAGATATCATCCAAATAGACCACCACACACTGCTGCAACAGGTCACGGAAAACATCATTGATAAATTCCTGGAAGACTGCAGGGGCATTGCACAACCCAAATGTCATCACCAGGGATTCATAATGCCTGGTCCTGGTGTTGAACGCGGTCTTCCATTCATCACCCACCTTGATCCTTACAAGATTGTACGCAGCCCTCAGATCGAGTTTGGTAAAGACCGTTGCTCCCTTGAGGCGGTCGAACAACTCGGAAATCAACGGAATCGGGTATGCATTTTTAATCGTGATGCGATTTAGGCCCCTATAGTCAATGCACGGTCTCAGTTCACCACCCTTCTTTTTTTCTTTTTTTTTTTTTAATTCTTTATTTTTGTTTTTCAAGCAGATAACCAACAATATTCGGCCAATTCATAAATCAAAAAGAGTTTGCACATGCAATTACACACCATAACAATTCCTTACAATTATATCAGCCAAACTTATATCTCTAATCTGACAATCTACATTCCCGTGGGATTACACAAACAGCTACACAGTATATCGTTTTTTTACGGTAATCTCGACCTTGTTATTCTTAACCAACTGTCCGTTTTCCTGGTCGCATTTTTACCATCTATGACATTATTATGTATTCCCCTCTTCCCCCCTGAGCATCCCTATCCTTACCACCCCTTCCCCCCCAAAAAAAGAAGAAAAAAAGGGAAATTCTCCCTCTGCTCCCCAGGTGTCCCCCCCTCCCCCCTCAGGACTCCTGCTCTCTATATTTTATATATGGGATCCAAATATGTCTATACTTCTCCTCCTGTTCTCTTATTCCCATCGTTAGCTTCTCCATCAGCTGAATGTCCGTAACTCTGGTTAACCATTGTTGTTTAGTAGGCGTCTCTGAGCTTTTCCATAAGATTGGAATACAGGACCTTGCCGCTGTTAGGAGATGTCTAAGCAAGGAGTTTCTGAATTTTACCGTTGAGATTGGGAGATCTAATACTAGATAAGTAGCGGGGTTTACTCCTAATTTTACCTCTGTAATGTCTTTTACCGTGCTCGTGATCATTTCCCAAAATTCTTTTATTTTTACGCACTGCCAAAAAATATGTAGTATTGTGCCCTCCTCGTCTCCACACCGCCAACACCGATCTGATACATCTGGAAAGCAGCATTTTAGGACGGAGGGAGTTTTATACCATCTGGTTAGAGTCTTATAGCCCCCTTCCTGATATCTGGTGGCTAACGAGGCCTTATGTGTAAAGGTGAAGATGTTTGTTTTCTGGGTCTCCGAGAATTTCATCCCCAAGTCTCTTTCCCATGCTTGTATGTATGGTAAATCTTTGGGGGCTTCTAGATCTATCAAGATACTATACATTAAGGACAGGCCATGTCTTAATGGGTTGCCCTCCAAACATCTTTTCTCAAACCCTGAGAGCTCTCTAAATGAGTTCCCTTGTGGGGACAATGCTCTGATTGCTGCTCTCAGCTGGAGTCGTCTCAGTGGATCTAATCCACTTATAGGGTCACCTTCCGATTCTCCGCTATTCGCCCTTCGGTTGTTGATTTCAAAATGTATTAACCTGCTCTTTCCTCCACGTCTTAAGTTGTTGAAACATACGTCTGTAAGACCTAGTTGAAACCTCGGGTTTACCAGCACTGGAATGAGTGGACTTGGATATTGTGACAGCTTCGTCTTATTAAACTTCCTTTTTGTAACTCGTAATGTAGCACCTATTGTGGGGTGATGTTTCACTTCTTGAGGGATATCTATCTCTCGGATCCACACCAATCCCTCCAACGGAATCTTTGTAGTATTTTGTTCCATAAAAATACAGGGTTTGGTCTTCTGGTGTTCGCACCATTCGACCACTCTTGCTAGGTGAACTGCGTCATAGTACCCCAATGGGTCAGGAAGACCCACTCCACCCTTGTTCTTTGGCAAGGACAGAATCTCACGACGGATTCTCGCCGGTTTTCCTGCCCACACGAACCTGGTAAATCTAGCTCTTAGGTCCTTCAAAAACCCCAGAGGGATCCTTACAGGTAGGGTCTGCAATAAGTAAAGCAGTCTTGGCATAAGATTCATTTTTATAATATTGATTCTCCCAAACCATGTAAAGGTTTCCTTATCCCATCGTTGGAGGTCAATTTTAAACTGGCTAACCAGGGGGGCAAAATTTAAGTCAAAGATTCTGTTTAATTTTCTTGGTATTTTTGTTCCCAAATATGATATATGGGAGTCTGTCCATTTGAACGGGAAATTTGCGGCTAGTTGATGTTGTATCTGTCTATTTACTTCTACTCCCATCGCCTCTGATTTATTGTAATTCACTTTAAAATTAGATACAATTCCATAGTCACTTATCTCCTTCAGAAGGGCTGGTAAAGACAACTCTGGGGCCGTTATTGAGAACAGGAGGTCGTCTGCAAATGCAGCAACTTTGTATTCCACACCTTTAGACAAAAACCCTCTTATGTCTCTATTAGCTCGTATAGTTCTCAAAAACGGCTCCAGAGTGAGGATAAAGATTATGGGGGAAAGGGGACATCCTTGTCTAGTTCCATTCCAAATTGGGAAGGGATCCGAGATTGCCTCGTTTACCTTTAACCTCGCCGTAGGGCATGAGTATAGACTGGTTATCCAGTTCTGCATCCCTTCCCTTAATCCAATGTGTTGTAATGTAGTTCTCAAAAATCCCCAATCCACTCTATCAAACGCTTTTTCAGCGTCGGTTGAAATAAGTACCATTGGCTTTTGATGGAGTTGTGACATAAAAATAGTGCTCAAGAGTCTCTGTGTGTTCTGTCTCCCTTCACGCCCCGGAGTAAAGCCCACCTGATCTGGGTGTATTAGGCCTCGTACACACGATCGGACATATCCGATGAAAACGGTGCGCGGACCGTTTCCATCGGATATGTCCGATCGGGAGTTTGATCCGATGGCGTGTACACACCATCGGATCAAATTCCCCGCCGCCGGACGGCGCGGTGACGCGGCGGTGACGTTGACGCTGCCACGTCACCGCACCAGGAAGTTAAACACTTCCGCGCATGCGCCGAATCCATTCGGCGGCGGCGCGGCGGAGGTGGGGGACGACATGTCTGCTGGTAAGTGTACTAACCAGCAGACATGTCGGGCGGACAGATTCCACCGGATGGATTTCAAAGCATGCTTTGAAATCTGTCGGGTGGAGAAATCTGTCCGCTAGCCCATACACACGAGCGGAGATGTCTGCTGAGACGGTCCATCGGACCGTTTTCAGCGGACATATCCCCTCGTGTGTACGAGGCCTTAGAGATGTTGTATAGGGCAGTAGTCTATTGGCGATTATTTTGGCAAAAATCTTTAAGTCTACGTTAAGTAGGGAGATCGGTCGATAGCTAGGACATAGGGTGGGATCTTTACCTTCCTTTGGCGATGATCGCTATATGTGCTTCTAATGTTTCTCTGCGCATCGAGTGGCCCTCTTTTAATGAGTTAAAGGCCTCTAGAAATTGAGGCGCCAGTTTTTGAAAAAACGTTTTATAATATAATAGAGTATAACCATCTGGGTCGGGGGATTTACCTGACTTCATTTCCTTTATTGCTTCTAAAAGTTCCACTGCGGTAATCGGCCCCTCCATGCTCGCTGTAACTTCTTCTGGAATTGTGGGCATCCCTGAGTCTATGAGATATTTTTTTATTCTCTCTTCACTATTCTGACCTCTTATTTGGTGTAGATTGACTCTCTAGATGATATAAGTCACTATAATATGCTTTAAATGCTTCCGCTATTAAGTGTGATGAATTAACCAACTTATCTCCTTGCGTTTTTATTTTTTCAATATGTTTTTTAGCCGTTGTCTCTCTCAGTGCATTCGCCAGCATCCTGCTTGGTTTGTTCCCGAATTCATAAAATGTTCTCCTGCATCTACTCAATTTAGCCTTTGCTTGTTCCGTAAGTAGTAAATTTAATTTGTCTCGGATGGACATTAGTCTCTCTTCGGCATCTGTTGCTTGCGATATTTTATGTTCATTTTCTACTATTCGGATCTCCCCGAGCAGGTGATCCAGTTTTGCACTGATGGCCCTCTTTCGATGCGCCCCAAGAGAGATAAGCAGCCCTCTTACATAGCACTTATGCGTTTCCCATTTACATAATGGTGAAGTCCCGTCATTTTTATTCATTTCAAAGAACCTCTCTATTTCCTGATCTATCTTGCTCTCGTAATTTATATCCTTGATTAATGATTCATTCATCCTCCAGATCCACTCCCTAGGGCCTGGTGTCCCCCAGTCAATAGTACAATTTACTGGTGCCTGATCTGAGAGTGTGAAGGAACCAATTGATGTCTGTCTTAAATTTAACAATACATTTTGGTCAAGGAATAGATAGTCGATTCTTGTATATGTTTTATGTTTTGATGAATAAAAGCTATAGTCTCTCTCGTGTGGATGCAAAGTCCTCCAGCTGTCTACTATCTGTAAGCTTTGTAAAATTCCCCTTGCCGTTATTAGTTTACGGTTGGAAATATTATAGGCCCCCCTAGAGGAGTCCATTGTTGGATCTAGGACCATATTCATATCTCCTCCCACAATTAACGTCCCCTCCCTATGCTGCATTATCGTTTCTGCAAATTTTTCCAGCTTAGAGACCGGGTCGTCATTGGGGAGATAGATATTTACCAGGGTTACCTTTTTATCATTAATTGTCACCTTGACCATAAGAAATCGTCCCTCTTCATCCATGGTTACTCTTGATTCTTTCCACTTTATGTTCTTAGCCAACAGTATAGCCACCCCATTTGCTTTTGATGACTGGGAAGCTCCCACATATACTACTGGAAATCTTTGACACTTCATCTTAGGTACCTTATCTTTTCTAAAATGCGTTTCTTGGAGAAACACTATTTGTGCTTTTAGTCTCCCTAACTCCATTTTTAGTTTGGCTCTTTTTTCTGGGATATTTAGCCCTTTGATATTATAAGTGGTAAGATTAATTCTATCCATTTTAGTCATTTGGCTTTATACGGTTTAAAGAGAGGGGAGAGGAAAAAAAAAAAAAAAGAAGAGAATCGTTGGGAGATGGGGGAGGGTCCGGGGAGGACCCCGCGGGGAGCAGAAGGAGAAGAGCAAAAAAAAAAAAAAAATTAATACACCCCGTACCTCGGATTCAGGTCCTCTGTCCAAGAGCCCGAGTATTAGATACACCCGCTACCGTAGAACCTTAGGATCTATATCCCCCTCCCGGTAGTGGTGTTTCCGGGGGCACGGCCCCCCGGAAGAGGAAAAAAAAAAAAAAGAAAACCCACGCGCGTCTCCGACTTCCCTCCAATAGGAGGAGAGACGCCTTGGGGGTAAGGTATAGAGATACAGCGGGGAGTCATGCTTCTGCATGGGTGTGCATACCACTTCTATTCTGCTACTCCCCCCCCATCCGCCCACCCCCCCAGGAGCGCGGAGCGCCGCGGAGAGACAAGGTTCCCCTCCACCCCTGCGTGCCCTTCCTAAGTACAACCCATTTTGCTTGTGTTCTATGTCGCCCTATGTTATTTTGACAAGGCATGCAACATTCTGCATTACTTCTTTCACCCTTCATGAATCCCCTTCGCACCTTTGTAACATTACACATCATATTTGTCGGTTAAACCAAATCCACTCCCTCCTAGATACAACTCATTCCACCCGTGTTCTATGTCAACCTCTATTATCTTTGACAAGACATACAACCTTCGACATTACTCCTTTAACCCTTCATAGACCCCCTTCACACTTTTATAACATTTATGTTTATCAATTAATAATAAAAAAAATAAAAAAATAAAAATTTATTACAAGAGGGTACTCCCTCCCCCAAGCCTCACTTGGGATTTCCAAATACCCCTATAAACCAGGTAGATCTTGCCCTATAAGCTCGGGGAAGCCCCTATTTTTGCAAAATATGCGGTCTTCCATAATAGTCTAAGACACTTAAAATAAATTATGATAATAATCATCATGAAAGCCGTTCCTGCTTCCCAACCTAAGCTGTCATATACTCCCCTTCGGTCTCCTCTCAGATCATGACCCCTAGTGTCGACCCACCTCCCTCCAGGTTCTCCCTCGCCCCCAGACTCCCTCCTTCCCTCTTCCCCCCCCCAACCCTTCCCCAAACTCACTTCAATCTTGCCCCAATACCCCCCCATGTCCCACCCCACCACCCTTATCTGCCCTTATTTGACTCCCCCCACACAAATCCACGGGAGAAAAAAAAAAAAAAAAAAATGTTTGTGTGACATGTGTCCTAAGTGTCCCTCCTAAAGGAGTAAGTGTTCTATACACTAAAAAAAAAAAAGTTTTTGATTACGTGTACATGTGTGTATGTATGTGTACATGTGTGTATATATGTGCATATATGAGTAAGTGATGATTACTGCTGTGTCTTGCTCCGTGCTCCGTGTGTTTACTTAAATAATGTGTGTGCTGTGAGAAAAAAATAAAAACCCTCCCCCCCACTTAACCTTACCCCCCTCCCCTCCCTCCACCCACGGGAGATACCTATAAGGGAGATTGACTACACACAGGGAAAAAAAAGAAAAAAAAAAGTATATAAAGACAAACAAGGTCAAACAGGGGCTTCATAACCCTACATGAATAACCATATTCTCTAGGGCGCACTGCCCATCTATATCTAAATCACACAAAACAAAAAAAAAACACAACATAGCAAGCCATCGAACCTATCCAAACCAAAGTCCTGCCTTTTACTTAATGACAATGTCCATCGTTACTCAGGTAGGCAAAAAAGGAGGGAGATCCCACCAATACGTTCACCAAAAAAAATAAAAAAATAAAAAAATCAGGCAGGGTCACTCTGGATGGTGCCCCTGCTTTTGATGGTTGTATCACCGTTGCTATGGTGGCCCTCTCTGTATTTATAAGATTTCTGTAAAAAAAAAAAAAGACTTTCAGGGTCTTTCCACTATGGATATATCCAGCCAATTAGGGGTTGTTATTGACTCTGAGCCCAAGAACTCGAAAAATGCTGGGAGTTGTGAGGGATCCCTCAGATAGAAAGATCTTCCTTCTCTTTTCACGTTTAAAGCTAGAGGAAACCCCCATCGGTACGTAGCTCCATTGTTGCGAATATGATCCAATAAAGGTTTTAACATGCGCCGTCTAAGTTTCGTTTGCCAACACAGATCAGGGAAAATCTGTATGTCTGCGCCCTCCCATGCACCTCTTGAACCCTCACCCCATGCTGCCCTCAGTATTTCCTCCTTCATTCTGTAGTGGTGGACCCTACACAGCACATCTCGGGGGTGGTCTTGGTTATTTAAGTCTTGCCGAAGTGTTGTGGGGACTTTATGTACTCGATCTAACTCAATCGGTGTGTCCGGGTCTCGTTTCAGAATATTGTTAAAAATAGTGGTGGTCACTTTTCTTAACTCCTGGCCCTCAAGGCCCTCAGGGACACCTTTAATGCAAAGATTATTTCTCCTGCTTCTATTTTCAGTGTCCTCAGCTTGTAGTTGCAATCTAATTATATGCTGCTGTTGGGATATTAGCTTGTCTTCTAACATAGAAAGTCTGGTTGCGGCGGGTTACACATGATGCGAACGTGACGCATGTAGGAGGGAGGGGCTGCTGGAATGCTCCGTGGCTGTGAGCGGTACGGGGAAGCTTCGCGAGACGCGAGGTGACTGACCCGGCGTCAAAAAAAAATATATATATATATATAAAAGGTAAACAACCCCCTTATTAGTAAGCGCTGTAGTGAGTATTGCACTAACAGATTTAAAGAGCAGGTAAGCGCCTGTATTATATTAGCAAGAACCCTCTAGAATCCGGGAGGAATAAGTAAAGTGATGGAGCATCCCCCCCTTTTTTTTTTTTTACTCTTAAACGCCAAACTGGGGAAAAGAATTAGACCAAACAACAGATTTAAAATGAGTAGGTCAACAAGGGGTGCCACCTCAAAACCCCCTAAAAGCAATGTGGGTATCAGCTCGATACAGCAGTATATGACACAGGAACCCTCTGCTAAAAGCCCAGGCACCACAAAGAAAACGGATAAGAAAAGAATAGGAGAAGACATGGTGAATCGGTCTAAAGGGGAGACAACCCTTGAAGGAGATCTGGAGCAAAGTAGAATGGATGACCTGAGCCAAGACGCACTACCACCATCAAAAGCAGAGATGAACGTGATGCTCCTGAGGATGGAAAATGTAATTAAAACAGAGATCAACAGTTTAACCAGTTAAGGACCCCCGCACGCCTATGTACGTCCACAACATGGCTCGTACAGGCACAAGGGCGTAAATTTACGTCCTCGCCTTAGTGCGGTTCGGGGGTCCCATCGGGACCCCCTCCGCGGCGTGCGGCGGTCCCCCTGGCTCTGGGAGCGATCGCCGACGAGCGGGCGGATGTCCGTGTTTTCCGCCCCCCCCGCGATCGCTCCCAGCCAATGGGAGCGCGCTCCCAGCCTGTCACTTCCTCCTCCTGTGTTTACACAGGAAGGAGGAAATGATGTAATCTCTCATCGCAGCGCTGTTTCCCAGCGCTGCTGATGAGAGAAGACATCCACAGTAAGTGTGCACCAACACAACACTGACACACACTCACATAGGCATATTAACCCCTTGTTAATATTCAGGTTCAGGATAGCCCCCCCACCCCCCCTAATAAAGTTTTAACCCCCTGATCACCGCCCTAGTTAACCCTTTCACTCCCTATTGCCAGCGTCACTAAGCGATCATTTTTCTGATCGCTGTATTAGTGTCGCTGTTCCCGCTAGGTAGCTATTTTTTTTATTACGATTTTTTTTTTTTACTAAAGACATGTGGCTAAATAAATTTTGGCCTAAATGTTTTACTAAAATTTAGTTTATTTGATTTTTTTTATAACAAATAGTAAAAAAATAGTGATTTTTTTCAAAATTGTCGCTCTATTTTAGTTTATAGCGCAAAAAATAAAAATCGCAGAGGCGATCAAATACCACCGAAAGAAAGCTCTATTTGTGGGAAGAAAAGGACGCAAATTTTGTTTGGGAGCCACGTCGCACGACCGCGCAATTGTCTGTTAAAGCGACGCAGCGCCAAATTGTAAAAACACCTTGGGTCATTTAGCAGCGTAAGTGTCCGGGTCTTAAGTGGTTAAAGACTGAATTAGGGGGTCTATTTGAAAGAGTGGAGGGGGCAGAAAAAAGAATAGTAGACCATGACCAAGAACTGGTTAAATTAAAATCACAAGTGCAGGCGTTGACAGAGAGTCAAAAAATTCTGGCATACAGACTAGAAGATCAGGAAAATCGCAATAGGCGACAGAACCTTAGGATACGCGCAATAGAGGAAGTACAGGGGGAGGACTTAAGAGAGATTATAAACACGCTTTTTAAACCCTTGTTGGGAAAATCAGTAGAAGACAAACATATTAAAATTGAGAGGGTGCATCGGATAGGGAACCCCAAACAGGCAGAAAAAAGGGGACCCAGAGACATTATCGTACGCTTTCGGAACTACGAGGTCAAGGCTGCAATCTGGGGAAGCTTGAGGGGGGTAGCCCCCATTAAATATAAAGAAAAGGAGATTCAAATCTTCCCGGACCTATCAAGAGAAACCCTAGAGAGAAGAAGACATCTGAGACCTCTTTTGGACCTAATGTGTACGGAGAACATCAAATATCAATGGGGTTTCCCGGCATGCCTGATTGGGTTCAAGGGGGGGACTTCTGCCCGATTAAGATTCCAGGAAGAACTAGAGGTTCTGCCAAAAAATGGATTTCCCAGTACCCGATCTTCCAGATTGGGTAATCTAAAGGAAGAATAGGATGGGGGGGACGGGGGAGGGGTAGACCATAAATGGAGAAATAGACAGCCATGGAGCATTCCCTAGGCTCAACCTTAGGGAGGGGAGCCAAGGATAAGGGAGAGGAGGAGTCCAAGATTGGCTTTCAGGCCTCTAATAGGCCATGGGGGGAAAGGGAGGGGGGGTTGGAGGGGGGAGAGTGGGAGGGAGGGGAGGGGGGGGAGGGGAGGGTGGGGAGGGAGGGATATCTCGTTGACTCCACATCGATCCATTTTGTTCACCCAAGCAAGACCCCATGAAAGGGAGGTTGGTTCGAGACAAGTAAACAAAGTAAACAAAATTGTAATAAGTACAGATGACAGAAATTAAATTATTATCATACAACGTTAAGGGGTTAAATTCTCCTGCAAAGAGACATAAAATTCTTAAGGAATTACAACTTTATAAAGCAGACATAGTCTTTTTGCAGGAGACACACCTAACGTTGGAATCTAATATAGGATTGTTTTCTCGATATCACCCTATATGTGTAATAGGATTTCCTATTACCACCCCTCTAGCGCAGCCGTTTCTATAACGAACGGCTGCGCTCCATCTTCACATACCTCCGCGTCACTTCCGGTGCGCGGAGTTTGCGTTCCAGCATGGAACGCGGAAGTGCGCCAAGCACACTTTCCTTTTGCCCGCGAGTTCCGGGTATTTAAACCTCCGGACATGACGGATGGGTGTTCTGTTATTGTGCACAGACACCCACCGTCCTGCTGCACCCCAGCAATCTCCCAAGAGAACTCCTTAGACGGACGCTACCCCCCTGAGACCTTATACCCAGGACAAGGCTGGATCAACACAGACCGCTCAGCCCAGGCTTCCAGTTCTCCTTACCTCCAACCCTGCAAGTCCTGTAGCACCTATTATGAATGAAGACTGCCTGCTCCTTTCCCTCTTGAAATCCCCTCAGATGACTGCTTAAACCGCAAGTATTTCCCTACTGATGGACTTGCCATTCATAAGTATAGTCTTATGTTATTCAGCTAATAACTCCTTAGTTCTCTATCTTATGTCATACTAGTTCCTCATTAAGTTGTCTCTAGGTTAATGTGAAGCAACATTACACCATAGATAATTACGTTTATTAACTCCGTCCTAATCTGCTATATCTAAACCTGTGCACCGCGGAGACTTCCTTTCTATTTACTTATGCTCCGGCTTATGATTCTGTATACAGTGGGCATGATGATTTAACCCTAAACTTTCTGTGATTCTGAGAGTGAACTTGTGGTCATATCTGAGTTACCGCTGTACCCATACGGGGAATCTCACTAAGTGCCAGGTAGTTTCGGTGAGATATTACAATATGGTACTATGGGGATACAATTACAAAACGAGCCAGAGGTGTCGCAATCGCCATCCGAGGCTCCATACGCTTCGAGCTGGGAGACAGAGTAACGGATCCTAAAGGGAGATTCCTTTTTTTTAAAGGAAAACTAAGAGGGGAGGAATATACGCTAGCAAACATATACACGCCTAATGACAATTCAGCAAACTATGTGACTAGAGCCCTGATAAAACTTGAACAATTTAAGGCCGGGCATCTGATAATAATGGGAGATTTTAACTTTTGCCTGGACCCTGTAATGGACTGTACGTCCCGTGCACAGGGGACGAGAAACGTACAGCTGAAACTAGTAAAACAAAGACTACATCAGGCTCAGTTGGTAGACATTTGGCGCCAGCAACATCCTAAAAAATTAGACTATACGTTTTACTCCTCGGTGCACGGGACGTACTCTAGGATCGATTATGCCTTGGTCGATCATAGACTCCTGGAAAGAGTAGTAGAGACCGGTATTGAAGCAATGACAATCTCCGACCATACACCTATAACTATGAAGCTTAATATATCAGATCAGAAAACGAATCCCCCAGAGTGGAGAATAGATGAGAGCTTATTGGATGACGAAGAAATTATAAAAAGAGTGCAAGGAGAACTTGAAAGCTACTTTAGAGAAAACGATACGGAGGAGATCTCTAGGGCCACACTGTGGGAGGCCCATAAGGCCTACATAAGAGGAATTTTTATTATGGAAAGGGCTAGGAAAAAGAAAGAAAAAACAAAAGAGCTAAAGGAAATAGTGAAGGTTATCTCATTATTAGAACAAGAACATAAAAATAAAGGACAAAAAATAGAAACATGGTACAAAGTAAAAATGAAAAGGGATGAGTATAGAGCGCTACTAGAACAAGAGACTAAGAAAGAACTAAATATTATTGAAAGGGAGAGATATATCTGGGGACATAAACCTGGTAAAGCCCTGGCCAGAATGGTCAAAAAAAAAAAAGGCAGGAACTATATAGAAAAAATAAGGAAAAAGAATGGGGACCTAGTCTATAAAACCAGTGACATTGCAGAAGAGTTTAGAAGTTATTACGAGGGCCTATATAATGTAAAACAAAAAAACTGGAAACCGGGAGAGAAAGAAGCTAATATTGAGGAGGTACTGAGAAAAGGCAAACTCCCCAGAATAGACAACGAGGTAGCTGAAATTTTAGAGCAGCCTATAACTGAGGAGGAAATAAGGATAACGTTAAAAAACTCCAGTAAAGGGAAAAGCCCCGGCCCCGATGGCTTTACGACCAGATATATACAAAAGTTCGGAACTATACTAATACCTCGACTCTGCCAGTACTATAATGGAATAGGGAGGGACTATGAGCTGAGTAGAGAAGCTGCCATGGCAAACATTACCGTCATAGAAAAAGAGGGTAAAGATAACACGTTATGCTCGGGGTATAGACCCATCTCATTATTGAACATCGATATAAAGATGTATGCTAAAATTCTGGCAGACCGTATGAAGGAGATAATGACGGTCATTATCCATCCGGACCAGGTGGGCTTTATATCGGGAAGAGAGGGGAAGGACAATGGAACTAGAGCCCTCCTACTCATAGAACAAATCAAAGAAAACCGAACCCCCAGTCTACTCCTTTCAGTAGACGCCGAGAAAGCGTTTGATAGGGTAGACTGGGGGTTCATGATGTCAACACTGGAAAATATAGGGATAGGCCCAAGGATGACAGAGAGAATTCAAACATTATATTGCCACCCTCGAGCAAGAGTTAAGGTCAACGGATCTTTATCGCCTCCCTTTGAGATGGGGAATGGGACTAGGCAGGGATGCCCTTTGTCCCCCCTTCTCTTTGTGTTGGCACTCGAGCCCCTTTTGGCCATGATACGGAATGACCCCAATATAAAAGGGGTCAGAGCAGGAGACGAGGAAAACATATTGGCAGCCTTTGCTGACGACGTGCTGTTCTTCGTCAGAAATCCAAGGGACACGCTCCCCCACTTAATAGCGAAAATCAAACAATACGGAGAAATTTCTAATTTCAAGATGAACATGGCCAAAACAGAAATATTGAATGTAAACATTAATAAAGACGAAGTGAGATTTCTTAAAAAGGAATACAATTTCATTTGGCAGAAAGAGATCAAATATCTGGGAATAAAGCTAGCAGGATCCTTAAAAAGGATATATAAATCAAATTATATCCCCCTACTAGAGGAAATAAAAGGGGAAATCAGAAAAATAAAGAATCGACCGATCTCCTGGTTCGGAAGGGTAAATTTAGTAAAAATGATATTAGTCCCGAAAATTCTGTATAGGTTCCAGATGATCCCAATCCATGTACCCCAAGGATACTTCAGAATACTTAACTCCCTCCTACTGAATTTTATATGGAATAAAAAAAAACATAGGATCTCCTTCCAAGTTTTAAAACAGGGGAAAAAACTGGGGGGTTTAGGAGTGCCGGATATGAGAAAATACTACACCGCCTCAATAATATCCCGTATAATAGAGTGGGCCAAAGAAAAGCACGATAAAAGATGGGTTCAGATCGAGTGTGCACTAGCAAATACACAATTAGGTAGAGTGATATGGAATCCACCACAGTATAGAAAGATACACACAACCACCCACGAAATGACACGGACAGCATTAAGGATATGGGATAGAACACACAAACAGTTAGGAACAGATTATAATTCACCACTTATTGATTTAAAAGACAATATATTTTTTGCACCAGGATTAAAAGAGGAGGGGGGGAACTGGATTAAAAATCGGATCCGGATAAAAGATATAACACAGCAAGGTAAAATAATGACACTTCACGAAATTAAAGTTAAGAGGGAATGCACAGGGTGGAATGAATGGCGATATAGATAGCTATCCTCCTTTATCAGGACCCTACCAGGCCCCATCCGGGAGCAGAAGGACTATACACCCTTGGAACAACTAAGCCTGGTGGATAGTTCAAAAGGAAATATTTCAAAACTATACAAAATCCTGATGAGGGCGGAAGAGCTGGGGACGCCTAGGTATATCCTGAAATGGGAAAGGGAACTTGAGGTCTCCAGGGGGAAAACATCTGTAGAAAGAATATTGAATCTAACCCATTCTTCAGCAATTGACGTAAGAACGGCCGAGATGAATTTCAAACTTATCACGAGATGGTACTCCACCCCTGACAAAACTAGTAAATTTAAAGAAGGGGAGACAGGAGAATGCTGGAGAGGCTGTTCAACATCGGGGACAATGGCCCACCTTTGGTGGAAATGTCCCAAAATTAAAAGCTTCTGGAACAGTATTCTTGCACTAATTAAAGAGGAGTTCCACCCATTTTTTTAAGTTTGGCTGTACTGCATGCCCTTAATGCATAGTTTTCACAATGGGCAATATTTTTAAAAATTTTGGATGGTAAATACCTTTTTTTTCCCGTTTTATCCACTTCCTGGTCTTAATCGCCTAGGCGATTAAGTCACAAGGCAATTCGCAAGGGTTCCTGGGATAATTCACCTTTTACCGAAATCTCGCGTTTTTTTTTCAACTGTGTGCAGGGAGGGAGGGAGAGAGAGAGAGAGAGGGAGAGGAGCTTTCTGATGTCATCGGTGAAGTCGGGGTGGGCGGGACAGAGCAGCTATCGATCGCCAGCCAATTATTTGGCTTCTTAAGAAAGGGGGCAGAGCCGCATACACATAGCGGCCCGCCCTGACCCAATCCTATTGGCTGGCCATCGATAGCTGCTCTGTGCCGCCCACCCCGACATTGCCAATGATTATTCTGAAAGCTTCTCTCTCTCTCTCCCTAGATTACAAGACACTGTCACTGTGTAAAGCAACATTGAGCCGTGCTGGAAGGGGAGAGAGAGAGGAGCTATTAGAATATTCATTGGCGATGTTGGGGGGGCGGGACACAGAGGAACGCCAGCCAATAGGATGGGGTCAGGGCGGAGCTGCATACATAAATAATTGCCTTGTGTTATATAGCCGCTTTGTCCCGCCCACCCCGACATTGTCAATGAATATTCTGAAAGCTCCTCTCTCTCTCTCTCTCTCTCTCTCTCTCTCTCAGATTACAAGACAGTGTCACACACTGTCACTGTGCAGAGTAACATTGAGCCGTGCTGGAAGGGGAGAGAGAGAGAGGAGCTATTAGAATATTCATTGGCAATGTTGGGGTGGGCGGGACACAGAGGAATGCCAGCCAATAAGATGGGGTCAGGGCGGAGCTGCATACATAAACAATTGCCTTGTGTTATATAGCCGCTTTGTCCCGCCCACCCCGACATTGCCAATAAATATTCTGAAAGCTCCTCTCTCTCTCTCTCCTTAGATTACAAGACAGTGTCACACACTGTCACTGTGCAGAGTAACATTGAGCCGTGCTGGAAGGGGAGAGAGAGTGAGAGAGAGAGAGGAGCTATTAGAATATTCATTGGCAATGTTGGGGTGGGCGGGACACAGAGGAACGCCAGCCAATAGGATGGGGTCAGGGCGGAGCTGCATACATAAATAATTGCCTTGTGTTATATAGCCGCTTTGTCCCGCCCACCCCGACATTGCCAATGAATATTCTGAAAGCTCCCCTCTCTCTCTCCCTCTCTCTCTCTCTCTCTCTCCCTAGATTAAAACCAATATAAGGATTGTGTCACTCTGTTTCGGTCCACACCCACTATTAATGCCAGTGCATTTCCTGCCGAATGTGACTTCTCTTTCCTTTCCTCCCTGTGTTGTGATTGACAGGTTGCTATAGCATGGGGGCGGGAACTTCCGCAGACTCGAGATTGCCATAGCAACCTGTCAGAAAAAAGGACAGCCTCCCTGAGGCTTTACTGAGCATGTGCGAGATTTGCTGGTGCATGATGGGTAGATAGCTGCAAAGAAATCCAGGAAATGATAGATGCCCACAACTAGAATGGAAACTGCCTGCTTCTCGAGATTAGTAAGTAAATAACTATTTTTAAAGAAAGTAAAAACGCTAAAAGTATGACATGTTAGAAATATTAACTTTCAGGTTTTGACAGTTACAGAGCAGTGTTTAAAAAAAAATGTCTGGGGGACTGGAACTCCCCTTTAAGGATATTACCAAAAAAGTGATTAAAGAAGATCCTTGGGAAGTCCTATTCCATGGAGGAGTGGTGCCCTTAAAGGAGTATAAAAAATCATTGGTACCCCACCTCCTTAATGCAGCAAAACGGTTAATTCCGAAAAAATGGAGGGAGAAGAACAGCCCACAAATATGGGAATGGATTGATTCGGTGGAGGAAACTTATAGGAGGGAGGAGTTGAAACCTGGAGGGGATAGCGAGGATATACGTAAGAAGTGGGGTATAGGGAGAGATTTAAAAAAAAACTGGAGTTATGCACAAAATCTCAGAGTACCATGAACAAAGAGAAGGAAATTGATTTAACTACGGGGGGTACACTTGGGTGGGAGAGATTGTGGAATCACGAGATAGAGGGAGGGAGAAGAGGGGGGGAGACGGGGGGGGGGGAATCCACAAGTTAAATTAAAATGGTATGGTGGAAGAGGAAAAAAAAAAATGAAAAAAAAAAAAATAGGAATTAAAACAGAATGAAGATAAAGAGAACCACAAATGATGCAACGACTACAATGATAAGCTAAGGGCGGAAAGATCTGTGAGCTGGGCATACCGGTACTATCTTGGGTCTAGACTGATGTGGGGAAAAAAAAATAATAAGAAAGTCTGGTTGCTGTGGTGTTTTGTAGTTTTTCCAGGCCCTCCACTTTCTGATCAATTTCCCCCACTTTGGAGCGTACTTCCTCAATCTCAGCTCTAATTACACCTGTGACATTTAGTAAGATTGTTTGTATGTCTTCTTTAGTTGGAAGAGCTTGAATCAGCCGCATAAGCTGCGTCATGTCTGGGGGGGTTTCTTGTAGTTGAGCCTCTATGCTGTTCATTTGGTTGGGTTGTTTATCCAGCCCTTGCTCCCCCAGCGCTGGTAACATGTGTTGTGGGTTCATTATCTGATTATCAGGTTGGTCAGTCTGGTCAAGCTGATTGGTATGAGCAGTGTGAGCATAAGTCGTTTCACCCCAAGATAGAGTGACCTGGTGGGGGACAGTCTTATCTAGTGAGAAGGGATGTGTGCAGGTTTTATACAGTGCTACTGGTGGTAGAAAGTCAGGTAAAGGCACATCTGTCAATGATTCAATCCTGCTATTCAACTTTAAATCAGCCTCCACATCTCCATCTCCATTCACCCCTGTGCTCACCTGCTGTCTTTCCTTAGCGCAGCCCTTCACGATCCCAATCAGCTGCTGTGTTTTCTCTGCTCCCTCGTTCCCTGAACAGTCTATGCCTTGTGTGGAGCCGGTTATTGCAGGGGCTGGTAGGCTGTGCTCTATGAGGGAGTGTCTCCTTATCTCTCCCCGATCTCCCCGCTCTCCTGGAACCGTCCGTGCAGGCTGAGGCTCTCCCCGTGTCACCGTCATATATCTTGTGATATATGAATGAGCGGGCTCGACGGGCTGAATATTCGTTTCTCTGTTCCTTTTTGCTGTTCTCCGTCCTCGCCGTGACATCGGCGGCAACACGCCGCACGCCACACTCCGTCCGGGGGGGGGGGGTTAGGGGCGGACGGGAAGAGGGATGAGATCTGCCGCTCTCCTAGGCACACACACCACAAGCTCCGCTAGATCCCCTTAGCGTGCACGCTCACTCCTCCATACCTCAGGTACCTCCCCCGGAAACAGGAAGTCCTCCCAGTAACGGTAATTGATGAGCCCACCACCCTTCTTTTTGACAAAGAAAAATCCAGCCCCTGCCGGGGAAGAGGATTTGCGAATGTGCCCCCGGGAAAGTGCCTCCCTCACGTACTCCTCCATGGCCTTATTCTCCGGAACCGACAAAGGATATACCTTGCCACGAGGAGAGATGGCACCAGGTTGTATATCAATGGCACAATCGTATGGGCGGTGCGGAGGCAAGGCAACAGCACGCACCTTATCAAACACATCCAGGTACTCCCTGTATTTAGAAGGCAACATAGGGTGCGAGGAGGCACACAACAACTTAACAGGCCCATGGATGCAACTAGCCCCACACTGTGGGGACCACGAGAGGATCTCGGCCGATCTCCAATTGAAAATCGGATTGTGCTTCTGGAGCCAGGGGTACCCCAAGACCACCGAGTAGTGAGGAGACGAAATGACTTGGAAGCAGACCGACTCCTTGTGAACGACCCCAATGGCCACCTCCACAGGAAGGGTCTCATGCGTGACCTGTGACAGCTGGAGGGGTCTGCCGTCTATCGCCTCAAGAACCAGAGGGGAAATTCGAGGCTGCAGAGGAATGGAATTTGCGGCAAAAAACTCACTGTCGATGAAAAAACCACCAGCACCAGAGTCCACCAACGCCTGGGTCATCACCAAGCCCCCGACCCAGGAGAGGACAACAGTGATCAGTGGTTTATCAGCACGGGAAATCGGGGACGAAGAGACTCCACCCAAGATCTGCCCCCGACAGGATCTCAGGTGCGAGCGTTTCCCGGACGGTCCGGGCATGACCACCGAATGTGCCCACTGAGACCACAGTACATGCATCGGCCCTCGCGTCTCCGAGATGCCCTCTCTCCCTCAGACAGGCGAGCAAACCCCAGTTGCATGGGCTCACCTCCAGGCGGGTCAGCCTCAGGAGGCATGGGAGGAGAGGGAGGCACGGGTGGGACAGCAAACATAGGCGCCAAGCTGTTAGGAGGCCTCTGCAGGCTCTCCTTAAAGGAGGGTCTCTCCCTGAGTCTGGAGTCGATCAATATCAAGAAGGAAATGAGGCCCTTGAGCTCCACAGGTAGGTCTTTAGCCGCAATCTCATCCTTCAGGGCGCCCGAGAGACCATGTGAGAAAGCAGCGACCAGAGCCTCATTATTCCCTGCTGCCAGGGTACGAAACTCAATGGCGTATTTGGCTACCGATCGTGAACCCTGTCTGATGGACATGAGGAGCTTCGCAGCAGAGGCAGAGCGAGCCGGCACATCGAAAACCTTCCGAAGAGAAGCAACAAAACCGGAAAACTCGGCAACCACGGATTGTTGTTCTCCCATAAGGGGCTTGCCCAGGCCAGGGCCTTATCCGAGAGCAGCGAGATCAGGAAGCCCACATTCGATCTCTCAGAGGAAAAGGCATGTGGAAGCAACTCGAAGTGAATGCCCACTTGGATAAGGAAACCTCGGCACTGGGTTGGCTCTCCCCGAAGCGCTACGGGAGGGGGGCAGAGTCGGTTATACACCACAGGCGCATCAACAGGTGCCGGGGTAGACTCAGGCGCATCAAACGGAGCGGCAGTAGGAGCGGGCCCTGGAGTGACAACCGAACCATCAGCAATAGGAGCGAAATGAGCCGTGCGTGCAAGCAGGATTTGCAACGCCTGAGCGTACTGATCCAGCAGGTGATCCTGCTGATGAAGTCTGGCAACCAGCGTGGACAGTGAGAGTGGCTCAGTACCGTCAGAATTCATGGCTTGGGCCTAATGTCATGAATCAGATGTACACAAACGGATGAATGAAAGAAAAGGTTCTTTATTAAAAACCAAACAACAAGGTTAAAGTCCAGACAGATGAAAACATGCAGGAGAGTCTTCCACCAGAGCCAGGATCGATAGCCAGAGATTGGAGTCAGTCCAGCCGGAGTCTGTAACCAGGAAGGTGGTGAAACGAAGTCAGGGATCAGGAGCCAGAAGGAACGTCCGTAGAAGCCGGGTCGGTAACCAGAACAGCAGCACGATGACGGTAGGGTGTGAGACAGGTCTTAACACAGAAGGCCTAAGCAAGGGATATATATACAGCAAGCGTGGTATATATATGCTGAGCATCCTGCTCCTCCCAGTGGGAAGGAGGAGACGCAGGGAATGGGAAGTTACAAGAACCTCAGAAGCAAGATGGCCGCCAGCACATGTCAGTGATGAGAAGCTAGGAAGGAGGTAAGTCCATGACACAGACTTGGTCCTGGGACAGTGTCCTTAATCCGGATGGGACAGGGGCTCTCCACTCGACCGGGAGATCGCCCTGCACTCACGGGTGTCCGGGAGCCCGCAACCAAATGCAGAAGACTCCCGCGGCACGCGGGAGACTTGAGATGTCTGAGAGTATGCAGCCAGTTCCAGGAGGATAATGCCCCGTACACACGATCGGGATTCCCGGCGGTAAATAGTCCGACGGGAATCCCCGGGGGGAGAACCTGCTCGGTGACTTTCCCCATGTACACACCAGAGGTTTTCCCGTCTGGAAAACTGAGGTTAGAGCTTTGGCTGGGAATCTCCGCCGTGTGTTTGGTCCACTGAAGTGTTTCCCATAGGGAAACTACTGGGAAAAAGACCGCTGGGAATTGCGGCAGGAAAAAAGAGAACGTGTTCTCATTTTTCCTGCCGCAATTCCCGGTGGTTTTCCTGTTAGAGCATTCCCAATGGCCAGTTTTCCCGGCCAAAAGCTGCCATGGCAGTTTTCCTGAAGGGAAAACTGGTCGTGTGTACGAGGCATGAAAGGATTAACACCATTGAATACCCCCCAAGCTCGCCTGACCTAAATCCAATAGAACACGTCTGGGACATTATGTTCCGGTCCATCAGACACCACCAGGTTGCACCTCAGTCTGTTCAGGAGCTCAGTGATGCCCTGGTCCAGATCTGGGAGAAATTACCCCAGCACACCATCTGTCGTCTCATTAGGAACATGTCCCAAGGTTGTCAGGCATGCATACAAGCACTTGGGGGCCATACAAACTACTGAGTACCATTTTGAGTTGCTGCAATGAAATTTCAGCAAACTGGACTAGCCTACTGCATAATTTTTTCACTTTGATTTTGATATGTGTTTTTGAATTCAGCCCTCTGAAGGTTGATCATTTTCATCAAACTAAGGCCCCATTCACATTGAGGAGTTTTTCAGGCGGTTTAACGCTAAAAATAGCACCTAAATACTGCCTGAAAAACTCCTGCCCTGCAGTCTCAATGTGAAAGCCCGAGGGCTTTCACACTGAGGCGAAGCGCTGGTGGGACCGCTCCAAAAGTCCTGCCAGCAGCATCTTTGGAGCGGTGAGAGGAGCGGTGTGTTTACCGCTCCTTCACATTGAAAGCAATGGGAAACCGCGGTAATACTGCCGGCAATGCGCCTCTGCAGAGGCGCATTGCTGGCGGTATTAACCCTTTTTCGGCCGTTAGTGGGGGTTAATACCGCACCGCTAGGGGCCGAATACCGCCGCAATTCAGACGGTATAGCGGCGCTATACCACCACCGCACATCCCGCCCCATTGTGAAAGGGGCCTAAGTGGCATCCTTTCGTTCCTAACACATTACCCAGTCCATATCAGTATAGCTATCCAGCATGATATTTTTCCCCATTGAGATCTGATGTGTTTTTAAAGTGTCCCTTCAGCCCGGGTTCACACTATTGTGAACACGGACATCACATGTGATTTGCACCCGCACTTCTGCGCAGATCACATGCAATGTCTGTGCAATGCAAATTCAGCCTAGGGTTGCTACCACATCCCTTTAAAACACATATTAATTACACAAGTTCTGTGACTGAGTGGTAATTTAACTCACTTGGAGCCTTATACTAAGGCCTCTTTCACACTAGGGAGGTGGATGCATCGGCGGTAAAGCGCTGCTATTTTTAGCGGCGCTTTACCGCTAATTTTGTGGCTCTATGTGGCCGCTAGTGGGTCCCTTTTAACCGCTTAACGCCCGCCCACTGTATATATACGTCCTCTTTTTAAAGATGGATATCTCGGTAACGGCAGCAGCTTATCGGAGCCGTCGGTAGTGGTGGAGCCGATCGGGTCCGCTCGGCTGCTGACTGGGGATGCGAGTGAGGGCAAAATGGCCCCCACCTGTCCCCATAGCTCTGCTGGGCGGAAGTGACGTCAAAATGTCAGTCCCGCCCAGCGTCTTAAAGAGATATTTTTTTTGTTTACCTTTTTTCAAATGAATTTTTTTTTTTTTTTTTAAGTCTAAATATGAGATCTGAGGTCTTTTTGACCCCAGATCTCATATTTAAGAGGACCTGTCATGCTTTTTTCTATTACAAGGGATGTTTACATTCCTTGTAATAGGAATAAAAGTAATAATTTTTATTTTATTTTTTAATTTTAGTGTAAAAAAGTAGCATTTTTTTTTTCATTTGGCCGTATACAATTCATATATTATTTATCGTAAGTCCACTGAAAACCCCCTACTCTTCCTTGGCTACCAGGAGGAAATCACCACTGCCCTGATATTCCAGAATGACCTACCCCAAAACATCCGATCAGCTGTTCACCGAACGTCACTTCCCAGATAAAGTCCCTCCCACAGCATCAGGCCGACGAGGTCAAAAAAGATGTAAGGTGTGTGCCAGTGAAGGAGTCAGACGAGACACAGTTTATCATTGTGCCAAGTGTCCTTCCCAACCAGGCCTCTGTGTAACTGACTGTTTTCGCCGTTATCATACTAAACTAAATTATTAGTTTAGTATGGTAAACGTAATCCTCCGTTCCTGCCTTCACACACCTTCACACCCCTTTTGCCACTGCCTGCTTTGTAACTGACCCCGGCTTGTTATTCGACCACGCTTCTGCCTAACGATTTTGTAATACCTCTGCCTGATCTGGAATTGAGCCTGGACTGTTTTTCGACCATGCTTCTGCCTAACGATTCTGTAATACCTCTGCCTGATCTGGAACTGACCCTGGACTGTTTTTCGACCATGCTTCTGCCTAACGATTCTGTAATGCCTCTGCCTGATCTGGAACTGACCTTGGACTGTTTGACCATGCCTTTTGCCTGCCTCATGGACTTATCTTGTACCCTGCTACTGAACTAGTGGGATTCAACACAGGGGTCTCACATATGTGAGGGGCTCCAGAAAAGTTTTTCTGGAGTTTTCTCATCCTAGATTAGGGTCTGGAGCCTCGGGGGCTTCAAAGAGATTTGGGTGGGAGAAGCCCCTACCCCTGTCCCCATTCTGTCCTGAACGAGGCCCTACGTCTGCCTGTAGGACCTATGCCATCATGCCTCTGCCTGTTGCATGAACTGACCACATGACATGGACCTGCCTACTACCAGGACCAATATTTTTGGCACTGCTGACAATGTCCCGGATTCACAGACAGCATGACCCTCCTCATGATGCAAAACCACCCCCCCACCATAGTCATCGCCCAGACAATTGAGGAGCCGAAGCCTTGGCAGGAGGCCTGGCCCACGAGAGGGCAAATGACTGTCCTCGTTTGTAGCTCAGAGTATGAGCTTTATATATTATTTTTTTGGACGTGCACAGATGTATGTGCCATCCTCCAATAAGGGCATGCCATGTCGGACAATGGCATGATCCCTATATTTATTTTTTTTGTCACTGCACACGGTCAGGAGTGCAGGCTACAGTGTGACTGGTGTGTTAGTGTGACATTCCTGCCAGCAAGGCGTGTCACCTTGGCTCGTCAGGGAGAGGTTATCCCCACGACTGTGTGAATGTGGTATAAATGGACAGCAACATCATTGGGGCCCTGGCGTGGCGTTGCTGCTCTCAAGTCCCGTGTGGTGGACTTGGGCTAAACCAATGTGAGGTGGATGTCGTGTGTGTGAGCTAGGGACCACAGTGGTGTGCATGTGTGCATTGTCCATGTGCCATGATGAATGAGTGTGTGTTTAACGTGCAATGTTGGCATACAGATGTGATGTCCTGCAAGTGTGTTTCTCAGCTTGTCCGTAACGGTGCTGATGAGCTGCTCTCCAGCTGACCTGTAGACGTCTGTTGCTGAGTTACACCTCCTTTATGGGAAATACGCACTTCATAAATCGCCGTATTTCCCTCATTTGCATATTTGAATGCCTAATAAATGGGAGAAACACCATGCGTCCAGCCCATATTTGCGCCCACGCTACGCCGGCGTGTGCAGGATACGTTGGCGTAGGGTGGCCAGTTTTTAGGTGTATATTGGTTTGTGACTCTGGCGCACACATACGCCGGCGCACATTTGCGTAACATGATTTACGTTGGCGTAAGTGCTTTGTGAATCCGGGCCAATATGTCTGCCTGCACTAACCCTGACGGGACCATATCCCTGCCTGGAAAATTGTGTATGCCTTTGCTGACCAAGGCCCTGCCTGCTGCCTGGACCAGTGCTATCCTGCTGTGTAGAACTGCGCTACTATTACCACAGGTAATCTTTTGTTTATATTTTGCTCAGCATAATCTATTTTGGGGTGTAATTCTTGGTATGTGCATGCTATGTATCTCTGAAACACCTGACGGTGTTTTTTGCATTTTGGATCTCTGTATGTGGTCAGGCTGTGTAGAAGTCTCACACATGTGGTATCATTGTACTCATGAGGAGTAGTAGAATGTATTTTGGGGTGTCGTTTTTGCTATGTACATGCTATGTGTTGGAAATATCTTATCAATGGACAACTTTGTGTAAAAGAAATTTGTTTTCATTTTTTTTTTCCACATGTTCCAAAAACTGCTGGAAAAAAATAAACCATTCAATAGACTCATTATACCTCATAGATTATACGTTGGGGTGTTAGCTTTCCAAAATGGGGTCACTTTGTGGGTAATTCCATTGTCCTGGTGTTCCAGGGCCTTTAAAAGTGTAATAGGTAGTCAACTAGTTAGATGTGCAATTTATGCTCCTAAAACCCCTGATGGCACTCCCTGAATGTTGAACCTCTGTATGTGGCCAGGCAGGGAAAAAGTCTCACACATGGGGTATCGTTTTACTCAGGAGTAGGGATGAGCTTCTTGTTCGAGTCGAACATCGTCTTTTTATACATTCGGCTAAATTCGAACAAAACGGGTCATTCACGCCAAAGTCGAGTGACGCGCCACGGCCCATAATTTACTGCGGCATTGCACGCTGATGATTGGCCAAGCATGCTGTATGTCCCGCATGCTTGGTCAATCACAGAGCGCAAAAAACGGAGAGCCATAATTTGCCAAAGCCAGGGTGGCTTAGGCCAATTATGGCTCAGGGCTTTAGCACACGCCCCACACTATAAAAGGTAGCCTGCAAGGCGGCCTTGTGTAGTGTGTTGCGGCGTTGTTAATGAGAAGATCAGTCCTAGAGAGAGACAGTGGGCCAGATTCTCGTAGGGACGCCTATCTTTGTGCCGGCGTAGCATATCTGATTTACGCTACGCCGCCGCAACTTTGAGAGGCAGGTGCCGTATTCCCAAAGAAGTTGTGCCCAAAGTTACGGCGGCGTAGCGTAAATGGGCCGGCGTAACCGCGCCTAAATCAAAATAGGCAGGTAGGGGGTGTGATCCATGTAAATGAATCGTGACCCCCATATAGCAGGGGTAACTTTACGCCGGACTTACGCTTACGCAAACGACGTAAAATACGACGACCGGGCGCAAGTACATTCGTGAATCGGCGTATCTAGCTCATTTGCATATTCGACACGTAAATTGACGGCCGACAACCTAGTGGCCAGCGTAAATATGCAACTAAGAAACGACGGCGTAAGAGAATTACGCCGCTCGTATCTAAGCAAAATTCCTGCGTATCTTGTTTTCTGAATACAGAAAATAGATACGCCGGCGCATCTTTGAAGTTACGCGGCGTATCTCGAGATACGCCGACATAACTGCTACGAGAATCTGGCCCAGAGTCTTTATTACTATAGATAGATAGAGCAGGCAGGCTAGGCTTAAATTTACAGTGTGTAGAGCAGGGGTCTCAAACTCAAATTATCTGGGGGCCACTGGAGGTATAAGCTGGGTGAGGCTGGGCCGCATCAAGTATTGGACCAAAATTTTAAAATGTACAACTGATGCAATCTTAATAATAGTTCTAAACATTAACGGTTGTAAAGAACAGAAGTTTCTCTTACTTCCTACTTCTTGTTGCCAGAGACCTGGCAGCGCTTCCTCCTACACAGCTCAGCAACATTTGGCTTGAGTGAGGAAGCAACTGACACCCTCAATATGGCTTGAAGATGCTTATCAGTAAGTTTGGCCCTGTACTTTGACTTATTAAAAATGTTTCTTTCAATACATTTTTTATATAAAAAAAACACACTAACATGCCAGACCTGCCCCATTACATGACCAGACTGTGCCCCATTACATGACCAGACTGTGCCCCATTACATGACCAGACTGTGCCCCATTACATGACCAGACTGTGCCCCATTACATGACCAGACTGTGTCCCATTACATGACCAGACCTGTCCCATTACATGCCAGACCTGCCCCATTACATGCCAGACCTGCCCCATTACATGACCAGACTGTGCCCCGTTACATGACCAGACTGTGCCCCATTACATGCCAGACCTGTCCCATTACATGCCAGACCTGTCCCATTACATGACCAGACCTGCCCCATTACATGCCAGACCTGTCCCATTACATGCCAGACCTGTCCCATTACATGACCAGACCTGCCCCATTACATGCCAGACCTGCCCCATTACATGCCAGACCTGCCCCATTACATGCCAGACCTGCCCCATTACATCCAGACCTGCCCCATTACATGCCAGACTGTGCCCCATTACATCCAGACATGCCCCATTACATGACCAGACTGTGTCCCATTACATGCCAGACCTGCCCCATTACATGCCAGACCTGCCCCATTACATGCCAGACCTGCCCCATTACATCCAGACCTGCCCCATTACATCCAGACCTGCCCCATTACATGCCAGACTGTGCCCCATTACATCCAGACATGCCCCATTACATGACCAGACTGTGTCCCATTACATGCCAGACCTGTCCCATTACATGCCAGACCTGCCCCATTACATGACCAGACTGTGCCCCGTTACATGACCAGACTGTGCCCCGTTACATGACCAGACTGTGCCCCATTACATGCCAGACCTGCCCCATTACATGCCAGACCTGCCCCATTACATGCCAGACCTGCCCCATTACATGCCAGACCTGCCCCATTACATCCAGACCTGCCCCATTACATCCAGACCTGCCCCATTACATGCCAGACTGTGCCCCATTACATCCAGACATGCCCCATTACATGACCAGACTGTGCCCCATTACCTTCAGACTGTGCCCCATTACCTCCAGACTGTGCCCCATTACCTCCAGACTGTGCCCCATTACCTCCAGACTGTGCCCCATTACCTCCAGACTGTGCCCCATTACATCCAGACTGTGCCCTTACCTTACCAGAATCGCGGCTGTAGGATTTTTCAAAAGCCGCGCCTCCGACGCGTCTTCTGTTCCGTGATAGGCGGAACATTCAGCTTCCCATGAGGCACTGTGTTCAGTGTCCGCCTATCACGGAGGCCCTCTCGTCCGAGGACGAGAGGGCCTCCGTGATAGGCGGAACCTGAACACAGTGCCTCATGGGAAGCTGAATGTTCCGCCTATCACGGAACAGAAGACGCGTCGGAGGCGCGGCTTTTGAAAAATCCTACAGCCGCGATTCTGAAGTTCTGAAGTAATTTTTTTCGCCCCATCCCAGGCTGCGGACCTGCCCGCCCCCAAGCGGCCGCTTGGTCTGCCTGGTGGTTGCGCCGGCCCTGGCTGCAGGGAAAGGGTACCGCGCTGCATGCGCTGCAAAGTAGGAGTATGACACTGTCCGGGGGAAGGGCTTGTCAGTGGGCCGCAAAATCTTGGTCTGCGGGCCGCAACTGGCCCGCGGGCCGGGAGTTTGAGACCCCTGGTGTAGAGGATATATGTACAGTACATCCCAGGAGTTGTACATATAGTTATACACTGTATAGTTTAGCTAGATCAGCTATTCCTATTTGTCAGGCAGTTGATTGTGATAGCTGCAGTCTTCTAACGTGTTGTATTGCCCGTGTGCTGTATAGTTTGCACCTAAACGTAATTGGTGTTTACTGCTCTTGTGCTGTATAGTTTGCACCTAAACGTACATGGTGTTTACTGCACTTGTGCTGTATAGTTTGCATCTAAACGTACTTGGGGCCAGATTCAGGTAGAAGATAAGTCAGCTTAGCTCCAGATAAGCCGTCTTATCTCTGCGTTTTAGGCCTCCAATCTATGCCACTGATTCATAAAATCAGTTTAGCATAGATTTTCCTTAGATCAGACATGCATAAGTCTCTTACGCTGTCTAATCTCATTCTCATATTTTAGGCTGGCCGCTAGGTGGCGTTCCCATCTAAAATATGTAAATGAGCCTATACGCCGATTCCCGAACATGTGCCCGGCCGGTGTATCTCCTTGCGTCGTTTACGTAAGACTTACGCACGGCCTAAAGTTATCCCTGCTATAGCTGGCGCAGCCAATGTTAAGTATGGACGTCGGAACCAACGTACAGTAATTTACGTTGTTTGCGTACATCCATTCACAATTGAGCTGGCCGTCATTTACGCTGACGTCGCTTTCATTGACAAGTAGCGACGTGATTTGGAGCATGCACACTGGGAACCAATCACGGCCGGCGCAGTTCGTTCGGCACGGGGACGCGCTTCATTTAAATGATACACGCCCCCTACCCGCCGAATTTTAATTTGGCCGGGTGATTTACGCTACGCCACCTCAACTTTACAGGCAAGTGCTTTATGAATAAAGCACTTGCCTGAAAAAGTTGCGGCGGCCTAACGTAAATGAGATACGTTAGGCCAAATTAAAGATAGGCTCTCCATCCTGAATCTAGCCCTTGGTGTTTACTGCACTCGTGCTGTATAGTTTGCACTTAAACCTACTTGTAATTTACTGCACTTGTGCCGTATAGTTTGCACCTAAACATACTTGGTGTTTACTGCACTTGGGCCGTATAGTTTGCACCTAAACATACTTGGTGTATACTGCACTTGTGCTGTATAGTGGTGTCTTCACCGTCTTGCATTGACCGACCGAAAAGGGGCGTGGCAATTACTAGAACGATCGTCAGGGGCGTGGAAACGTGCGGAGCTTCTCGCATGCGCAGTGTATAAAGGGATATTGCGTGAGTGAGAACGTCGATCACAGTCTGTAGAAAAAGTCGGAAGAAACGATCGTGTAGTACAACGATATGTAACTTGATTTTGGACTTTATGATCAGTGGATGAGTTTGTGGGTTAGATATGGGGAGAAAGCTTAGTAGTAAAAGGCTTGACTGACATTAGCTTTTTTTGCTTAATTTTGACTTGCAGAAATAATGGAGGCCTTCAGAGAACAGGATTTATTCACAGAATTTGTTGAAAGGGGGCCCTGGATGGCAACCCCCCTTTTGTCTAGAATTTTTCTTTCCCAAAAAAATAATTTATTCAGCCAAGATCTGGCATTGTAATGCCCCCCCCCACCCCTAAAATAATCGACATATTGTTGCCACACAGCACGTGCGCTTTGGGGGGCCAAGCCTGTATGGTCAGGCTCACGGGCCACCACTGGAACATCGATGGCCTCATCAGGCACAAGTGTCATGTAGTTTGTTGAGGGTCTCTTTAGGAAATTGTGCAATATGCAGCAGCAAAGTATGACATGGTTCAGATTCTACTTAACAAACCTACAGTCCTTGTCTTGTTTGCACCGCCTGTATACTGCTGTATACTGCTGCTCAAAGTATATAGGGCCAATGGGTCTTGTAATGACCTGGGGGGAATGGTGGCAGGGAAACCTATGCTATTTCTTTCAGTGATTTTTATCCATATTGCAGGGCCAGGGACCAAACATTACTATTTCTTTCAGTGATTTTTATCCATATTGCAGGGCCAGGGACCAAACATTACATTAAAGCCGCAAGCAGGCTTAAATTACTTTTTTTCTTTTTTTTCAGGAAGTCCCACTCCTCCTGAAGCCCCCACTCCCCCTCCAAAAAAATTACATGCCAAAATGAGCACTTTTTAATTCGAACGTTCGAGTCCCATAGACTTCAAATGGGTTCTAAATGTTCGCGCGAACGTTCGGGCCGTTCGAAGGTTCTGGTGTGAACTGAACGCGGGGGTGTTTGGCTCATCCCTACTCAGGAGGAGTAGCAGAATGTATTTCAGGGTGTCATTTGTGGTATGCACATGCCATGTGAGAGAAATAAGCTAATACAATGACAATTGTGAGAAATGTTTTAAATAAAAAATAAAAATCTTAATTTTGCAAAGTATTGTGGGAAAAAATTACAACTTCAAATAACTCACCATGCCTCTTACTAAATACCTTGGAATGTCTACTTTCCAAAAAGGGGTTATTTGGGGGGCATTTGTACTTTCCTGGCTTGTTAGGGTCTCAAGAAATGAGATAGGCCGTCAGTACATCAGGAGTGATCAGATGTGATAATTTTTTATGATTTGCACCATAGCTTGTAGACTCTAAAACTTTCACATAGACCAAATAATTTCCAAAAATGTTGGGTTATTTTTATCAGAGACATGTAGCAGTATAAATTGTGGCCAAAATTTATGAAGAAAAATTAATAATTTGCAAAATGTTATCACATAAACTAATGTAGCGCTTCCTTACTTTCAGAAGATTTATGTTGTTTGTAAATTTAGTGGGGTGAGCAGGGCCGCCATCAGGAATTTTGGGGCCCCTTACACAGCTTCAGGCATGGGCCTCCTGGAGCAGAGAACCGGGGGGAAGGGGTGCTGCCGCATGAAATTGAGGAGCGGGGGGGGGGCTGCTGCCGCGAATTGGGAAGCGGGGGGGCCCTTTACAAAAAGAAGAAATAAAGAAAAATATATATAAAAAAGGGGGGTAGACATCCGGTGGCCTGGAGACCTCTGTGCCCTTTAAAAAAAAGAAAAAAAGAGAGAATATATATATATATATATATATATTATATATATATATATATAATATATATATATTTTTTTTTAAAGGGTGGTTGCCAACTGGGGCCCCGGGGACCTTATTTTTTTTTTTATAAAAGGAAATTACAAAAGAAGGGGGCTTTCCATTCGATACCTCTGGGCCCTTTAATGAAAAGAAACCTCTGGGCCCTTTAAAAAAAAAGAAAGAAATAAAAAAATATATAAATAAAAAAGAAATAAACATTTATATACAAAAAAAAAAAAAACAAGGGGGTTGCCTTCCAGGGCCCTGGGGACCTCTGGGCCCTTTAACCTCTTTCCCACCGCGCCATAAGCATTTTACTGCTACGGCGTGGCGGGTTTATCTTGGGACGACGTCCCTGGGACGTCGTCCTTCACTTTCGAGATTGCGCGTCCCTTGGGACGCGCTCGCGAAAGTGTCCGTGCTCGCCGGGTCTAGAAGACCCGGCGCATCACGGATCACGGTAAATTGCCGCTGATCGTGGCCGTTTACCATGTGATCGCGCCGTCGAATGACGGCGCGATCACTTGTAAGCAAACCGGCGTCATTTGATGATGCCGGTTCCTCCCTCTCCTCCCTCTCCTCTCTGTACAGTGTGCGAGGAGAGGGGGGGGGGGAGCGTGGTGTCAGCAGCTGAGCTGTGGCTGGATCTGTGACAAATGCAGTCACAGATCCAGCCATCCCTCAATCCATCCCAGCTCTGCAATACCCCAGTACCCAGCAATCCCCCCAGTACCCAACAATCCCCCAGTACCCAACAATACCCCAATACTCAGCAATACCCCAGTACTCAACAATACCCCAGTACTCAACAATACCCCAGTACTCAACAATACCCCAATACTCGGCAATACCCCAGTACTCGGCAATACCCCAGTACTCGGCAATACCCCAATACTCGGCAATACCCCAGTACTCGGCAATACCCCAATACTCGGCAATACCGCAGTACTCGGCAATACCCCAATACTCGGCAATACCCCAATACTCAGCAATACCCCAGTACTCGGCAATACCCCAATACTCGGCAATACCCCAGTACTCGGCAATACCCCAATACTCGGCAATACCCCAGTACTCTGCAATACCCCAATACTCGGCAATACCCCAGTACTCGGCAATACCCCAATACTCGACAATACCCCAATACTCTGCAATACCCTGCGCGATACTCTGCAATACCGCCTATGGGGATTTTTAAGTAGCGAAGTTTGGCGCCATTCCACGAGTGTGCGCAATTTTGAAGTGTGACATGTTGGGTATCTATTTACTCGGCGTAACTTCATCTTTCACATTATGAAAAAAAATTGGGCTAACTTTACTGTTTTGTTTTGTTTTAAGCACAAAACAGTTTTTTAAAAAACACTCGTTCAATAAATTTCTGCGAAAATACCGTACGTGATAAAAAGTTGTAACGGCCGCCATTGTATTCTCTAGGGTCTTTGCTAAAAAAGCATATATAATGTTTTGGGGTTCTATGTAATTTTCTAGCAAATAAATGATGATTTTTCCATGTAGGAGAGAAATGTCAGAATTGGTCTGGGTGTTCCAGAACGCCTGATGGCGTTCCCTGCATGTTGGGCCTCTGTATGTGGCCACGCTGTGTAAAAGTCCCACACATGGGGTATCGCCATACTCGGGAGGAATAGCAGAATGTGTTTTGGGGTGTAATTTGTGGTATGCATATGCTGTGTGTGAGAAATAACCTGCTAATATGACAGAAACAAGTTTTTTTTTTTTTTTACAGAATTTTCAGTTGTTTTTCTTTTATAGCGCAAAAAATAAAAAAAACAGAGGTGATCAAATATCACCAAAAGAAAGCTCTATTTGTGTGAAAAAAAGGACAAAAATTTCAAATGGGTACAATGTTGTATGACTGAGTAATTGTCATTCAAATTGTGAGAGCACCGAAAGCTGCCCAGTGGTCAAGTGGTTAATAAAAAATAAAAATATAAAAAAAATATATAAACAAAAATAAAAAATACAATTATAAAAAAAAGGGGGTTTGACATATGGGGCCCTGGGGACCTCTGAGCTCTTTAACAAAAATACATCTATATATTAAAAAAAAAGAAATAAAATAATATAAAAAAGTAAAAAAAAATTATAAAAAGGGAGGATTGTCATCCGGGGGCCCTGGGGGACCTCTGGGCCCTTTAATAATGTATATATATATATATATATATAAATATAAAAATAAAAGAAATAAAAAAATATATAAAAAATATATTTTGTTTTATAAAAAAAGGGGGGTTGTCATCTGGGGCCCTGGGGATCTCTAGGTCTCTGTGGACCTCCGGACCTAAAAAATAAAAGAAAAATATATTCAAAATATATATTTTTTTTTATAAAAAAAATATTTTTTTTTTATAAAAAAATAAATAAAAAAGAGGGGGTTGCCATCCAGTGCCCTGGGGGCCTCCGGGCCCCTGTGGACCTCCGGACCTCTAAAAAAAATAAAAGAAAAAAAATTGGCCCTGTAATAAAAAATAAAAGAAAAATATATTCAAAAAATATATTTTTTTATAAAAAAATATTTTTTTTTATAAAAAAATAAATAAAAAAGAGGGCGTTGCCATCTGGGGCCCTGGTGGCCTACAGGCCCCTAGACCCCTAAAAAAATGGCCCTTTAATAAAAAAATTAAATAAAAATATATTAAAAAAATATATATATTTTTATAGAAAATAAATAAAAAAAGGGGGGGGTTGCCATCCAGTGCCCTGGGAGCCTCCGGGCCCATGTGGACCTCTGGACCTCTAAAAAAATAAAAGAAAAAAAAATGGCCCTTTAATAAAAAATAAAAGAAAAATATGTTCAAAATATATATTTTTTTTTATAAAAAAAATATTTTTTTTTTATAAAAAAATAAATAAAAAAGAGGGGGTTGCCATCTGGGGCCCTGGTGGCCTACGGGCCCCTAGACCCCTAAAAAAATGGCCCTTTAATAAAAAAAATTAAATAAAAATATATTAAAAAATATATATTTTTTTTTTATAGAAAATAAATAAAAAAAGGGGGGTTGCCATCCAGTGCCCTGGGGGCCTCCGGGCCCCTGTGGACCTCCGGACCTCTAAAAAAAATAAAAGAAAAAAAATTGGCCCTGTAATAAAAAATAAAAGAAAAATATATTCAAAAAATAGATCCTACGAGCTTCATCTTGATTCAATGGGAAGGGACACACACTAGTTCAGTGCTAGTTCCAGGAGCTCTTCCTGTTGGGTCTGAAAGAGTGACCCTCCCCCAGGGCGAGAACTGTCCCAGTAGTAATCGGCGCACGTACCTACCAGTAGGACGTGTGGCTCCTGGGCTCCAGACAGGCAGGGTTTTTCCACCCCCCCGCCCCAGCAGGCCTTCTCATCCGCCTTCTCTGGCTGCTTCTCACCCTCCAGGTAAGCCCCTGCTACTCAGGGCGATCTTCACCTCCCTAGGACCCGTAGGTGGCCGTCCTTGTGAGGACAGCCACGGCGGCAGCCTAATCTCCCCCAACGGAGATACAACTCCCCCGCGATCCGCTTCCTCCAGCTCCGGCCCCCCCCAACAACCAGCCGCTCCCCCGCTCCTTCACTCTGGTCCATACGCCCCCCATACAGCCATCACCATTCAGAGGCACCTACTTGCGACCTCTCCACGGCAATTTTCGCCATTCCAGGTCGTTTTTCGGGACCTCCGCGCCAGGCCTCTCTCAGACGTGGGGCCGCGATCCAGGAAAGTCCGCGGCTTCACCTGCGGCCTAACACCGCGCCGCAATTTCATACACAGAATCCCCTCCAAGCCACCAGAAACCTCCCAGGAGTTCGCCCCCAGCCCCTTGCAGGATTCATCCACCCCTCAACAACCAGTCCCCCCCCCCATCCCAGTCCTTCCAGCTGACTATACATCAGCCTGGGTCCCTGGTCCTGCTCCCGGTCGGCGGCCATCTTGGTACACCCCAGCAGCAGTGACAGCTCTCACCCCCCTGTTTCATAAGTTAATAATACTTGATCCAGGGGCTTCGCCCGATCGCCATTCAGGGATCAGGAAGGAATTTTTTCCCCTACCAAAGCAAATTGGCACAGCACGGCTAGGGGTTTTTTGCCTTCCTCTGGATCAAGCTGGGAGGATTCACTGAATCCTCCCCCCATCGTCACCAAAAAATAACTACTTTGCCCCG
The DNA here is from genome assembly GCA_029574335.1 of Rana kukunoris. NCBI lineage: Eukaryota > Metazoa > Chordata > Amphibia > Anura > Ranidae > Rana > Rana kukunoris. Next base: position 135,040,596 of record CM056055.1, read on the forward strand.
GTGATTGGCTACCATGGCTAATCTGCGATACTCTGCAGAAACCATTTGGGATCTGAGGAGTTGCGCCGCAATACTGCCAGCCATCACCAAAAAGACCCTAAGAATGGAGCAACTTTTGAGGATCGATCGACGATCGGCCATCAAAAATTTTAGCCATTTACCCCAGCCCAAGCACATTTTATGTGCTTTGATCAACACAAGATCGGCAGTAAAACACAGACTTGAAATCCATGACTTCATTCTACAACACGATTTAGACTGCCTCTTTATTACAGAGAGCTGGCTCGCAGCCGACTGTAACACCATTCTAGGAGAACTGGTGCCAGAAAACTACCGTATTATCACAGAAAACAGAATAGGGCAAAGAGGGGGAGGCCTGGCAGTGATCCACAAGATTCATCTTGCAATCACAAAACCAGCCCTTCAAAACCCTCTTCCATTCATGGAAACCCTTACTCTGCAACTGCAAGCAAATTCAAAGGAGACCGTCCACATTCTGCTCTGCTATAGGCCACCAGGCCCAAAATCGCAGCTGCTATCATCATGGACAGATTTCTTCTCCACTTATACCCTCAACAGCAAACACCTGTTGCTGTTAGGGGATTTCAATCTCTGGGCCAATTCCTCACAAGACATCGTTGCGGATGCCTGTATTGACCACCTGGAAGATTTAGGGTTACAGCAACTAGTATGTGGGCCCACACATGCTTCAGGCCACATACTTGATCTTATTTTCAGACAAGATCTGGAAATAAAAATTTTGGAAAATGAAAAGTTGCCATGGACAGACCACCATGCAATTAAATTCATTTCCACAATCCCCCCCACAACAAAAACATCAAATCCAGTGACAACACACTGGACTAGATGTCAGAAGAAGCTCCACTCGGAACTCTTCAGAACGATTTTAAGGAAAAAAATAGAAACAACTCAGCCGCATCAAACGGCCGTTGAAACATTGGAAGCCATCAACTCGGCCATGCTACAGTCAGCCGATTTGGTAGCGCCGAAACGAAGAACCCGCATTCGGAAAAACAACCGCAGCTGGTTTAACAACCAGCTGTCGCTACTGAAGCAAGAACGTAGAAGGGCAGAATCTGCCTGGAAAAGATGTTCTTCAGAGCTAAACCTATCCATCTACAAGGCGACTACAAGAAAATACCACAAAGGAATTTTCCAAGCCAAGAAGAATTATTTCTCGGAGGCTATCAACGGGGCCCTTAACCGCCCCCGCGAACTCTTCAAGATGGTCACCCAGACCATGAAACCAGGATGTATTGAAGCCCCCAGTTCTGACACACAAGAATTTTGCAATGAGCTATCGGATTATTTCGTTGATAAAATCGAGGCAATCCGTGAAAGCATTCAGCAAAACTTTTCTCCCCTCAGCCCCCCCTGCAGCCTCTCACACAGCACCCATAGTAATTCTTCGATATCAGGGAAGTTTACCCTAGAACCCATCTCCGTTGAGTCCACTAAAAATGTCATTTGTACTCTGCGCAATGGCGCAGCGCCAAATGACATTATCCCCATAAAACTGCTGAAGGAATGCGCCGACATCCTGGCTCCTCCCATTACGCAGCTTATCAACCAGTCTTTCTTGGAGGGCATAGTGCCCTCACAGTTGAAAGAGGGTATAATCCAACCCATCCTGAAGAAACCCTCCTTGGACCCCAAGGACCCACTCCACCGCCGTCCCATAACAAGCCTCAGCGTATTCTCTAAGATAATGGAAAAAGTAGTGGTACAACAGCTGCAACAGCATCTAGATACCCACAAGCTACTTGATCCATTGCAATCAGGCTTCCGTCCCGGACATGGGACGGAAACAGCATTGCTGAAAGTATGGGACGATGTTCTCAAGGCCGCAGACGAAGGAGAATCTTGTCTCCTGGTTCTGTTGGACCTAAGTGCAGCTTTTGACACTGTAGACCACAATCTGTTACTGACTCGGCTTACTGAAGTAGCCAGGGTCGCAGAAGGCGATTTATCTTGGTTCTCCTCTTTTTTGGAAAACCGATCGCAAACAGTGAAGCTAGGACCGTTTACGTCTGAAAAACGCACAGTAACATGCGGAGTCCCTCAAGGATCGCCTCTGTCGCCAGTGCTATTCAACATCTACCTTCGTCCTCTTTTTGAGATTATTAGCAGCCAAAAACTGCTTTATCACTCTTATGCAGACGACACGCAACTGTATTTCCGCATCTGCAACACTCAGGATCACCACCTCAACCTAGAGACATGCCTCTCTTTGATAGAGGATTGGATGACAAAGAGTTATCTTAAACTCAATGGAGCGAAAACAGAACTTCTTCTGTTTCACGCCAAACGTAGGAATCAACTTTCAACAGCGTGGACCCCCCCGCCTATTTTGGGCAAACTCATCACCCCTAGCGCCAAAGTCAAAAGCCTAGGGGTCATTTTTGACTCCTTTATGACAATGGACGCACAAATAGGGTCAGTGGTCAGCGGATCTCACCATCTACTGCGCCTACTACGCAGACTCACTCCGTTCATCCCTAAAGAAGACCTAGCGGTCGTGGTGGGAGCTATTGTAAACTCCAGGCTGGATTATGCAAATGCCCTTTACCTCGGCCTCCCCAAGTACCAAATCGCTCGTCTGCAAGTCGTTCAGAATACGGCCGTCAGACTTGTGACTGGGAAAAAGCCCTGGGAATCCATCTCACCTTCACTGAGATCCCTTCATTGGCTGCCAGTCAAAGACAGAATTGCTTTTAAAGCTCTCTGTCTTACGCATAGATGTGTCCATGAGAGTGCCCCCCTTTACTTATGCGAATTAATAAAAGCGCATAATCCAAATCGCGTTTTGCGATCCACGAATCAGAACCTGCTCCAGGTTCCGAAAGCCAACTTCAAGTCCAAAGGAGAGAGAAGATTTGCGATCCAAGGTCCAAGACTATGGAACGCTTTACCAACCAGCATTCGGTTGGAGGAGAACCACCTAGCATTTAGGAAAAAGGTCAAGACTTTTCTCTTTTGATATCAAAGGAGACAGGAACAACAAGCGCCCAGAGGCGATTCAGTTCGCATGTGCCGCGCTATATAAGTTTTCATTCATTCATTCATTCATTCATTCATTCATTCAAAAAATATATTTTTTTATAAAAAAATATATTTTTTTATAAAAAAATAAATAAAAAAGAGGGCGTTGCCATCTGGGGCCCTGGTGGCCTACGGGCCCCTAGACCCCTAAAAAAATGGCCCTTTAATAAAAAAATTAAATAAAAATATATTAAAAAAAATATATATATTTTTATAGAAAATAAATAAAAAAAGGGGGGGGGTTGCCATCCAGTGCCCTGGGAGCCTCCGGGCCCATGTGGACCTCTGGACCTCTAAAAAAATAAAAGAAAAAAAATTGGCCCTTTAATAAAAAAGAAAAGAAAAATATATTAAAAAAATATATATTTTTTTATAAAAAAATATATATTTTTTTATAAAACAAATATATTTTTTTATAAAACAAATATATTTTTTTATAAAACAAATATATTTTTTTATAAAACAAATATATTTTTTTATAAAACAAATATATTTTTTTATAAAACAAATATATTTTTTTATAAAAAAAAAGGGCTTGCCATCTGGGGCCCTTGGTGGCCTCCGGGCCCCTGGGGACCTTCGAAACCCCTTTTTTTTTTTTTTAGGGTGGTTCCCATCCGGGCCCCTGGGGACCCCCGGGCCCCTTACAGGTGTAATGCCTGTACCCCCCTGATGGCGGCCCTGGGGGTAAGAGACTTATTTGCTCTCATCCAGGTTGATTTATGTTAAATTAGGCTGCTGTCAGCCCTGAATTGTCTCTTGGGTCGTTCTGTGCTCCAGGGATACAGTACCATCTCTGGGCGGTAGGTGGTGCCAAAGGGATTCAGGCAGAGCCACCTTTTCCCAGCAGCCAATTGGAGGAGTGTTTCCCTCGCGGGGCATGCTGGGGGCAGACGCCATTTTCAGAGGTTCTTTGCGGGTTCCTGGTTCGGCACCCACCTTCAGGGTGTGCGCACGTCATATATGTTTGGGAGTTCTGAGTAATTTTCTAGCAAAAGAATGATGATTTGTACATGTAGGAGAGAAGTGCCAGAATAGGCCCGGTAGAGAGGTGGGTATAAAAGCCCTGTATTGAAGTGGTTAACACTGTATGAATTGCCTGCAGATGTGAAGTGGGAATCGGAGCTGGGACCGCACTGGTTCCTGCATCGCTATAGTGCGAACCAAGGCTACATTTTTTGGAGAAGCGTCTTTTTGAAATTTATTTCAGAGAAATAAAAGACAACCGTCAAAAACCCGAAAGCCAGTGAAGGGGTTTCACTAAAGCTGGAGAGTGAAAAATCTGGTGCAGCTCTGCATAGAAACCAATCAGCTTGCAGGTTTTATTGTCAAAGCTTAGTTGAACAAACTGAAGTTAGAAGCGGATTGGCTGCTATACACACAGCTCAGCTGCACCAGCTTCTGAGGGCTCCAGTTTTAGTAACTCTTCCCCAGTGTTTCTTTATTATTTTGTGTAGAAGACATAAGGCCACCCCGTGACCAGAGCTTGACTGGGTAATCTCCAGACACCGCTCCCTGGAGTCATTGCGCCATTTGTTTTCCTTTCTTCTCTCAGGACTCGGAGCAGAGGCTGACACAATCCCTGTTGGCGCGCCGAGCTCGGTGATTTCCGTAAACTGTCGTCGCGCGGCTCGCCCAAGACTCGGCAATTTCCGGCGGCGCCATTTTGTTTTTGTGAGCGGAGCGGCGGAGGTGTTGTAGAAGAGAACATAAGGAGAGTGTGAGCGGCGCGGCCATGGACGGGTAGGTGTTTGGGGCTGTGTGTGTGGTGGATGGGTGGAATGAAAGCGGCTGTAGACGGTGCTGTTCGGAGAGGTTCTCGCCGCACCTCACAGAGGCGGGAAGTGACATCTCGGCTCTGTCACCTGAGACGTGGCCTGCTTGTATGTGGAGCGGTGACGGGAAAGCGCACTGGCACGAAGGCTGCGGGGAGGCCTCCATGTGAGAAAGGCCCCTGCCCGTCCTCCGAACGGAATGGTGGTTTGTACTGATCGGAGCCCCCCTCACAGCACCTACCCACACGTCATCTTTGTTCTCAGGGCTCCCTGGGCCTCAATGGAAGCAGGTGCTGCTGTCACTAGCTGGATGACTGGGCCTTTTTCTGTAAGCATACTGCTTTGTTCACACTTCAGTAGCCCATAGCAACCAGTCAGAATGCCTCTTATACCACCCTTTGCCACCATCATTTCTAAATGATTATATCCATCTTAAGGGCCTGTTGGTGCCAGATCGGTCTGCTCCAGATTCACGCAAATTATTTATTTGAATAGACTGCCCAGCAAACCACGAAAGGCCAGATATCCCATGTGCAGTATTTTTGGCAGCGCATTCCATTGCAAGTGCACCGTGGTGCCAGAATGAATGGCGCCACGTCACCATGTATTGTTCACCTCACTGCAATGGTGGGACCCCAACTATAATGTAGGCAGCTAAGACAGACACTATGGAATTCGCACAGCCATTTTGCAGCACCGTTTCGCAGGCAATCTAATAGTGGCACATAGCGTGCCAACTTCACGTACCTGACTTTAATTTGATGCCCGCTGCGCCATTTTTAGACCGCATGCAGGACAATTTGGAAAAATTTGTCTGTGCCAGGGGCTCTCCCTGTACGCCAAAAGAGATTTGGTTTTTGGGCCAGTTCACAATGCATGCTGTACAGTGCATTTTTGTTTTCTGCATCAAAAATATGTGCAAAGTAGGTTATATGGTTTCCAAATGACCAATGTGGTCATTTCCAGGGGGGAGAAAAGGCTGAATTTTTCCTGGACTGTACTGGAATAAAACGCATACAAAATGGCCCGGACGCCAGTGAAACAGTAGGGGGAAAAACGGCATATGAAATAGATCGATGGCTCCTCCCCGCATTATATAACCCCCTGGATGAAGCACTCTCCCAAGGGGGTTACTTTGCAGGTGCGCTTCCGAGTCATTCATTAGGTGTCCATAGCCGCCGAATGTCGCGTGCCGAATCCACGCCTGCGTCATTGAAATTGACAGCAGCGGGAGCCATTGGCTGCGCTGCTATCAATCGGACGCGAGACACCAGCTATCCATAGCTGGTGTTTAAGTACCAGAGGAGGAAAAAAAAACGGGCTCAGGTAAGTAAAACAGGGGCTGGCCTGTGACTGCATGAAGTTTTTTCACCTTGATGCATTAAGGTGAAAAAACATGAGGGTTTACAACCCCTTTAATGCATTCTTTACATTAAAGGAGTTGTACAGGCAGAACTTTTTGTTTTTATCTTCTTGCATTAAGATACAAAGCCTGTGTGTAGCATCCTCCCCAGTACCCCCTAATACCTGACCCCCCCCCCCCCCATCTCTATCTATACAGTGATGTGCACAAGTCCCTGGGCCATTCAGGACTCTCCCTTCTGATTGGCTGACACAGCTGTCAATCAAATTCAGTTAGCCAATCAGGAGAGAGAGGGGGGCGGGGCAGAAACAACCGCTTTGTGTCTGAATGGATACCCAGAGCTCTGCTCCGGTGCCCCCCCCCCCAGCTGTTTGCTGTAGGGGTACTTGCCAGAAGCAGCAAAGAGGGACACAAGCAGAGGAGGATCCAGGTTGCCCAGTGCAAAATCACGGCACATAAGAGGGAAGAATAACATGTTTTCTTAACCCCTTCCATACAGGGCATTTTCACCCCCTTCCTGCCCAGACCAATTTTTAGTTTTCAGCGCTGTTGCACTTTGAATGACAATTGCGCGGTCAGGCAACACTGTACCCAAATTAAATTGTCATGTTTTTTTCCCCACACAAATAGAGATTTCTTTTAGTGGTATTTGATCATCTCTGCGGTTTTTATTTTTTGCGCTATAAACAAAAGAAGAGCGACAATTTAAAAAAAAAACACAATATTTTTTCCTTTTTATTTTTATTAATACATATCACAATATTTTTTTTAAAAAAACTTTTTTTCCCCTCAGTTTAGACCGATATGTATTCTACGTATTTTTGGTAAAAAAAAACCGCAATAATCGTATATTGATTGGTTTGCGCAAAAGTTATAGCGTCTACAAAATAGGTGATAGATTTATGGCATTTTTTTTTTTTTTTACTAGTAATGGCGACGATCTGAGTTTTATTTTTTTTGTGACCGTGAGGTTGCGGCGGACATATCAGACACTTTTGACACGTTTGTGGGACCATTCACATTTACACAGCGATTAGTGCTATAAAACTGCACTGATTACTGTGTAAATGTGACTGGCAGGGAAGGGGTTAACACTAGGGGGCGCTGAAGGGGTTAAAATGTGTCCTAAAGTATGTTCTAACTGTAGGGGGAGGGGGAGGCGATCGATGTGTGTTCTTCTGTACTGGGAACACACATCGATCTCCTCACCGCTGACAGGAGGTGGATATGTGTGTTTACACACACAGATCCACACTCCTGACGTGATTGCCGGAAATCGCGGGTGCCCGGCGGCAATCGCAGCCGTCGGGCACGCGCGCGGGATTGCGAGTGGTGCCGCGCGCGCGCCCTAGAACGCAGTGAAGACAGGACGTTGTGCAACATCCAGTCTCATCGGCGAGGGGATGACCATAACGTCATTCCCCTATGGCCAGGTAAGGAAGGGGTTAAAAAAGCAAGCCTTTCAAAACATTTTGTGCTGCAGATACCACCCCCCCCCACCCCCACCTTTGTTCTTAGCTAAACCCAATCCGATCTGTCAAAAAAAGCAGCTTTCCGTGGGGGCACTCAACAAAGAGACCTGAAACCATTACTGGGGACCCCAAAAGAAGAGGATCGGCACTGCTCTGTGTAGAACTATTGCACAGAGCAGGTATGTATAGGCATGTTTGTTTATAAAAAAAAAACGAAGGTTTAAAACCACTTTAACCACTTGCTTACTGGGCACGTATACCCCCCTCCTGCCCAGGTGAAATTTCAGCTTCTGGCACTGCGTCGCTTTAACTGACAATTGCGCGGTCGTGCAACGTGGCTCCCAAACAAAATTGACGTCCTTTTTTCCCTACAAGTAGAGCTTTCTTTTGGTGGTATTTGATCGCCTGTACGGTTTTTATTTTTTGCGCTATAAACAAAAAAGAGCGACAATTTTGAAAAAAAATACAATATTTTTTACTATAATAAATATCCAAATTTAAAAAAAAAAAAAAACATTTTTTTTTCTCACTTAAGGGCGATACGTATTCTTCTACATATTTTTGGTAAACAAAAAAAAAATCTCAATAAGCGACTGGTTTGCGCAAATGTTATAGCGCTTACAAAACAGGGGACCGAATTATTTTTTTTTATTATTTTTTTTTTACTAGAAATGGCTGCGATCTGCGATTTTTATTGGTACTGCGACGTTATGGCGGACACATCGGACACTTTTGACACATTTTTGGCGCCATTCACATTTATACTGCGATCAATGCTATAAATATGCACTAATTACTGTATAAATGTGACTGGCATTGAAGGGGTTAACACTAGGGGGTGAGGAAGGGGTTAAATGTATCCTAGGTGTGTTCTAACTGTGGGGGAGGGGGGAGGGGGGGGGGGGGGTGACCGATCTGTGTCCCTATGTACAAGGAACACAGATCGGTCTCCTCCTCCTCCAGAGACAGGATGCTGTCTCTGTGTAAAAACGGCAATGAGAGATGATCTGTGAGATCATCTCTCATTCGCCGCACAGATCGCATCGCAAACGTCCACTCTGATTGGCCGTTCGCCGCGATCTGTGATTGGCTGTGTCCAAGGGACACGGCCAACACAGGGCTTCCCTGCATCGCGCTCTAGAGCGCGCGCTGGGAACGCCCAAAGGGGCGGCCGTCTTTTGACGGCATGTGGGTTATTCAGACCCGCACTGTAGCCGTCATTCGGCTATACCGCGGATCTGAAGTGGTTAAAGCTGATCCTCGGCCCCCCATCCTCCTCTAAATCCTGCTTACTGGGGTCTGTCTTCTGCACCCATCGGATACCCACCCAACAACTCGCCTAAAAATAAACACCAATGGAAAGAAAATGCACATCCATTTTTCGACCATATCCATGCATGTTTGAGTAAACGGATCTCTAAGTTGATACCTTACAATACGGTATTCTTTTACTGCCTCTGCTATGAGGGAATGGAAGTTAGGGAACTGGTACGTCACATGACCGCCAAAAAAAACATGTAAATAATTTTTTTGCTGTTTTTTTTCCCGCTATATATGGTTTCAGAGATCTTTTTTCACAAATACTTTAAAATTATACTATAGGTTCAGTTTGTGTTTGTTATTAAAAAAAAAAAAAAAAAAGTCATACTTGCCTCCACTGTGCAGTTCGTTTTGCACAAGAGTGGCCCTGATCCTCCTGTTCTGGGGTACCCCGGCGGATCCTCCCCACAATTGTTTACCCCATCTGGGAAGCTCTCTCCTAAGGGGGTTACTTTGCGGTAACGCTCCTCTGTCATACACTCAGCGTCCATAGCCGCTGAGTGTATGACTCGGCCCATGTCATTTGACAGCAGCTGGAGCCAATAGCTGCGCTGCTATCAATCTATCCAATGAAGAGCCGAGAAGCCGCGGAGAGAGCGAAGCGGGATCACGCTCACGGTAATTCGGGGCTCAGGTAAGTAAAATGGGGGGGGCTGGACACTGCAAGGTGTTTTTTCACCTTAAAGCGGTAGTAAACCCACAGCATACCTGAAAGGCAAAAGGCATAATGAGCTAGTATGCACCGCATACAAGCTCATTATAAAATAATTACCTTGGAACGAGGCATGGGGAACTTACCTGGTCCATGCTGAGGGAGATGTCGTCTTGCCTCGGCATGTCTTCCGGGTATCGCCGCTACAGCACTGTGATTGGCTGGAGCGGTGATGTCATCACTCCCGCGCTTGCATGCAGGAGGCTTCTTTCCGGCAAGTCTGGCGGCTGCCGTACCTAAGGCCGAGGATCCCCGCTGCGCATGCGCCGCTGCAGTCAGCAGGTCATTGTGAGTGGAATATCTCCTAAACCGTACAGGTTTAGGAGATATTCTTTTTACATACAGGTGAACCTTATTATAGGCTTACCTGTAGGTAAAAGTGGTAGTACAGAGTTTACTACCACTTTAATGCATAGAATGCATTAAGGTGAAAAAACGCAAAGGTTTACAACCCTTTTAAGATCTCACGTGGCTATCTGGTGGTCACAGGTGTTTATGTACAGCCACTTGAACAAACGAATGATAGGCTGACAGATGCCAAAACAGTCTGCACATCTGGGCATTTACATCTGTACAGGAATGGATGAGTGGCCCTGGATATAGACTGTGTTTGTCCAGGGCTGCTTTCTCTTACCTACAGTGCCTGCCGCCGAGAATGTGTTTATAGCACGACAGCATCGCGCTGATTCTCGGCGACAGGCTGCCGACATCTCGCACTCGCTGGAATAGTAAAAGCACATTCCAGCGAGTGCGTCATAGAAGCGACGGGGATCCGACTTGGATTCCCGCCAATTCTACACGTGGGCGGAGTTTGTTATGAATCCTGAGAAGGAAGTCCCCGCCAGATTTTAAATAAAAATCCGGCATGGGTTCCCCCCTCAGGAGCATAACAGGCTCTTAGGTCTGGTATGGGTTGTAAGGAGACCCCCCTACGCCGAAAAAACGGCGTGGGGGTCCCCCCACAATCCATACCAGACCCGTATCCAAAGCACGCCGGCCGGTCAGAAGGGGAGTGGGGGGCGAGCGAGCGCCCCCCCCCCCTCCTGAGCCGTACCGGGCAGCATGCCCTCAACATGGGGGGGTCAGGTGCTCTGGGGCAGGGGGCGCACTGCAGCCCCCCACCCCAGAGCACCCTGTCCTCATGTTGATGAGGACAGGGCCCCTTCCCGACAACCCTGGCCGTTGGTTGTCGGGGTATGCGGGCGGGAGGCTTATCGGAATCTGGAAGCCCCCTTTAATAAGGGGGCCCCCAGATACCGGCCCCCCACCCTAAGTGAATGAGTATGGGGTACATTGTACCCCTACCCATTCACCTGCAAGAAAAGTTTAAACACAAATAAACCACACAGTGTATTGAAATATTTTATTAGTTGGCCGCCGGGGGGGGGGGGGGGGGGGGGGTATGATCGCTTTTATAAAAGCGCCCCCCTCCGGCGGGCTTCTGCGGGGGGGCGGGTGCCGCTGTTCTTCACCGCCGTCTGGTTCTCTTCTGCCGCCGGGGGGGGCGCTTTGATAAAAGCGCCCACCACCCGGCGGGCTTCCTTCGACATCTTCGGCGGCGGAGGGTTCTTCTCCCACTCTCCGGGGGTCTTCTCCGGCTCTCCGGGGGTCTTCTCCGGCTCTCCGGGGGTCTTCTACGGCTCTCCGGTGGTCTTCTACGGCTCTCCGGGGGTCTTCTTCTTCAGGACTCGCCGCCGCTATCTTCGTGTGTTAGGTCAATTACTGGCGGCGGCAAGTCCCCTCTTCTGTGACGTCATCTTCTCTTCTTCTTCTCCAGATGTTGACGCGACGCTTCCTTCCGCTGTTATGGCTGGCGCGTGGCTCGCAGCGAGTTATATAGGCCTGTCTTGTGACGTCGCAGTCCCATCATGCTCCGGTAGGTACCTCGTGGTACCTACCGGAGCATGATGGGACTGCGACGTCACAAGACAGGCCTATATAACTCGCTGCGAGCCGCGCGCCAGCCATAACAGCGGAAGGAAGCGTCGCGTCAACATCTGGAGAAGAAGAGAAGATGACGTCACAGAAGAGGGGACTCGCCGCCGCCAGTAATTGAGCTAACACACGAAGATAGCGGCGGCGAGTCCTGAAGAAGAAGACCCCCGGAGAGCCGTAGAAGACCCCCGGAGAGCCGTAGAAGACCCCCGGAGAGCCGTAGAAGACCCCCGGAGAGCCGTAGAAGACCCCCGGAGAGCGGGAGAAGACCCCCCCGCCGCCGAAGATGTCGAAGGAAGTAATTGAGCTTATCAAAGCGCCCCCCCCGGCGGCAGAAGAGAACCAGACGGCGGTGAAGAACAGCGGCACCCGCCCCCCCGCAGAAGCCCGCCGGAGGGGGGCGCTTTTATAAAAGCGATCATACACACCCCCCCCCCCCCGGCGGCCAACTAATAAAATATTTCAATACACTGTGTGGTTTATTTGTGTTTAAACTTTTCTTGCAGGTGAATGGGTAGGGGTACAATGTACCCCATACTCATTCACTTAGGGTGGGGGGCCGGTATCTGGGGGCCCCCTTATTAAAGGGGGCTTCCAGATTCCGATAAGCCTCCCGCCCGCATACCCCGACAACCAACGGCCAGGGTTGTCCGGAAGGGGCCCTGTCCTCATCAACATGGGGACAGGGTGCTCTGGGGTGGGGGGCTGCAGTGCGCCCCCAGAGCACCTGACCCCCCCATTTTGAGGGCATGCTGCCCGGTACGGCTCAGGAGGGGGGGGGGCGCTCGCTCGCCCCCCACTCCCCTCCTGACCGGCCGGCGTGCTTTGGATACGGGTCTGGTATGGATTGTGGGGGGACCCCCACGCCGTTTTTTCGGCGTAGGGGGGTCTCCTTACAACCCATACCAGACCTAAGGGCCTGTTATGCTCCTGAGGGGGGAACCCATGCCGGATTTTTATTTAAAATCCGGCGGGGACTTCCTTCTCAGGATTCATAACAAACTCCGCCCACGTGTAGAATTGGCGGGAATCCGCGTCGGATCCCCGTCGCTTCTATGACGGCTTTGTCTCCATCGCGGCAAGCCAGCTCGGCGCTGGCTCCCGCGATGGGGCTCGCAAGTGCTCAATCTCGCCGAGAAAGGGAGCGAGATTGACACAATATCCCAGTCACCTACTGTATATGGCTATAAATGCTGGGATGTATGTACAGCCATGTTTACTGTCAGCCTGTCATTGATTTGTACAGACTGCTGCATGATCCTATATAGATAATATGCTGAATTATTGAGGCCTTATGATGAATGGTTGCTATGGGTTACAACACTCAAGAATAGGAATTCTGAATTATTGTGTTTATACAGCAAATAGGTGCCAATCTTTTTATCTGTATTTTCTGTTTCATTGAATAAATACTATGAAAAGTGTGCACATTCATGAACGAGATGCTGTATACACAATAAATGCGCCCATGCCTTTATTTCTTTTCACCCATTTGATGATTGCATTGTATGGGGGTTGTGTTTTCAGTGAGATGGCTGGAATCTTTCTAAGAGGTCAAAAAGAATATTGATTGGATGAGACGAAATGTGATTGTTCTGAGCAAATTGTATTACGCATGGTGTGCTTATACTAGGATTGGGTTTGGAGTTGTGTTCGTAATGAGCATGCGTAGCATGATTTTTTCATCAGTGACGTGAGTGGGTAATCAATCAGCACGTATTGTGAGACTGTCCAGGCCACTTGCTAACTATTCCTGCTTTATATGGTCTGTGATTCAGCATGTGAATACATATTGAATGTATCTCATTGTCTGTCATTTGTTTTATTAAAAATGTTTTGGTATGGAAATGTGCCTGCATCCCCTAGGAATTGTGTATACATATGTGTATTCTGTATGCCTATTCACACCACTGTGCAGTACGCCTGGGATAACTAAAATTCATAATCAATGACTGCAATGACTACAAAGAAACAAAGTTGTTACCCCAAAATGTAAAATGTCATGTGTCTTTGTTATCAAGTATGTGTTTATGATTGTAGTATTTTCTAGTGCATCCTTGGCTATAAAATACTTGATGACTGTGCTAGTCCTCCTCCTTTCCTGTTGTTTAATATGACCATGGCAGTAATGGAAACTGATAGTGGTGCACTGAAATTTCGGCGTCCGAAAACAGTTTTTGTCATTCGGCCGAATGACAAAAACAGCTGATACAGAAAGGGAGAATGGTCTGCCCTGGGTGCCGCCCATTGTGGAAGTGTCCCTCTGGCACACCCAGTCCTCCACTCCCTCCTCCGATCTCCGTGTGTCACTGAGGAGTCCAGCACCGCACGTTCCGGACTACATTTCCCATCACTCCCTGCGGCAGAAGGCGGGTAGTCCGCAGTAAGAGTTGGGTTGGAGTAGGCCACGGTGCATTGTGGGCAGTGTAATCCGGAGGTAATCGGCTTTGTGTAAAAGGCAGAATGTAGTGCGAGGATGGGGCAGGACACCGGCTACTGTCTATAGAGAGAGGTGGGTCCATGTGTGGAGAGCCAGAGAGAGGACAACCATCCACACAGCCCGGCCATATAGAAGGTGGACCAAATCTTAAAGCGGAGCTCCACCCATGAAAACAACATTTTGCCATGTTGTATAAAAAAAAAAAAAACCTGAAAAAAAAAAAAAAAATACTCACCCGAAATAGCTGTTGCTATGCGGAAGTCCGTAATCTGCCTCACCTGCACCACGGTCCGATTTCTTCTTGTCCTTCTGCTTGTGAATGGGGCGCGCTGCTTTCTGGGAACTGTGTGTGTTCTCAGAGAGCAGCGCGCCCATTCACAAGCCAGCGTGAGACTCGTGCAGGCACAGTAGGAAACGGGCAGTGAAGCTGTACGGCTTCACTGCCTGTTTCCCATAGTGTGAATGGCGGCGCGGGACTCGGAGCGATCGCGGGACCGGCATCGGGGGGGCCATCAGCGCGGGCGCCTAGGACAGGTAAGTGTCCTTATTTAAAGTCAGCAGCTACACTGTTAGTAGCTGCTGACTTTAAAAAAAAAAAAATTTGCGGCTGGAGCTCCGCTTTAAGGGACACTTACAGACCTGCGGCACGTAAGTGTCCATCAGAGGGGGCGGGGTCATGTGACTGGAGTTCCTCCTCCCCCACCCCATCAGTGCTTTCGCACTTTGAATGACAATTGTGTGGTCATGCGATGTACACAAATTATAATTTTTTTCCCCCCACAAATAGAGCTTTCTTTTGGTGGTATTTTTATTACCTCTGTTTTTTTATTTGTTGCACTATAAACAAAAAATGGCGTAAAACACTTGACACTATTTTGGGACCATTCACATTTATACAGCGATCAGTGCTATAAAAATGCATTGATTACTGTATAAATGTGACTGGCAGGGAAGGGGTTAACACTAGGGCGCAAGGGGTTAATTGTGTGTCCCAGGGAGTGATTCTAACTGGGGGGAGGAAAGAATGGAGGGAAGGAGATTGATCATTGTTCCTGTATTTAAGGAACATACGATCAGTTCTCTCCCTTGACAGGATGTGGATCTGTGTGGATCTGTGTGTATCTGTGACATCCCTGCTCTGTAATGAGCAATCTCGGGCCCCCAGCAGCCATTGCGGCCACTGGGCACGTGCATCGGGTACACAATGATACGTCGAGAAGGCCAGGAAAACAAAGATGTCCTATGACGTCCGCCCGGAGGAAGGAAGATGAGATCTGCTTTAACCCGTCTCCATCTAGAGTACTCGTATACAGCCTCACGGATGGGCCTTTATCTGTGGGGCTGCATATATGCATATCAGTATTCGTACTGGCAGCATGCCACACCACGCACTCCAAGCACAGAGACTGGGCTCTCACCACTAACTATTGGGACCTGGGACTTCTGATTCCGGCTCACCTAAATGCTGTGAGAGCCTCTGATTGGCTGTCACAGTGATCAGTCACTGTGCAGCCCACCCCTGTTTTCCTTCTCTTGTGTGGAGTAAAAGATGCATTGTAATCTCTATCCATGCAGGGAGAAAGATGTAAATAAACAAAAGTGTGTAAATAGAAATTAAAGGGAAAAAATGGCTATATCAAGGCCTGAACTAGGTCAGTTGCAGGGCAAGAGCCAGTTCACACTACCGCGACCTGTGGGACGACATGACAAATTACAAGGAAGTGAATGAGAGCCGTCTTAATGCACACTACTAAAGTCACTTCGACTTAACAAAACAAAAATGTAAACATCCCTTGTGACGGTAATAGGCAGTGACAGGTACCCCTCTTTTTGCACTCGAAAGTATTCAAAATGTCAAGTTGAATACTTTCTATTTTTTAAAACTGGCGCCTTTTAGGATGCTAGTAATCCGGAAGTTTTCCGGTTACTAGACCCAAAAAAAGCTGATTGCTTTGTTTGGGTCTTCGGACAGCTGGCAGACAGGCATCACCCCAGTACAACCCCTTGAAGCAGTATCGGTAACGTGGGTAAGTGTGTCATGTTGGCGACTTCTCACCCATGCAAGGAAAGCACATATCGTGTCACATTCTTGTGGGATAGAACAGACACGCTATATTATGTGAATAGAACTTCCAAGAATAAGCACTCTATTAAATATGGGCTGTGATTTTTGTTTGTCTATATAATTGCCTCGCAAAAATTGTTTTTTTTGAGGTATAAACCGTGTATATAAAGTCCTGGGGTGCTCATCCACAAAGAAATCCATTCAAATCCAAAACTGGTATAAAGACTCTCATTGTCTTGAAGCAGAGATAAGTCAAAGCAACAGTGGTATTTACAAATGCTTGAGAAAGTTGGACTGGGCTTTATCAATATGTTGGCAATAAAACACATTTGTTTTGATTTATGTCCTCTGTAAACGCTCTTTCACACGGTCCACGTGCGGGCTCCGCTTTGCTGAGCGGGGATGCTCCGGCGATCCCCGCTGAGTTGGCAGATGACAAGTCTGTCTCTGCACCTGTCAGAGCGCCACTCTCCCCTATGGGGGGATTGGATGACGACGGACCGTAGAGTCCATTGTCATCCGATCCGCCAGATGGAAGGAAAATGGTTTTCCTCTGTCACACTTTGGCGGGTCGGATGTCAGCGGGCATGTCACCGCTGACATCCGTGGCTCCATAGAGGAGCACGGACTGCCCATTCAGGTCCGTCTAAAAACCTGGCAGGCGGACCTCAACAGTCCGCCCATGTGAAAGGGCCCTAAGACCAGTGAGCACCTCTTTAGTTCTAAATTATATATAGGATTTACATGTGGCAGGCCTGGACAAATCTCATCCAGAACGAAGAGCCAGCTTTCACCCCACTGTTGCCAAAACCATTTTTGCACATGTATAATATGCACATTTTAGACTTGATGATTAGATGAACACCTAAACATATGAGTATATTTTCTGAAAGCTGGGACCCTGGAGAATAAAATGGGGGTAGTTGCATTTTTATTTTGTGCCACAAAACTGCAGTTTTATCAAATCCATATTATTAGTATAAAATACATCAAAGGCAATTTTAATTTAAAAACGTAAACTATGAAGTTGCATTGAATAGATACAAAATATGTCAACATGGTCCCCATAGTTTTTTTTCAGGAACTGTCCAGTAGACCTGCATGATTCTGGGGAAAATAAGAATCACAATTTTTTTATTTATTTTTTTGCTTGGAATAAAGATCATGATCCTCTCACTATTCTGGCGGCGTAACAAAATCTTTCACATTATACAAAACAATAGGGCTAACTTTACTGTGTCCCCCCCCCCCCCCCAAAAAATGTTTCACAGGTGCAAACCAACAAAAAATGCATCAGGAACGCATATGCGGTTTTAAGAATTTTTTTCAACAGAGCCGTGTGACATAACCCTAATATGCACAGAAGTATACAAGGCCTTACTATGTAAAGCCGTGGTTCTCAACCTGGGGGTCGGAACCCCCTCGGGGGTCAAATGATGATTTGCCGGGGGTCACCAAATCCTGGGCTGTTCCTAAAGCCGCACTGTTCTCCCAGGAAGGGAGATAAGAGGGGAGGAACAAAGAATAGGGGAGAGAAAGGGCAAAAAAGAGAGAGCAAGAAAGACAGTCAGAGGGAGGGATGGGGAAAAAGACAAGGAATTAGGATTGAGAGAGATGAAAGGGAAAGAAAGGAGAGCAAAGAGAAAGAGTGGTACATCCTTAAATGTACTATAAAGAGGTTTTAATATTGTACTAGTGGAAGGCAATCAGGGAGCGCTAAATGTCTACATGTTAGGGGCGCAAATTACTTGTCTTGCCTTGGGTGCTTTCAACCCACTCTATGAAAATAATTTTACTGTTAGGGGTCCCCACAACTTGGGAAATTTTTATCAAGGGGTCACGACACTAGAAGGTTGAGAACCACTGATGTAAAGGGTTAATTGATTAGAACTTCTGAAGACCTTGGTCTATATAGGTCTGCTTTGACACAATTGAGTCATAGTTTTTTTTTTATCTCTACAGCTTTAGTGATTTCATCCACACAATTAGTAACACTGGCTGTCTTTAAGGCAAAAGATATTTTTAATGTCATTACTGTTTTGTCTATCACTGAGTGTGGTTTGGCTGGTTTTTGTGTTTAGCACATTGCAGTAGACAGGAACAGATAGAAGAAATAGAAAGCTTTGATTTGAGGACCGTCTTTGGGTGGAAGTTGTAACCATATGGAATCAGCCCTTTGTGTCTTGGCATTGAACCAGTGAGAACAGTCGACACATTACATGGCTCTGTCTCATGGTGGAAAGGAGGAGGGATACCCTGCTCATTGTGACCGTTGCATCCGCCTTCATAAATACAGCATGATGGAGATAATTAAGCCTTCTGGTTAGGAGACAGACAAAACAATGGACTGAATGAGATTAGGCCTCACAAAAGTCCTCCATTAAAAAATAGTTTTACATATGATTCCCAGAAGTGTGACTGTAAGTAAAATATATTACTACTTTCAAAAATTATTCTGGTTGATTACCTAAACACTGTAATTAATAAAAGTATGAATAGCCATAAACAAATGTTATTACATAACATTGAGATACTTAAACTGTCTAAATTACCAGAAGTTTGTTTGTTTTGTTTTTACCTGTCTATGTAGTGTGGTTGGCTATTCCTAAATCTTATTCAGGAAGATATTTCAGGTAAAGATTTTACAAGGCTACAAATGGTCACAATAATTAAAGTAAACTTAAAGACAAGTTGGTGTGTGTGGTGTGTTTTTCTTTTTTTTTTTGTGTGTGTTTTATACTTGCTCTGTGCAATAGTTTTGCACAGAGCAGTATCGATCTCCCTCTTCTCGGGTCCCCCGATTGCTATTCTGGCCCCTCCCATCCTGGCAAGTGCCTCCAAAGAAAACTGCTTGCTCCTGACACAGAGCTTAGGTTCTAACTCCCACCCCCTCTTTCTATTGGCTCCTGACACAGAGCTCAGGTTCTAACTCCCACCCCCTCTTTCTATTGGCTTACTGGCTGTGATTGACAGCAGTGGGAGCCAATGGCTCACAGTGCTGTCTTGGCATAGAATGCTTGAAGGTAAAAATATTTTTTTTTTTTTTTTTTACCCTTAAAGTGGTTATAAAGACTATTAAAAAGGGGTATTTGATGTTTATACACCAAGAATAGAAATGAGAAAGCTAAAAGTTTTTGTTTGAAACCTGCATTACTGGTGCCTACCACAAGGTTTCTTCCAGATTTAGAAAGCATAGGCCATCGGATATTCCAGTATGTCATAGTAATTGCTCTGTGGCATCAAGGACTTTTTCGGTTTTGTTAGAGCTTGCTGTGCCCTCCTGCCCCCAAAAGTACATTCCTATTGACCCCTTACTAGGGTTGTCCGATACCACTTTTTTAGGACCGAATACAAGTACCGATACTTTTTTTCAAGTAGTCGCCGATACCGAATACCGATACTTTTTTTTAAATGTGTCCCCCACATATGCAGCCATGTCCCTCCAGCCATGTCCCCCACATATGCAGCCATGTCCCCCACATATGCAGCCATGTCCCCCACATATGCAGCCATGTCCCCCACATATGCAGCCATGTCCCCCACATATGCAGCCATGTCCCTCCAGCCATGTCCCCCACATATGCAGCCATGTCCCTCCAGCCATGTCCCCCACATATGCAGCCATGTCCCTCCAGCCATGTCCCCCACATATTAGGGGTGTCAAATTTAATCGGTGCATCGTGATTCGGGTGTTCCCGGTTCGGCACCGATGCATGCGACCGTAATAATCAATGTCTGGCTCCGCCCCCGTCCCCGCCCCTCCCGGGAGAGCGCTCCGTTACGGTATTTTACCTTGAGGTGCGCTCATGTGACTGCCCGGCCTGCCTCTCTCCACTCTGCTTTTACGCCTCACGTCTCTCCTGGCGTCAGCCCCGCCCACTGACTAACTTTCAGATCAGTAGAAAGGCGGAGGTGCTGACGCCAGAAGAGACTGGGCTACAGAGAGACGCGCCGACTTTTTTCACCGGACCGATCAGACCCTGCCTGGTTGAGCCTGCAGCCTGCCGAGCCTGCCCTGGTGAGTGCAGTATTTGTCTGCGGTTCAAAGCCGCCTGCTATATTAATTGATAAAAAGGGTCAGGCAAGGTTGGGACACAGTGACTGACTCGCTAGACTGCTCTCTCTCTCTGAGAGAGACAGACAGGCGACAGCCTGCAGGACTCATCGTCTCCCCTGTCCCCTCATTCCAGTCACAGTGCAATCCAGTGATCTAGTCGGGGCCACTTGAGTGAGGGGGGGGGGGTGCACTGCAGAGAGAGAATGTATTACAGTGACCCCTGCCCTGGCTGCAACATCCATCTCTTGAGTGGATGCTATGTGATGTACAGGCAGCGGTTATCAGACAAGAATGGCAGTGGTGATTGTACAGAATTACAGATGTTCACAATCTGTCTTGCTATCCTGTACCCTGTCTGAATCCTCTGACCACCTCCTGTATGCCATCCTCTGACCACCTTATGTATCCTATCCGCCATCCTCTGACCACCTCCTGTCTGCCATCCTCTGACCACCTCCTGTCTGCCATCCTCTGACCACCTCCTGTCTGCCATCCTCTGACCACCTCCTGTCTGCCATCCTCTGACCACCTCCTGTCTTCCATCCTCTGACCACCTCCTGTCTTCCATCCTCTGACCACCTCCTGTCTTCCATCCTCTGACCACCTCCTGTCTTCCATCCTCTGACCACCTCCTGTCTTCCATCCTCTGACCACCTCCTGTCTTCCATCCTCTGACCACCTCCTGTCTTCCATCCTCTGACCACCTCCTGTCTGCCATCCTCTGACCACCTCCTGTCTGCCATCCTCTGACCACCTCCTGTCTGCCATCCTCTGACCACCTCCTCTGTACCCTGTCCCCCTCTCCAATCATCTCCTGTAGCATGCCCGCAGTCTCTGATCATATCCTGTACCATGCCCGCAGTCTCTGATCATGTCCTGTACCATGCCCGCAGTCTCTGATCATGTCCTGTACTATGCCTGCACTCTCTGATTGTCTCCTGTACTATGCCCGCAGTCTCTGTCTCCTGTACTATGCCCACCGTCTCCTGTACTATGCCCACCGTCTCCTGTACTATGCCCACCGTCTCCTGTACTATGCCCACCGTCTCCTGTACTATGCCCACCGTCTCCTGTACTATGCCTGCAGTCTCTGACCGTCTCCGGTACTATGCCTGCAGTCTCTGACCGTCTCCTGTACTATGCCTGCAGTCTCTGACCGTCTCCTGTACTATGCTTGCAGTCTCTGACCGTCTCCTGTACTATGCCTGCAGTCTCTGACCGTCTCCTGTACTATGCCTGCAGTCTCTGACCGTCTCCTGTACTATGCCTGCAGTCTCTGACCGTCTCCTGTACTATGCCTGCAGTCTCTGACCGTCTCCTGTACTATGCCTGCAGTCTCTGACCGTCTCCTGTACTATGCCTGCAGTCTCTGACCGTCTCCTGTACTATGCCTGCAGTCTCTGACCGTCTCCTGTACTATGCCTGCAGTCTCTGACCGTCTCCTGTACTATGCCTGCAGTCTCTGACCGCCTCCTGTACTATGCCCGCAGTCTCTGACCGCCTCCTGTACTATGCCCGCAGTCTCTGACCGCCTCCTGTTCTATGCCCGCAGTCTCTGACCGCCTCCTGTTCTATGCCCGCAATCTCTGACCGTCTCCTGTACTATGCCCGCAGTCTCTGACCGTCTCCTGTACTATGCCCGCAGTCTCTGACTATCTCCTGTACCACGTCTGCAGTCTGATCATCTCCTTTAGTATTTTGGGGGGAGAGCCATACGCACTTGCGCAGCAATCGTGATGCATCACGGAATCGAATCAAATCGTGAACTTGATAATCGCATCGAATCGTGAGACCGGTGAAGATGCGCAGCCCTACCACCTATGCAGCCATTTCCCCCCAGCCATGTCCCTCACATATGCAGCCATGTCCCTCCAGCCATGCCGCCGCACGGAGAACATCACAGCATTCATTTGAATAGCTGTTTTGCCCACGCGTATAGACACTCCCCCTTGCTCGGGATTGGACAGATCACGATCACCCATCCAATCTCGAGCAAGGGGGAGTGTCTATACGCAGCAGGAACACTGCAGCTATTCAAATGAAAGCTGTGATGTTCCCGCACGCCTTTAACCGATGCGGCGGCTTTCGATGCGGGGGCGGGGTATTCTATTTAGGTATCCCGCAAATACTCTGTATCGGTCCCGATACTGGTATCGGGACAACCCTACCCCTTACAAAGACAGGGGCAGGCAGTATGCCAGGGTTTGACAAATTTGCTTGGAATCTAGGAGCCAGCTAAAAAAGTTAGGAGCCAGAAAACGCACCCCGTCCCAACAAGCTCGCGCGCAAAAGCGAACACATATGTGAGTAGCGCCCGCATATGTAAACAGTATTCAAACCACACGTTAGGTATCGCCGCGATCGTTAGAGCGAGAGTAGAGTTGAGCGGACACCTGGATGTTCGGGTTTGGACCCGAACTTTAAAAAAAAAGTTTGGGTCCCGAACCCGGACTCCGAACCCCATTGAAGTCATTGGGACACAGACTTTTAGTAAAAGAAAAAAAAGACGTGGGGTTCCCCCCAAATATCTATAACCAGACCCTTCAGGTCTGGTGTGGATTTTAAGGGGAACTCCACCCCAAATTTAAAATAAAAATGACGTGGAGTTCCCCCTAAAATCGACATCAGACCCCTTATCCGAGCACGTTGACCTGGCCGGCCGCAGAAAAGAGGGGGGGGGACAGAGTGTGGCCCCCTCTCCTGAACCGCACCAGGCCACATGCCCTCTACATTGGGAGGATGCTTTGGGGTGCCCCCCAAAGCACCTTGTCCCCATGTTGATGGGGACAAGGGTCTCATCCCCGCAACCCTTGCCCGTGGTTGTGGGGGTATGCGGGCAGGGGGCTTATCAGAATCTGGAAGACCCCTTTAACAAAGGGGACCCCCAGATCCTGCCCCCCCCCCGTGTGAAATGGTAATGGGGTACACTGTACCCCTACCATTTCACGAAGGAAGTGTAAATAGTAGTTTTCAGGAACAAAAACACACACACACCATAGAACAAATTACTTTATTAATTAAACCAAATAAAAATCCAGCGGTGAAAATAGACGATCGATGCTGCTCCCTGCTCCAACGTTGTCTTCTCTCCAGCACCGCGTGATCTCTGCAGCGACGGGTGATCGGTCCAGCGATGAGAAGTTCCATTCATTCAGAGCACAGCTCAGCAAATGACGCGCCGGAGCTTTGACATTTCTTTTATAGGGGAGGCGGGCCACGCGTCATGCAGTTCGGGTTCGCTCAACTCTAAGCGAGAGCAATAATTCTAGCCTTAGACCTGCTCTGTAACTCAAGACATGCAAACTGTAGATTTTTTTAAACTTCGTCTATGGAGATTTTAAAGGGTAAAGGTTTGTCGGCATCCCACGAGCGGACGCAATTTTGAAGCTCTAGGGCAGTGATGGCGAACCTTGGCACCCCAGATGTTTTGGAACTACATTTCCCATGATGCTCATGCACTATGCAGTGTAGTTAAGCATCATGGGAAATGTAGTTCCAAAACATCTGGGGTGCCAAGGTTCGCCATCACTGCTCTAGGGTGTTAGAATAAAAAATATATATAATGTTTGGGTGTTCTAATTAGAGGGAAGGAGATGGCAGTGAAAATAGTGAAAAATTTCATATTAGAATTGCTGTTTAACTTGTAATGCCAACAGCCACCACCAGATAGCGCCAGCTCACAGTAGGAAGAGCTTGGGACTTCACAAGGCCGCAAAGCCATGGCCTCAACTACCGACGGGCTCGCCACGTTCGCGTGGATGTGGGGGCGCACGGAGACACAGGATCCTGTGCCTTTGTGTGCCCCCACCTCGCCCGCGGCGGCCGGTAATTGAGTATGCAACTCTACTAGGAAGTGCCAGAGGTTTGCCCTATCTAAATGGGGTCATCAAAAGTTGCTGCAGGTAAAGGTGCCCACCAGCAGTTTTATCTTTTGCATATATATATATACACATACATACAGCACAAGGTATTAAAAGCACAAAAAACGCCTTGCCATGGTGCACTGGCAGGTTTGTGACATCATAGAATGCTTCTAGCTTCGCCCTACGTCTTTCATCTATACAGGGCACAGAAAAATTATTCATCTTGTAAAAAGATGCAAGGGCAAATCTCCCAAATTTCTTTCTGCACAGCTCTGAGAAGGAGCCGCTTAAGTTAAAGTATGACATCATTGGCAAATAGTTCCATTTTATGGGAATAATCTAACATTGATACAAAAGATTCATCCTAATAGCCATAATGGGTCCATCATGTGGGCTAATTTTCACCATCACCAAACATACTTGGGTTTACCAAAATACAAGAGAGTGCAGCTGCATTTACCAATTTAGGATTTTTAAGAAGCAGTTTTAATTGTTTTAGCTGGTTATGGCGATTTATTTTTGAATTAATAAATGGGTGCATCTATCAAGCAAATGGTGGGAAACGTGTGTATGTGTGTGTGTGTGTAATACAGACCTCAAATTTTCCACTCGCCTACTCGCATTCTGCGAGTGAAAAATTGGGTCTGGCGAGGAGCTGGGCTGCCTGGGAGTGGGGGGGGGGGGCGAGCACCGCTGGCCATCGGGGGTTAATCGCGAGCCGTTCGCGCAGTGATCTCCCCGATTGCATAGAGGAAGCAGAGAGCCGCGGGATCGCAGAGCGGTATAGCCCGCTGTTATAACTTGCATTGAAATTTCCTCCACTCTGCCCACAGCCCCGCCTCCTCCTCACCCCGCGCCTGTAATAGACAACACATCTCAGCATTGGACACGCATTCTGTCTATTACAGGCACGGGGTCAGGAAGAGGCGGGGCTGTGGGCAGAGTGGAGGAAATTTCAATGTGAGTTGAAACAGCATGCTGTACCGCTCTGCCATCCGTGGATCTCCCTCTTCCTCTATGCTTCCTGCCATCGGGGAGATCACTGGAAGAACGGCTCTCCTCATCACAGTTCAAGTAAGCATTCAATTAGTAATAAAATAAGTGCAGCCACCAACCCCCTGGTACTTGTAGTCCCCCCACCCCTGTGTGTATAGCTGTCTCCTCCCTGGTACTTGTTGTGCCCCCCCCCCCCCCCACCCCTGTGTGTGTGTATAGCTGTCTCCTCCCTGGTACTTGTAGTCCCCCCCCACCCCTGTGTGTATAGCTGTCTCCTCCCTGGTACTTGTAGTCCCCCCCACCCCTGTGTGTATAGCTGTATCCTCCCTGGTACTTGTAGTCCCCCCCCCCACCCCTGTGTGTATAGCTGTCTCCTCCCTGGTACTTGTAGTCCCCCCCCCACCCCTGTGTGTATAGCTGTCTCCTCCCTGGTACTTGTAGTCCCCCCCCCCACCCCTGTGTGTATAGCTGTCTCCTCCCTGGTACTTGTAGTCCCCCCCCATCCCTGTGTGTATAGCTGTCTCCTCCCTGGTACTTGTAGTCCCCCCCCCACCCCTGTGTATCTAGCTGTCTCCTCCCTGGGACTTGTAGTCCCCGCACCCACCCCTGTGTGTATAGCTGTGTCTCCTATCTGGTACTTGTAGTCCCCCCGCTGTGTCTCTCGTCCCTGGTACCTGTAGTTCCCCCCCCCCCCCCTGTGTATATAGCTGTGTCTCCTCCCTGGTACTTGTAGTTTCCCCTGCTGTGTATAGCTGTGTGTCTCCTCCCTGGTACCTGTAGTAGTCCCCCCCGCTGTGCCTATCCTCCCTGGTACCTGTAGTCCCCCCCTCCCTGTGTGTATAGCTGTGTGTCTCCTCCCTGGTACTTGTAATCCCCCCGGTGTGTATAGCTGTGGGTGTCACCCTCCTCTCCCGGTGTCACCCTCTAATATCCTCCTCTCCGGCAATGGGGGCACAGTGAATTGGCAATGGTGGTCACGGTGAGGCTGCAATGGTGGTCACGGTGAGGCTGCAATGGTGGGCACAGTGAGGCTGCAATGGTGGGTACAGGTGAGGCTGTGCTGAGGGGAACTGATAAAGTTGTTGTTAATATTTATTTTTGCAACTTATTTCTGCATAAAACATTTTACAAGATAATGAGTGCGTAAATAGCGGGAGAATTGGGGGCGGGGTAGGGGTTGGGTTGGGCAACTAGTGGCGAGTAAACCTTGAGGCCTGGCTCGTGGCTCAAGACTTTAAATTTTGAGCCCTGGTGTAATATATATATATATATATATATATATTTTAAACTGTACATGTGTTCTAAATAATATTATGTAATGGTCACTAAATTTCACTTGTAGTATGTATCATTACCATTCTTGGTAAAATAGTTAAACTCAGTTGCCTGTTTAAAACTCCAAGTTGGCATTTACTATATTCTTATGCTAATGACTTGCTTGCCTGGCAGTGGCTTTTTAAATCTGGTGTTAAACCTGCTAGCTGTATCCACATTATAGTTGATATGAATACTTGTTGAAGATTTGTATTGCAACATCTGCGAAGACATCTGTGCAGTTAGTTTTATTATGTAGTAGCAAATCTTGTTTTCTTCTGTCTTTCTTCTTCCTTTTTCTTTGATATTTGACACTAATGTTTAAAAAGCGTATGATTGTTTTTAAAGGGATTTTGCACAAAAAAAATCCCATGCAAAGAAAAAAAAAAATTAACCTCTCTTCCCAAAAAATGTAAATACACTTTAAAAAAAAAAAAAAAAAGTGTATTTAACATTTTTTGGGAAAGAGAGGTTAATTTTTTATTTTTTTTTGGGCTATTGGTTTGCCACTGGGAAGATTTCCCCTTGCCTACAGCACTGGAGAACAACGGGGAATATAAGTAAATCTCCCCAAAGTGAAGAAAACTCCTGTTTTATACCGTTGGCACCAAAAACATTTGTCCCCAATGGTTAGATTATCCTTGCATTTTGCTCTGGTGACTGTTCCAAAATATTGTAATTCTCGCTGGCTTTTTGTCTTTGTAACAGTAGTCGATATGGCATTTAAAGTGTGAATAATCCCAATGTAGACACAGAAATCCACAGAGGGCCTTACCATCCCCTGCTCTAGCCAAATCAAATAGTTCTGCCTTTTACATAAACTTTAAGAGTCATCTATATAATTTCTAACCCATGCCTGTATTCTGTCTGCAGAAAAGGTTCAGGTATATATCCAATGTCTAAAGCTGAACTCCAGGAATTCAGCCACTTTGATAAATGTGTAGGCACACTAAATGAGGTGCATATCACCTTGTGGACTCTAGGGCTTTGAGAAGAGAGAAGCACATACCACATCTCTGCTAACAATTCACAGAAGCCTTTGTATTTTGTAAATGAGTGGGCTAATCTAAAAACTTCTGTGAATGGACAGCAAATGAGGGATGGTCGCAGCAGATGCATGCTACTCTGCTGGTAAAGGAGCTGGGACCAAAAGGTCCACATTGTGCAGAGTGACATGGACACCTGGACGATGTGTTTGTGTGTTTATTTAAAAATCTTTTTAAGGCTTTAAATGTCGACCTTTTATCTTGGTGATGGGCGATTAAAGTGGTTTATAACCTCAGATGATACACATAGATGGAACAAATTCTCCTGCATAGGTTGTATGTGTTTTATCTGCAATCCTTTCTCTACATCTGTTCAAATATTTAAAGTGCAGAATTTCTGCAGCTTGTCTGAGCTTCCAGCAAGCAAGGGGCAGGATGTTTGAACTTACACTCTGCATAGCGCAGTGAGGGGAGCTCTGAGAGATGATTGGAGGGCGAGGACACACTGCCCCTTCACATTGCACACAGGAACAGAGCCGAGGTTGTCAATTGCAGGCTGTGTGCTGGAAAACCCTCCCCTGTCTCCATTTTCCTTTTCTTTTGGTGTTAGGAAAACTTGTCAGAAGTGACTCATGCAGTTAGTGGAATGATGCAGCAGACAGAAATGACACTTGGTGCGCCTAATTGAGGCAAGGACACACTTTAGAGGGATATGCTTTATTCATATTTCATGTCAGAGGTTTAAGCTTGGTACACGCGATCAGAAAATTGGGCAAAAATAACGGTTTTGAAGTGATCATACGACAACCTAATTGTTAGTACATGGCTTTTGAGAGCTGATCATGTCAAAATTATCAAAAGGATAATGAAAAATGTT
Organism: Rana kukunoris; assembly: GCA_029574335.1. Classification (NCBI taxonomy): domain Eukaryota; kingdom Metazoa; phylum Chordata; class Amphibia; order Anura; family Ranidae; genus Rana; species Rana kukunoris. The sequence goes on from CM056055.1 coordinate 135,068,834, forward strand.
CTCGTACGATATCCGAACAAACTATTTTTGTTTTAACCACTTGCCGACCAGCCGCTGCAGTTATACCACGACAGGTTGTCTCGACTGCAAATCGCCGTAGGTGTACATCAAGGTCGTACACAATGATCTGTGGGCATGTACATGCCACCGGAGGCACGCATGCTCCCATTGGCCAGCAGGGGAGAGCCAATTGGCGTGTCCGGCAGGCTCGATGTATGCTAGCCACCCACGGTCATTCCCGGCACTAACAAAAGTGAACAAGGCAAATCTGCGCTTTGACAGGGAGATCACACAGATCCCGTCTTTCCCCCCCATACAGTTAGAAAGCAGTAGGGCTGCAACTAACGATTATTTTCATAATCGATTAGTTGGCCGATTTTATTGTTTCGATTAATCGACTAATCAGATAATCTTAAAAAAAAAAAAAATGTGGTGTACAATTTAGTTAATATGTAAATAAAAAAAAGGCAATTTATTCTTAAATATCCATTTGCAGTGGTAAATATAAATAACCAACTACAGTAATTGTAATGCCTTCTATTATCTCCACTTTTTCTGGGTTCAGATGCTAATCTTCCCTGCACAGAGTCTTTAGAATTATTTTTTTTTTTAAACAAACTTGTTATACTTGACTGCTCTGTGTAATGGTTTTGCACAGAGCAGCCCAGGTCCTCCACTTCTGGGGTCCCTAACCAATGCTTCTGACTCCTCCTGCCTTCAAAGTGACTCAATAGCAAGCTGTATAGTATAGAGCTCCCGCTATAGCAAGGTTTAAAGGAAAAAAAAAAAACAACTTCTGCCTTTAGAACCACTCACTTCCTGCCAGGACTACATGTCCCATGAGGCATTGCTCTTCACACTTGCACATTCACAAATTCTCAGGGACTTTGTGACATGTATGGATGGTGTACTGAGCTGTATGTGTGCTGCACTGTTTTTCCTTATATAAACAAATAATGCATACTATATGCAGGCTAACTAATCAACTGGACGATTAATCGATTATGAAAATAGTTGTCAACTATTTTCATAATCGATTAGTTGTCGATTTAACGATTAGTTGTTTCAGCCCTAGAAAGCAGTAAAGACCCGTTTCACTAAGGCAGTTTTCAGGCTTTTTAGCGCTAGAAATGTAATTTTTCACTATTTTCACTGCCATCTCCTTCCATTTAATTACAACCCCCAAACATTTTATTTATATATATATATATATATATATAATAATTTTATTCTAACACCCTAGAGAATAAAATGGCGATCGTTGCAATACTTTGTGTCATGCCGTATTTGCGCAGCCGTCTTGCAAGCGTATTTTTTTTATATTGTGAAAGATAATGTTACAGCGAGTAAATTGATACCCAACATGTCACGCTTCAAAATTGCGTCCACTCGTGGAATGGCTTCAAACTTTTACCCTTTAAAATCTCCATAGGTGACGTTTACAAGTTGCGTGTTTTGAGTTACAGAGGAGGCCTAGAGCTAGAATTATTGCTCTAACGATCACGGCGATACCTTACATGTGGTTTGAATACCGTTTACATATGTGGCCGCTACTCGCGTATGGGTTCGCTTCTGCGCGCAAGCTCGACGGGACGCGTTTTCTGGCTCCTAACTTTTTTAGCTGGCTCCTAGATTCCAAGCAAATTTGTCAAGCCCTGGGATATGCACATAACAGCCTACTGTGAAATTGTGTGAATGCATCAACGTAGACCATGTTATCTCATCTTGCAGAGCTTGGATTCATTGAATGAGTTTACCAAAAAAGATTAAATATTGCAGAATATACAGCCTCACAGAATGCATAGAATGCATTAAGATGAAAAATAGGGTTGTCCCGATACCACTTTTTTAGGACCGAGTTCAAGTACCGATACTTTTTATCAAGTACTCGCCGATACTGATTACCAATCCCTTTTTTTAAATCTCATGTGACAGTGGCACATGTGTCAGTAGTTTTTTTTATTATTTTTTTTAAATTTATTTTTACAATGCTTTATTTAGGGGGGTGGGGGGGAAATGTACAGTGTCAGTGTGTTTTTTTATTTTTTTATTATTTATTGCAATTCATTTTTTTTTTTTCAATAGTTATTTATTGAAATATCAATAAATGAATCACAATAGAAATACAGGTAAAAACTGTCATGAAACATAAACAAAAGGAGGGCAAACCCCCCCCCCCCCCAGCACCCCCCATGGGTTCAGACTGTGCTGGAAGGAAAAAGTACGCCCCCCAGATAAAAAGCAAGCAGCAAAAACACAGATGTCCAATGAAGCATAGGTGCAATACATTAAGAGGAGAGAGAGAAAAAATATAAAATTACTTTGGAAATAGCTAGCTAGCTAACCAATCCCAGACTCTCGATCAGACTATCATGATTTAAAGAAATATCAACTTCTATGCATCTAGTAAATATGAGAGGTCATAGTAAGAGTCCAGAAAACATCGAGTATTAATAAATACCAATAGTTGAAGCCTCTCTCTCAAATCCAGAACGATCAAAAATAGTGTTTTCAAGAAGTAATCAAAGTAATACCTGTAGGGTGATAATGTATATAAGCAAAAGGAAAAAAAAAAATGAAGGCGAAGGAAAGAAAATAAGAAGGAAAGAAAGAGAAGTTAGAGGCGATACACTTAAAGACGGTGCAGAACTCGCTCATCTATCCGGTCCCTGGCGGCAGGCCATTGGAAGGCGGCAAGGACATATATCTAGACCAGGGCTCCCAAATGGCCTCGTGTTTGTCAGTAGAGTCCATCAGGATGCTAACTGTTTTTTTTCTTGAGCCATGATCCACAAATCTTTTTTTTGACCAAGAGAAATGATACAGTTGTTTAATTCATTTTTTTTATCAGCCCTGTTGGGGGGGGGGGGGGGGGGCTTTGGTGAGATATCAGGGGTCTTAACAGACCTCTGACATCTCCCCTCTAAGACAGGGAAAGGGACTAGGGACAACAATTCCCCAGTCCTTTTCTCTACAGCATCAGCTGCGCTGAAAATGAAAGGAGAGAAGCCAGCGGCTTCTCTTCATTCATAAACTGAAACAACGTAATCACAGGAGGTTAACATTTTTCAGTTATCTGAATGTAGAGAGTCAGTGATCACTGACTCTCTACATTCGGAAAAGGAATTACCGGCTCCTACCGCCGCTCTCCATCCTGACAGTTCAAAGGGGGGACACGGCGGCAGCAAGGAGGTGGGACACGGCGGCAGGATGGAGGGGGACATGACAACAGCATGGGGGGACACGGCGGCAGCAGCAAGGAGGGGGACATGGCGGCAGGATGGAGGGGGGCTGGAGGAGGATACAAGGACAGTCAGCGGTGATCGGTGCTTGTAACTCCCCCACCGCACTGATCACCCTGACTGTACAAGTATCGGGTGAAGCATCGGAGCATTTGCCCCGAGTACAAGTACTCAGGCAAATGCTCGGTATCGGGACAACCCTAATGAAAAACCTTCTGACGTTACAACCTCTTTAAACGGCTATCCGCAACACGACATAGACAATTCAAACCTTTGTGTATACTTCTTTATGATGCAAATAGTGAATGCCAACCTAGGTCAACTGAGAACATATAACAAAACGCTCTATTTAACTGAATTGCCAGTATTTTTATAGTAAAACATTTTTTTTATATATATTTACCTGCTCTGTTGCAGTGGATTTTCACAGAGCAGCCCAAATTTTCCTCTTCTCAGCTGCCTCTTCTGTGCTCCTTACCCCTCCCTCCCTGTTCAGTGCCCCCACAGCAAACAGGTGGATTGGGAGCTGTGACTTGGTTAGGTTGCCCCCATGTGTTCTTTCAGAGACAGAGCTCCAACCCGGTCCCACCCCTGATTGGCTAGCTGACTGTCTTCTGCTACTGTCAATGTTGATGCTGCTGTGTCTCAGCCAATCAGAAGAGAGAATTTTGTATCTCATAGTTGAGGTGTACCTATGATGACAATTATAGGCCTCTCTCAGGAGAGAGAATCTCAGATGGCTAAGACACTCGTAGACCTTGCAGGACCTCAAGTGTTAGGGGGACTGGGGCTGCTGCACACGGAAAGCTTTTTATCTTAATTTACACAATTACATAGTAGGTGAGGTTGAAAAAAGACACAAGTCCAACCTATGTGTGTAATTATATGTCAGCATTACATTGTATATCCCTGTATGTTGTGGTCGTTCACGTGCTTATCTAATAGTTTTTTTTTTAAATACTGAAACCACCCCCACCTCCACCACAACCTGTAAAAGAGAATTCCACATCCTTGCCGCTCTTACAGTAAAGAACCCTCTACACAGCCTAAGGTTAATCTTCTTTTCTTCTAATCTTAATGAGTGGCCACGTGTCTTGTTAAACTCCCTTCCATGGAAAAGTTTTTATTCCTATTGTGGGGTCACCAGTATGGTATTTGTAGAATAAAATGCATTAAGATAAAAAAAACTTCTGACTTTACAACTCCTTTTAAAGCGGAGCTCCACCCGCATTTTTTTTTTCAAAGTCGGCAGCTACTAACAGTGTAGCTGCTGACTTTGAATAAGGACACTTACCTGTCCTAGGCGCCCGCGCTGACGGCCCCCGCCGATGCCGATCCTCGATCCCGGCACCGCCATCCACAGTCAGGGAAACAGGCAGTGAAGCCGTGCGGCTTCACTGCCCGTTTCCTACTGCGCATGTGCGAGCGACGCGGCGCTTTGTGAATGGTCCGGCTGCTTTCTGGGATACACACAGTTCCCAGAATGCAGCGCGGCCCATTCACAAAAAGACACCCAGAACAGGAGGAGGAAGAAAACGGCACCGCGGATTATGAGGGCAGATTCGGGACTTCCGCATAGCAACAGCCTATTTAGGGTGAGTATTTTTTTTTTCCCCATTTAATTTTTTTATTTTTGTCAGATTTTTAAAAAATATATATATATCAGGGTGGAGCTCCGCTTTAAAGTGATTATAAAAATTTGCCCTGTAAAACAACCCAATCAGTTTTAAATACCATTGAAAAAATACATAAATTATATATATGTATATGTATATAATTATAGAGATCACCTTCCCTCTGTTCTCAGCTACATATCTCATCTTTTTAAGTGGGAGAACTTGCACAATTGGTGGTTGACTAAATACTTTTTTTGCCTCAATGTACATGGAGAAGAAAATGCATTGGCAAAAGTGGGACATCGATATCCAGTATGGCCTTGATTTGTGCCTGAATTGCCTCCCCAAAAAGTTGAATTTTCGGTCGTTCCCACCATATATGAAGTAAGGTGCCACAGAGGCCGCAGCCACTACAGCAGCGGTTAGACACAGTGGGGTAAATGTGTAAGAGCCCAGCCGCCACCCTATGCTTGTCAGTAACTTATAGTTGGTTTCTTGCGTTCTAGACTCGATAGAGCTAGAATGAGTCAAGTGGTACAGGGGAGTCAGCAGCGCCTTGGAGAGCTCCCACTCCCTAATGTAGGCCAGCTTGGTCTCTGCCGTGGATGAGCCCAGTAGCTGGTACAGCTCGGATATCATATGGGGAATAGGTTCATTCGCAGCAAAAAGAAGCTCAAGAGGCGGAAGTTGAGATTAGTCTCTGTTAGCCTATGTCCTGTGTGTCAAAAAAAATGGGTAAGCTGCTTATGTCTGCAAAAGTCATTGGGAAACTGCCATGGAGTGTTCTAAGAGATTCCAGGGTGGGAAGTTTCCCACCCTCCAAAAGTTTACCACAGGGGGCATTGGGGTCCTCTAGCCATTTTCTAAAAAGGCCCCTTGTTCCCCCGGAAGGAACCAACGGAAGCCCCCAAGCCTGTCCAAAATGGGGGTGCCAAGGAGTATAAAGTGTTAATCCTATCCCAAACCCTAAGGGCCTGTCTCGTTAGGGGAGAGGTCGTATCTGACGGCCCCCTGTGCTCCTTTGCGAGCCATGGGGCAAAGTCCAGGTCCCTGCCAGCCATATACATACTTTTCCAGGGGAACCCATAATCGAGTGCAGGTGTATAAACGGCAATTCAGAATCCGTTGGACAATGGCCCTGTAATACCTTTTGGATGTCTGGTATCCCCAAGCCCCCAGCCCTCTTGGAGCATTTTAGCACCCTCATGGCTATTCTAGGCCTCTTTGCACGCCACGCAAAATCTGAGCCTGCTGTTAAGCGATAGGAATATCGGCAACATCTGCAGATAGAATAGTACTTGAAAAAGCACATTCATCTTGATAATATTCACCCGCCCAAGCCAAGTGAAGGCTGTTTTTAGTCCAGAGGGTGAAGTCAGTTTTGATAGTTGCCAAGAAGTGGGGATAGTTGTTGTGGTATAGTCTCATAGTGGTCAGTCAATTGGATACCCAGGTACTTTATAGAGGATCTAGCCCATGTGAAGGGGAACGTCGCCTTTAAGCTATCCTTGTGTGAAGGAGGGAGCACTATCGGTAGAATTTCAGACTTTGAGTAATTCATTTTAAAATTGGATAAAGCTCCAAACTGGTGGAGTTCTTTCATGAGATTCTGCACAGAGATAAGAGGCACAGTGAGATGGAACAGAACATCATCTGCATAGGCGAGAGCTTATGTTCCATATTTCCTACCGTCGGCCCTCTAATGTCTTGGTTAGCCCTCACCCTGCACAAAAAAGGTTCCAGGGTAAGGACAAACAGGAGGGGCGAGGGGGGCAGCCCTGCCTCGTGCCATTTTTAATCGGGAACCTAGGGGAGAGGATACCATTCACTTTGACCTGGGTGCTTGGGTAGAAGGCCATTATCCAAGTCAACATAAACAGGCCCAGTCTTACAGTCTCCAGGACCGCTCGCAGGTAGGACCAGTCTACCCGGTCGAAGGCCTTCTCTGCGTCAGACGCAAGGACCAAATATGGGGTCTGTTTTGGATTAGTGCGGGCACAATGAATTGGGTGGATAGCTCGTAGAGAATTGTTCTGCGCCTCCCGCCCTACGTCAAAACCCGTTTGGTCGGGGTGTACAATATGTGGAATGAGATGTTTTAAGAGGTTGGCCAGTATTTTTGAAAGGATTTTAACATCTACCTTCAGTAATGATATTGGCGGATAACTCTGAGCCAGAGAAGGATTCTTGCTAGTGGTAGACCGATATTTGGCCTTTTTTGATAAATCGGCATCGGCCGATTTATTATCAAAATTAGGCAGATATTTTACACTGACCACTGTTCCTCCTCCCTTCTCCACACTCGGTGGCTCTGGCAGCATCAAGCGCCACGCTGAGTGTGAAACTGACAAGTAACAGAGGAGAGAGAGGAGCTGTCGGCTCGTTGCCGGGGGTGGGCAGGACCCAGCAGCTATATTACAGCAGCCAATGGGATCTGGGTGGGACGCTACGTGTATTTGGCCCGCCTTTTTCTAAAGCCGCCCAATCATTGGCTGGTGTAATTTAGCTGCTGGGTCCCACCCACCCCCGACATCGACCTGACAGCTCCTTTCTCTCTCCTCTGTTAGTTTTACACAGTTACCGTTACACTCAGCTTGGTGTGAAACCTGCCAGTGCCAACCAGTTCCAATTGCCAGTGCCATCTGTCAGTTTCAAACGGTGCCATCTGCTGCTCCTCAAACAAGGAGGGGAGGTCAGAGTTTACCAAGTATTCCTAAATCGCCTGAGGCCGTGATCTGAGGCCGTGATCTGAGGCCGTGATCTGAGGCCGTGATCTGAGGCCGTGATCTGAGGCCGTGATCTGAGGCCGTGATCTGAGGCCGAATCTAAAGAGTAGAGCTTTGCATAATCGTCATGGAACAGAGAGGCGTTTCTGGAGGGCCCTAGCTAGCATCCTACTGCATTTGTTGCCATGCTCATAATATTTATTGAGAAAGGTAACGGAGTTGCCTATGCACCTTGCGGTCCAAGAATCGAGAAAATGGTTCTCTCAGCTCCAGCAGCCTCTCCAAAGCCTCCGGATCTCTGCAACGCTTATGACGAAGCTCTACTTGTTGCAGACTTGTCAAGACCCTCTGGAGGGCATGTTGTGCCCTCTTGCACCTAGCACCCTGTGAAATCGGCTCCCCCCTCATGACTCTCCCAGATCATCCCCTCATTGACATCCTCAGAGTTTTCTTTAAAGTAATGTGTTATGATCTCAGAAACCTCCGCCACCACTGCAGTGCCATCCAATAGATTCTCATTCAAGCGACAAGACCATGAGTGCTGAGCCCCCTGTGTAAAAGTAGCCTTTACCATAGCATTGTCAGATTTTTTTTTTTGTGAACAGGTACCCCTTACTCATTCACATGGGGGGGCGAGATCTTCCAGATTCTGTTAAGCCCCCCACCTGCAGACCCCGACAACCACCGGGCACGGGTTGTTGGGAAGAGGCCCTTGTCTCCATCAACATGGGGGCAAGGTGCTTTGTGGTGGGGGTCGTCCCCTCCCTTTCCTGACATGCCAGGCTGCATGCTCGGTTAAGGGTCTGGTATGGATTTTGGGGGTGGATGGACCTGGGGGGGACCCCATGCATTGGTTTTTTTTTCCTTACATTCGGTGGGAAGCCCGCTGACAGCTGATGACTCATCGGTTGTTAAGGATGCCGCGGCCAACTTCCCATGCCCTTCCTTAGCAACCAGCTAGATACAGTATAAAAAAATAAATAAAACGCAAATCACGGTAAAAACGCGTGTCCAAAAGCACTTCTCAAGAGCAGCTTTTTTAGCTTCTCCGTTGAAGTCTATTGAACCAAACAAGAAAAAAAAGTACCCTTTTGCATTGAAAAAAAGCCCTCAACCCTTTCCAAATACACAGCGTTTCTGCAAAAAGCAGCTAAAAACGTATAGGTGTGAACCAGGCCTAAGATATTGGTAGCAGCAGCATGTTTTTGTTTGTCACCTGTCATAATGGGATTACAAAAGCTAAACTTAACCCTTTAATAGTACACAAATGGCAGATAATCGCTATAAAAGGGGTTCATTTATACTGGGAAACAGTGAAAGTAATAATATATATTACTTTTAATAAATTATAGATATATAAATAAATAATACACCCAGAAGTAGGATATATGGGCATTTTTAACTAAGAGTCGGACATGAATCTATATGAAGGGTGGAAGGGAGATATACATCTTTTATATTAAAGTAGTACTAAAAGCTGAGCCCTTTTTTTTTTCCTTAACCACTTCCCTACCAGCCCATAGGGGAATCACGTCATGGTGATCCCCTCGCCGATGAGACAGGACGTTGCACAACGTGTCAAAAGTGTCCGATATGTCCGCCGCAACGTCACGGTCACAAAAAAAAAACGCAGATCCCCGCCATTACTAGTAAAAAAAATAAAATAAAAATGCCATAAATCTATCACCTATTTTGTAGACGCTATAACTTTTGCGCAAACCAATCAATATACGATTATTGCGTTTTTTTTTTTTTACCAAAAATACGTATAATACGTATCGGTCTAAACTGAGGGGAAAAAAGGTTTTTTTTAAAAAAATATTGTGAGACGTATTAAATAAAAAGGAAAAAATATTGTGTTTTTTTTTGAATTGTCGCTCTTCTTTTGTTTATAGCGCAAAAAATAAAAACCGCAGAGATGATCAAATACCACCAAACGAAAGCTCTATTTGTGTGGGGAAAAAAAACATAATGATTTAATTTGGGTACAGTGTTGCACGACCGCGCAATTGTCATTCAAAGTGCAACAGCGCTGAAAACTAAAAATTGGTCTGGGCAGGAAGGGGGTGAAAATGCCCTGTATGGAAGGGGTTAATGGATATGGTCATTTTTAAATATAATGCACAATACTGGTAAGTTTACGTTTAAATGTAATTGTAATGCCTTCTTATACCTCCAGTCTATCAGCCTCCACAGAGCCTCCCAGAAATGGGTTCAGATGCTGATCTTCCATGCGTCTTTTAAAAGGATTAAAAAAAAAAAAAAAAAAGACAACAAACATTTTTATACTTTCCTGCTTTGTAAGGCCCCATGTATACGGGATGCTGATAAACGTATGTTCAGAGGCAGTTGGACACTTTTTTTTTTTTTTCAAGTGCCCCTGAACTCATTCAATGTTATCCTATGTGACCATGTGCACAGTCTCGTTTTATTGCCGTTTTTAGGCAGTTGCGTTTAACAGCGTTTCTTTGAACTAAAAAAAATGGGTTCAGACGATTAAGATTTCCACGTTTCAGATGCTAAATGCGGTAACCCGCGTTTAGCATAGTTTCGTTTTTATAGGTGTTTTTTCGTTCAGGAGCAGTTGTAAGAATGTCCCATGTACATAAAGCCTAATGGTTTTGCACACAGCAGCCCTGCTGATTCTCCTCTTCTCAGGTCCCTCACTGACACCTCTGTCTCCTCCTGCCTTCAGAATGCCCCAATAGCAAGCGGCAAAGTATAGTATAGAGTGCCCTTATAGCACGGTAAAAAACATTTCTGTCTTCAGAACCACTCACTTCCTGGCCAGGACTACATGTCCTATGAGTCTTTGCTCCTCACGCATTCACAAGTTCTCAGGCACTTGCTGACATGTATGGATGGTGTACTAAGCTGTATGTGTTGCACTGTATTTCTGGATATGTAAATTTATTCTGTATGCAGTCAAACTAATCGTCCGATTGATTATAAAAATAGTTGACAACTATTTTCATAATTGATTCGTTGTTTCAGCCCTACACAAGATATGTTTCTTTTAAAATCAAGAGGTTCACTGAATGCATTTTACTATGGCATTCTGCAGTGTTCCTCCAAACGTAACCCTCACAAAAATATTCAGTTTCTAGGATATTACTTATTTATCATTGCACTTTTGCGGTAATTGCTGACCTAGTTGCTCACTTTTTAAATGCTAGCCACTGTAAAATACAAGATGTGTGAAGGGATGCCATCATATTAAAATTATTCTGTGAGGATAACAATATGGGAGCTACCATTGTTGACTTATTCTTGCAGGTGCAAGCTTTAGAGGCTGTAGTTCTAGCCTAACTACCAAGTGGGTCCCTAACCTGCTTACAGCACTAAAGCCTTTCTGCATGCTTTTTCATGTTGTGAATCCAGATTTGGGGTGGAAGTACCTGAGCATGCATGGGAAAAGATACGTTGGTAAAAGCAACTTCCATACTGTACTGTTTGCATAGCTGGGTCAGAGGAGCTGTGGATACAAATCTTAGAAGTAAAGAGGTACCTCTTGATGCCTCATGCTGTCGTTTTTTTGCTAATTTTATCAGTTTAGGCATTTTGTTATACCCACAGGGTCCGTATTTGGTTCCAGTTTCACTGCTTATGTTTTCTGTTGGAAGTTAAATTTGCTCTTTAAAATCTGCAAAAAAGATACTTGAATACATAGACAAATTAAATCTGGAAGGAGACTGAAGGCAGATAGGGCTAGATTTGCGTATCTCGGCGCATCTTTATGTGGGCGTAGCGTATCTTCTTTATGATAGGCAGCGCAATGTTGAGAGGCAAGTATGAAATTCACAAAGAAAATGCGCACAACATTGCGCCGGCGTAGAATATAGTTGTCGGGGTAAGCCGACGTAAGTCAAAGTAGGTGGAAGTGGGCGTGATATATTAAAATGAAGCGTAACCCCATGCAAATGATGGGCTGAGCTTCAAAAAACAAACAGCGCCTGCGTCGTATCTTGGACGCATCCCAGTGCGCATGCTCACAGTCACGTTGAAATAACTGCCTAAGATACGTCGAAACGCTGCCTACGACGGGAACGTAACCTACGCCCAGCCCTATTTATGTACTACGTAAACTGCGTACACAACGTAAAATTTGACGGCGTCCGTTCCCTGGTCCATACCCTCTGCATGGGTTGCGCCTCCTATATGAGGAATAACTTTACGTCAGACGTAACCCTTACGCAAATCGCTTAAAACATGCGCCGGGCGCATCTACGTTCGTGAATCGGCGTATCTCCCTCATTTGCATATCTAAATCGAAACTTCCATATGCATCCAGCGTAAATATGCGCCCAAAATACGCCGGCGTGGGAAAGTTGCGTCGGTTGGAAGAAGCCTATTTTTCGACGTAACTTAGTTTGTGGGTTCAGCGCATAGATGCGACAGCGCACATTTGTACTTACGCGGCGTAGATACGTCGGTAGCTACGTGAATCCGGGCCTTAGTCTTTGCATATGTTTGCTAGTTCATGTTTAGTTCACTGTCCTAAACAGAGACATGAATAACACATACTTGCTGGAATGTGTGTCCCCCCCCCCCCCCCCCCCCATTTGGTCATTTTGGTGCCAAACTTGGTTTAGGTTTGTCATTCCAGCTTATTTTAATCAGAATTTGAATGCCTTCTTTTCCTGCTGGTTTCTATTTTACTAGCTTGGCACAGATTTCAGGCATTTTCCCTTCTTTATTTCATTAACGCACTGCATTGTCTTATTTTAATCCTTGTTTATGTTTAGCAATGTCTGTGTTAGGGCCCTTTCACACGTCCATTCAGTTTGTCCGTTTATTTGGACGTCCGTTAACGGACCTCAATGCTTCCCTATGGGTTACCGTCCGTTAGCGGATGAGCATCCGCTAAACGTCCGTTAATATCCGTCTGCGGTAAGCTCCGTTTTTTTGGACGGAAGAAAACCCTATTTTTCTTCCATCAAAAAAAACGGAACGGACGAAAAACGGATGAAAAACGGATCAACTGAAGGGAAAAAAAAATGATCTTAAAAACTGAACGGACGTGTGAAAGAGCCCTTAGGTATAGCACTTTTTTTTTTTCTATTTTTTAAAAGTATGACGTTTAGCATTTGTTCATAAAATGTTTCTTTATTTCTTTTACAGCATTGTTACTGATGTTGCGGTTGGTGTTAAGGTATGATTTAATTGTATTTTTGTTTCCCCCAATTTTATATTGACTGTAAAAATGTTGGAAGTATGTGGAAAATTAAACAAAATGCATGAGTTGCCTGTTTGAGTTGAACTAAAGCGATCCACATGCCTGATGGTACCAACCTACTTTAGATTGACATTTAGCTGTGCATTGCTAGGGTAGAGCTGCACGATTAATCGCGGAGAGCATCGCGATTTTGATTCTCCCTGCCCACAATCTCCCCGCAGGATTACCCGCGATTATTCTGTTTCACGGTCGGTTCCATGTAACCAGCGTGGAACGCAAATGGCGCCGATATTGGAGCCGACGTCAGCAGCCTGCGCCGCTAGATGGATGGCCGGGCTGTACAACTGTAGTGTGTATCCATTCGCCACCCAGTGGTTGCCGGCGGTACTGCTTCTAATGTATTAATCTTTTTCACAGTTCTGTACAACTGTGTGTACCCATGCGCCACCCAATGGTTGCTGGTGGTACTGCTTCTGATATGTATAAAAAAAGAGACCAGTGGATATGTCTATAATGTTATGAAATTTTTCATAGGAGTTATATGATCTTTAACATTATAGACATATCCACTGGTTTTATTTTCAGATAAATCACAGGTTTATTTATTTGGGGGGGGGTCTGGCTTTCAGTTTTTGAGAATCGTGATCTTTAGTCTAAGCAAAATAATCGTGATTCTCATTTTAACCAGAATCGTGCAGCCCTATGCTAGGGCCAGTTTGTCTGAATTTAGTGTGAATTGATCAATAAGGTATGCCCCCACACTACATGGTTGATGATGATGAATTCAAAAGAGATTTTTACAATCAGATTGTAACATGAATGACCAACAATAGTAGCGAACACTTGGAACTTTGTACTACTAGTTAATGCAACCCAAAAGCTTCACTACCGGGTTCCCTTACCAGGAATGGCGGGAGCCAATCCGAAGATCGTCTGGGGCACCGACATCGCGGGCTCCCTGGACAGGTAAGTGCCCTAATATTGAAAGTCAGCAGCTACAGTATTTGTACCAGCTGACTTTTTTTTTTCACGAAGGTTGAAACTCCTCTTCATGGCCCGTACACACAATCGAAATATCGGACAAAAAACGCATTTGAAGCGTTCATCCGATAATCTGTGTGTTCGTGCACAGCTTTTGAGAACTGCTCATGACAGTTCATGCAAACATATCCGAAGAGATGAGCACAAAATGTTTTCTCGTACGATACCAGAATAAACGATTTTCGTGTAATTGTAAAAAAATGAATAAAAATTGTCTGACCAAGACTGCATGCTCAGAATCAAAAGAATACATTACATAGTTTCCAAATTTGTATTCCGTCCTGCGAGAATTTTTCTAACCTTAGTAACCTATTGGTTTTCGTTTTCGATATGAGTCTAGCATGCAAAAAAATAAAAAACAGACAAACATTTGTCCGATATTCTCATCGTGTGTACTAGGCACTATTTACCTGTCTTTTTAGTTTTACAAAAATATGCTGCTGTTAAATCAGGTTAGGGAGTCTCCAAACAAGACATTTAGATAAGCTAGTAGATCCAAATCTTGTAAAAGAAAATTGGGTGCTTTATTCATACACTGCAGTGGAGAGACAAAACATATGTTGATTTCCAGCTCTACTGGACCAAATGAGTAAGGAAGTGTCTCTGACTTACAAACATCAAGTTTAACAATATATACTTATGAATATGCATAAGGTCTAAGCGTGTTATAAGTGTGACTGTATAGTTTAGTCCAATCAGCCTTCATATCTTCTTAACAGCAAGGGAACAGTTAAGTAGGTGGTTACATGGTGGTGCCACCATGACGGTACTGTATCAGACTAGCTAAATAAAAAGCAGTAAAACTGTTCTTATCTGGCGGTGAAGGTCATCAAAGACTGAAAACTGTCTAAAAAAATAAAACAAGCAAGTGCATTACAAATTATTAAAGTAATAGTCTGTGTGTGTGTGTGTGTGTGTGTACATTCATTAATACATACACACACACACCTATAATTCTAATCATCGCTTTTTCTAATGAGAACGTTGGTCCCTGCCATGACCCGCCTCCCATTTCAATGTTAGTCTGTCAACCATTAGGTGAATGAACTATATTTGTGAGAAAGAATCCAGCTTCAATCCTCTGTTCTCCGAATATTTAGTATAATTACTGTATTTATTGGGGTATAACACTCACTTTTTTACCCTGAAAATAGAGGGCAAACTGTGCCTGCGTGTTATACGCAGGGGGCTGTGGAAAGTTTTTTTCCTGAAACTTCCCTCTTAAAGTTAGGGTGCGTGTTATACGCCGATAAATACGGTAGTTTATGCAGACAGCTCTGCACTGCTGTGTGGATGGGTCTTCCATCCTATTTCCCATAGAAGTCTCTTATCCTTTAACATGCGAAAAACTCTGGTTAAAATGTTGGTTGCGGAGTTGGCATATAAAAAGAGGTACGTATGCCCTTGCAGAGTTGACGGCTCTTTGGAGCTGCCTTGGACACCCTCTTCTACCCATGTAGAAGCAGCCTAGGCTACAACCTGGAAGCAATCACTCATCCTCTGCAGCCAAGGAGAGTACCGTTCATTACTCCAGGGTTCAACCTCTAAAGCTAAGCCCTAATCAGGAGCCCAGTTATGCCACAAACCCTCATAAGTTTCTCATACCTGCAGACAAATCCTCTTTGGCATGAATGTAGGGGGGGTTAAGTGGGTGTATGTCTTTTTTTGCACTTTATTGGTATCGCATAGAGGGGTGGGGACCTATTTACTGTGATAGGTTCTATTGGATCTGACGTTTCCACTGCACTAAAGCTAATGGAGCGCAGATTGCATCTGGGGTGGGGGGCCTGGGGGGATCCATGAAAGCGATTCAGCGGCCATACAACAGCTTGCTTTCCCCTGAATGTTGACAATTGACTTGCCCATTTTTACATGCATTCCCTGTGTGTGTGTTTTTTGTGAATTCAACTCTTCAAGAAAATTGAAAAGTAACTGTGCAGCCTTATAAAAATGATGAACAATGTAATTGCCATGCTTGCAGGTAATTTTCTCCCTATTGGCCATTTAGATTTTAACTTTTTTTGTTTTTATATATATATTTATAGAGGGGTTCTGACGAACTGCTGTCAGGAAGTGTTCTTAATGGTCCAAGCTCTAACTTAAACAGCGTAGTTGTGACTGGTAAGTACAACTTTTTTTTTTTTTTATGTAACAAATGACTTTGTTTTACATTTCTAAGCAAATTGAATCACATATTTTAGCTGAAGGGTTAGGTGATTATTTTCTCCTTTTTTCTTTTTCTTTTCTTTTTTTCCTCTTTTTATTTTTCTCTTTCCTGCCCATAGAAACAAAGGCTAGCCCCCATATAACCATCCTACTTCAGTTTTTTGTTAGTGCTCTAGGAGGACGGGTGCCTTCCAAAGTCTATCCATATTTCTGCTAGTTTATTTTTATTTTTTTAATCGTGCTTCTTGGTACAGATTTTTTTTTTTATCATATATCTTGGGACACTGCCAAAAAAAAAAAAGCCAGGGATTCGCCTTCCAGGCATAACACCTCCCAGGTTGGGCATAGCTTTAGTTTTTGCCTGTGCAGACTTTGCAGGAAAATGGCTAGCTTCTTAAGATTCCATCTGAAATTAGGAGACTGTCTTTTACAGATCCATTGCCTATTTATTCTGCTCTGAAGAATGGCCCCTAAACATGTGGGGATGGCCTGTAATGTTGCCGGTCAGCAGTGCACTGAACTCTGTGAAACGAGACCCTGTGCAATGATAAATTGTCCCGAGGACCGACAGGGTGTTAAACAGGGTACAGCCGAATATTCGTGTCTCTGAAGGCCTTTGTGGCACTGGTCCACAAATGGTTAATTTTTGTAGCATGTACAGCCTTCCTTAATAACTCCTCCTGGGATAATTATTTACTCCTCCCTTAGTTCCTTACAGCACACAGGGTTTTGGTCTTTCAAAGACCTCAAATTTCTGCATCAACTGTTCCACAGTGAAAAAAAAAGTATTATTATTTCCCTATCTGTGTTGCTTCGACAAACCCTTTTGGAAAAGCTCCTACTGTCGTCTTGAGTCTAAATTGATTTCACAATAACTACTAAATAATATATTGTCACCTCCTCCCGAGTTTGAGGTTGAAATGGCATAAGTTGATCCCTCAATTGTCTGAAGATGATTGTGATGAGGTTGAGGAAGCCTATATGGCATTGGTCATCTCATCTGAAAGTAGACTTAAGCCAGCATAGGCGGATCGATATTTGGCAGGTTCAGCAGGAAACCGCTCAATTTTGATCCATGTATGTACAGACAGTTTGTACTGAAGTTGATCCACTTCAGTACAACCAGCCAGTTGAATTTTTTTCAGCTATATCTGCAAGCGTTGATCATTGTATTGTGATGGCCTGGAAACCTCCTGCCATCAGTATACAATAGCTCTACGGGAGGGATTCCCACATCAAAACAACGTGTTGATGGGGAAATCGGGCAGAATATTGGTTAATGTATGGCTTGTCTTGTATAACTTAAACTGTACGATCAGACATACTATCTATACACACCATTTGAATAAGCTTAAAAATAGACATTCTGGCCACACTGCTTTCATCAGCGTGACCAGGATGCAAATTCTGTGATCTGCGGTTGTGCCCACAGATCAGAGTGGATAAAAAGCAATGATTTTCTTTTAATAAAATGCCTTTGAAGTAAAAAAAATCTATCTAAATATAGTTTTATTTTTTAAATGCATTCATTTAGTTTATTCAGCATAAAATTAAGCTAGTTATGTGTATTGTGCAATATTTACATTTTTGATAAACTCATTCAATGTTTCCAGGCTCTGCAAGCTGAAATTGCATGCACTGCATTAATGCAGTCACACGATTTCAAAAGTTCAAGAATATTCCTTTATCCCATTGTTTTGCAAATATATGTACACTACAAACTGTATGAACGTTTGAAAATAAATGCATCTGTATCTGGCTCTAAGTGTGAGGAGCAAAGGACAAGCAGTAAAAATGAAAACTAAACCACCTAAGCAGCTTATAAACCTTGTGATCTTTCTGTACATAGCTTGAAGTGCTTTATCCCCCCCCCCCCCCCCCCCCCGAGGAGCAAAATGGCAACAACCTGTAAAATAGATCCAGTTTGGAAATATTTTAATGAAGTTCTTCTACCTATGGGTAAAGCAGGAAATGTAATGTGTTTTTTTTTTTTTTTTAAATAAAATAATTTGAGTGTGTGATTAACCTAAATTCGGTTCTGATATCACGGTTTTACTAACATGACCACTTATTATTCTAAATAGGAAACCTTAATTTTGTTTGCAAATGTTAGATTCCAACTACCACCAAGAATAAGTCCTTGCATTTAAAGGGCACCTGTCATTTTAGATTCATCATGACAGCGCCTGTTAGAGCTGCACGATTAATCGTAAGAAAATCGCGATCTCGATTCACCCCCGCAATCTCCAGGCTGGATGACCCGCGTCTACGGCCTAGCTCCAAAGCGGCGGCAATCTTGGTACACGGCGTCGGGTGTCTCGTCAGGAATTGACGTTTCGTCGCTGCCATCTTGCTCCATCCCACACTCCTGCACAGTAATGATAGTGAGAAGGGGGCAAGCGGACATCATCTTACACCCAACAGTTATTTTCAACACAAAACGGAGCTTATGTGCTTAAAGGGTTTGTAAAGGTAAAACATTTTTCCCCTTAATAGCTTCCTTTACCATAGTGCAGTCCTCCTTCACTTACCTTATCCTTCAATTTTTCTTTTAATTGTCCTTATTTCTTCTGAGAAATCCTCACTTCCTGTTCTTCTGTCTGTAACTACACACCGTAATGCGAGGCTTTCTCCCTGGTGTGGAGAAAGCCTCTTGAGGGGGGAGGGGGTGAGCAGGAGTGTCAAGACACTCTCTACTTTGCAGATAGAGAAAGGAGCTGTGTGTTAGTGGGCATCCTGACACTCCTGCTCGCCCCCTCCCCCCTCAAGAGGCTTTCTCCACACCGGGGAGAAAGCCTTGCATTACTGTGTGTAGTTACAGACAGAAGAACAGGAAGTGAGGATTTCTCAGAAGAAATAACGACATTTAAAAGCAAAATGGAAGGATGAGGTAAGTGAAGGAGGACTGCACTAAGGTAAAGGAAGCTGTTTAGGGGAAAAAAATTACCTTTACAAACCCTCTAAAACAGTATATGTAAATCTGACAGACTGTTTACATGTTAAATTTTAAAAGCAGCAGCAAACCTTGCATGCTTGCTAATGTGACAGAACACCTCTTTAGTTAAATGTGAAAATCAGAGATGTTCTTTCACATTAGCAAGCATGTAAGGTCAGCAGGTTTGCTGCGGCTTTTAAAATGTAACATGTAAACAGTCTATCAGATTTACATATACTGTATTTAAACACATAAGCTCAGTTTTTGGTGTTGAAAATAACTTTAAATACATTTTTGAGAATCGTGATCTTCATTTTATACAAAAGGCAGGCATCCACTCACCTGCTGTTGTCCCTGCTGCATCACCAGCCGTCCCATTAAACTGAATGGGACTGTCTGTGAGTCAACAGTGGGTCAAAGGAGGATCTTCTGTGGGACAGAGATGAAAGTTGCTCTTTAAAAATTATGATTTAAATTGATTTATATTAAAGGATCACTAAAGGAAAAAAAAATTCTAGCTAAATGGCTTCCTTTACCTTACTGCAGCACTGGTTTTATGTCCTTATTGTTCGTTTTTGCTTTGAAGTTGCTGTAATCCTGCTCTGATCTCCACACTTCCTGCTTGTCTGTTTCCTTATAACCACAATACTGGGAGCTTTCTCACGGTGGTCTAAGCTGTCATTACTGTGTGTCTAAAACTTCCCAGAACCAATCAGATTCATTTTAAAAACACTGCCCTGGATTTGTTTTTTTTGTTCTGTGTCTCTCTCTTCTTCACAGAAACATGAAACCAGTTCAAAAGTGAAACTAACCTGCAGGCACATTATCTGATTGATTTTTATCTATTTTAATAATCATTTTGAAAAGGAATCAGTTAACTTTTATGTCTCTATACCCTGTAAACAGTCATTTCAGCAAAACAAATTTTTTCCTTTAGTGACCCTTTAAGCCTTTTTTTACTAATGTTTGATTGAAATACACCCTGCCACAGATTAAACTGTTCTGGTCACAAATGTGTGGTTTTACTAAATCAGTTCTTACATGACCTCCTGGTTACATAGTAGGTGAGGTACCCATGTGTGTGAGTATATGTCAGTATTACGTTGTATATCCCTGTATGTTGTGGTCGTTTAGGTACTTGTCTAACAGTTTTTTAAAACCATCTAGGGGAATTTCACAATGTTGTCGCTCTAACAGTAAAGAACCCCCTACGTAGTTCAACCCCTTCACGCCGAGCGTACCGAGGTATGCGTCCTCTGCTTTCAGGGGTTATACCGGGATGATGCCTACAGCTGCAGGCATCATCCCGGTACCATTCTTTCGAGCAGGCGATTGGCTATCTAGACATAACAACCGATGTGGCTAAAAGCCGCTTGGTTGTTATGCCAGAGGAGCGGGAGGGGACATCCCCCCCTCCCGCCGCCTCTCGCCGCTCTGACCGGGCCTCCCGTCCCACCGGGGGACCCGATCCTCGTTCCGGCGCCTCCGTTGTCTTGGCGCAAACTGAATAAAAACCGTACGCGGCTTTGATTCAGTCTGCAATGTGTGAAGCTGTGTCATGACGTCACTTCCCGGTTTCTGGGCTGTCAATGGCGCCGGATTTAAAAAAAGTTAACCGTATTCAGAATCCCCGTTTTCGGCGATCTGAATACTTTGAAGTGTAAAAGGAGGGACCCAGGGTCTTTTAGACCCCCGATCCCTCCATAAAGAGTACCTGTCACCACCTATTACTGTCACAAGGGATGTTTATATTCCTTGTGACAGTAATAAAAGTAATCAAAATGTAAAAAAAAACAAAAAAAACACAATTTAATATTATAAAAATAAGAAAAAACATTTTTTTTTTTAAAGCGCCCCCCTCCCCGCAAGCTTGCGCAACAAAGAAAACGCATACCGAAGTCGCGCGGCATATGAAAACGGTGTTCAAATCACACATGTGAAGTATCGCCGCGATCGTGAGTGCGAGAACATTAATTCTAGCACTAGACCTCCTCTGTACCGCTAACCTGGTAACCGTAAAAAAAGTTTAAAGCATCGCCTATGGAGATTTTTAGGTGCCGTAGTTTGACGCCATTCCACGAGTGCGTGCAATTATAAAGCGTGACATGCTTGGTATCTATTTACTCGGCGCAACTTCATCTTTCACATTATGCAAAAAATTGGGCTAACTTTTTACTTTTTCATTTTTGTTAAATTCACGAAAGTTCATTTTTCCCAAAAAGTTGCGTTTAAAACACCGCCGCACAAATACCGTGTGACATAAAATATTGCAATAATCGCCATTTTATTCTCTAGATTCTCTGCTAAAACAATATGTATAATGTTTGGGGGTTCTAGGTAATTTTCTAGCAAAAAATGCGGATTTTAACTTGTAAATTTGTTCAGTTTGCGCCAAGACAACGGAGGCGCCGGAACGAGGATCGGGTCTCCCGGTGGGACGGGAGGCCCGGTCAGAGCGGCGAGAGGCGGCGGGAGGGGGGGGGGGATGTCCCCTCCCGCTCCTCTGGCATGTCATAAATAGGCATAGGCATGAAAGGGTTAAGGTTAAACCTCTTTCTTTTCATTTTAATAAGTGGCCACGTGTTTTGGTAAACTCCCTTCCGCCAATTTTTTTTATCCCTATTGTGCGGTCACCAGTATGGTATTTGGTATTTGTAAATTTAAATCATATCCCCTCTCTAGCGTCTCTTCTCCAAAGAGAATAAGTTCAGTGCTTGCAACCTTTCCTCATAACGAATATCCTCCAGACCCATCATTAGCTTTGTTGCCCTGTGTACTCTCCATTTCCAGTAAATCCTTCCCGAGGACTGGTGTCCAGAACTGGACAGCATACTCCAGGTGGGGCCGGACCGGAGTCTTGTAGAGTGGGAGAATTTATCGCTTTATCCCTGGATTTAATCCCTTTTTTAATGCATGCCAATATTCTGTTTGCTGTTTTAGCAGCAGCTTGGCATCACATGCCATTTACTAGGACCCCCAGGTCCTTTTCCATCCTAGATTCCCCCAGAGGCCCCCCCCAGTGTATAGATTGTATTTATATTTTTTCCACCCAAAGGCATTTTTTTTTTTCTACATTAAACCTCATTTGCCCACCCCATAATTCGTTCAGATCTTTTTTGCAAGGTTTCCACATCCTGCGGATAAGTTAATGTCTATTTCCCTTGTGTTTCCTATTTGTGTGATTTTATACTAAAGCCAATCGGCCTGTGATTGCTGTTTCCTAAATTCCCCTGTATGACCACATCCGTGATCAGGTCTGTATTGTTGGTAATCGGTAAATCTAGTAACGGTTTGTTTCTAGTTCGTGTGTCTACTATCTGATCCATGAAATTGTCCTGCAAGACATTTAGGAACTGGTGAGCCTTACGAATGCATGGTTCCCGCTGCCCAGTCTGGCTGGAAAATTAAAATCCCCCATTATGATAACACTCCTCATTCTTGCTGCTAATCCAAATTGTGATAGGAGATCTGTCTCCCCCTCTTCCCTCAGGTTAGGGGGCCTATAGCATACTCCCAGTATTTTCCCCCTTGGCTTCATCCCTTTGGAGCTCTACCCATAAGGATTCCACCTCCTCCCTAGCTCCCTTAGTGATGTCATCTTTCACATTCACTTGTACATTATTCTTGCTATATAGACCTACCCCTCCCCTTTTTTACCCTCTATCTCTGCGATAAAGGGGTATACCCTTAAATAGTTACCAGCAATCATGAGAGCTGTTGAAACAGGTCTCTGAAATTCTCACAAAAGCCAAATCTTTCTCGTACAACAGTTCACTCATGGTTAGTGTTTGGGTGAAGCCATTTATTATCAATCAACTGTGTTTATCCAACTAAAATTTCAGCCACAACTGGCAGGAAAATTTGTTTGGGATTCAAAGAAAAACCCACAAATAACTGAACACAGGAATTTCTGAAAATGTGGTGTGGCTGTTTCAAGATGCGCAATAAGGTGGCGCTTGAAGAAAGATGGGCTGTATGGTCGAGTCACCAGAAGAAAGCTGTTACTACTGCTTACAATACGCCAAATAGCACAGAGACAAACCTCAAACCTTCTGGCACAGTCATTTCGACTGAAGAGACCTACATTTTGCTTTTTGGCCACAACCATGAATGCTTCATTTGGAGAGTCAACAAAGCCTTTGATGAAAGGTAATCCATTCCTACTGTGAAACACAGCGGTGGATCACTAATGTTTTGGGGATGTGTGAGCTACAAAGGCACAGGAAATTTGGCCAAAATGTATGGCAAGATGAATGCAGTATGTTATCCAAAAATACTGAAGGAACATTTCCATCTGCCAGGAAGCTGTGCATGGGATGTACATGGACATCCCAACATGACAATAATCTAAAACACAAGGCCAAGTCGACCTGTCATTGGCTACAGCAGAATAATTTGAAGGTTCTGGAGTGGCCATCTCAGTCTCCTGACCTCAATATCATTGAGCCACTTTGGGGAGATCTCAAACGTGCAGTTCATGCAAAACAGCCCAAGAGTCTACAGGAACTGGAGGCTTTTTGCCAAGAGGAATGGACAGCTTTACCATCTGAGAAGATAAAGAGCCTCTTTAACAAATACCACAAAAGCTGTCATTGATGTTAAAGGGGGCAATACACGATATTAAGAGCTAGGGTATGTTAACTTTTTGTCAGGGTCAATTGAGTAGTTTGTGTGAATAATGTTTATCATTCACATTCTCTGAAAAATGGCCAAGAAATCATACATTCTGCCAGGGTATGTAAACCTATGAGCACAACTGTACCTTTTGAACCATAATGTTGTTGACTCAATTGTCTGTAACCCCCCCCCCCCCCCCCCGATACTGCTTTCCTGCAAAAGTGAGGCATGGTGGTAGTAGGAAAGATTATCACAAGCAGGCCTACAGTTTGTATTTCTAAATAAGTATCTGTGATCTGTGTTGCAAGTCCATGTTTTGGAATCGGTATGAATCGATATCATTTTTGGTACCAAATGTGGTTAGCCAGTCCTCCTGTTCCTCCCAACTAGTTTGTGATTATTCAGGGTAATTTCATTATTTTCACATTCCTGATGTTTAAAGCAAGCATTTTACAGCATGAGGTGGAAACTTAATGGTTTCTAGTGTTCCAGACTATTGAAATTTGTATCTTGCCAACTGCATTCACCGGAGGCTGTCCTCTTAGTTATTTGCTTCTAAATTCCCATCTGAATGCCTCCTTTTTGGCTTTCAATTTATTCTGGCTTCTAAATACATTTCATTAGTGCCAAAGAGTAAATGCCTGTTTAGATTACTACATTTTTTTCCCCCAACATCGCCACCACCCCCACCATCGTGTAAATGTGCCATTATTGATTCCATACGTCTGAACTGTATGGGTGATTAAAAGCATCCAGTTTTTCAATTGTAATGTTCCTGTACTTATTCTAATTTACCTTGAAACCGCTATCATCTGGCCCTCCAAACGGGAGCTTCTTTTCTTTTCTTGTTCATGCTGGATCTGAATAAGTTTTGTAAAAGCTTACATTTAGGACACTTTAAAAGTAAAGCTGTTGGGAATGTGTAGAGCCTTTTGTTAGCTAGTAAATGGGATTCAGACATACAGTGTGGAATTATTGCAGATGATTATGACATTGTAAAGAATCTATTCAGTAGTACTTTCCTCACTTGTTCCAAGGTCATTTTCTACTGGGAGAAGACAGTAAAACAGGTGCAGAAATGCCCAAGAAGAGAGACCTAAATGTTTTACATTGGTGGTTTTCAAACAAAAGCGATTTCTGCTCTGAAAGAACAAACTCTTTATTGATATGTTAGGAAAATTGAAGTGCCTCTTTGAATCCTATCCCTTTTCCATCAAGTTTTTTGTTCTAACCTTCCATTTTTAGAGATGTGACTCAATTTTCTAAACTGCCGATTTAGAAAAAGTACAGATGCCTTTTGGTCAGTGCTTCAGAATTACAAAAATTTGCCTGGGTTAAAGAATGATCTTATGTTGACTGATAACTGAAATTATACCTTCCAGAAAACTCTGCTTCATTCACCATTTTTTATAGCAGAAAGGGAAAATACAGCAACAGTTCATAGAAACTGTAGCTTCATTAAAATAACATTTGTGTTACCCCAGGGCTGATGCCTTGCCCTATACAGGCTTGCACTGGGATAAAGGCAGACACAAACTTTTATGTCAAAACTCCAATTTAAACTTGGTGTATACATGTCAGATTCTGATTGAGCTGCAAAGCACCAGACCTGTTAGACATTGAAGTACAAGTGATGTAACAATTAAAGGCTTAGTTCACCGTTACAAAACTTAAATGCAGCACATGTTTTTTTGCAGGAAAAAAAAATGCATTGATTATTTTTTTTAAACTGGAGCCTGGAAAGCATTGCACCGGCGATTAGTAGATCACAAGTGCAATGTCGGGCTCCTGCACAAACTGCATACAGCTCTGTTAACCATAAAAGAAAAAATACTGCGCTATCTTAAAATACAAAAAGCCGCTAACACAGCAAGAGAGATCAAAAAATTGCTAATAGAAAATGTGTGGAAAAGTGTAGCGCTAATAATGACACAAATAATGATAATACAATAAAGATTAAATCATGCAACACCACATGTGAATTAATGGTATTCAAAAGTCCATAAATGTTTTGAATGAATCGGTGAGTCGGTTTCTTTGAGTAAAACAGATACACAAAATCCAGTGCATAAAGAAGTGAAAAATCCACCACCGCTTATGACAAGGGGCTTACCGGACCGATTGGACCTAGACAGGCATATACCCCCTAGGCCAATCAAGCTTTGTTAAAGTTGATATACTGAAGCGGGTACACCATACACGTCATGCGATTCGGTATTAATGAAGGCAAACCTCAGACAGATGGTTCAAAAATACTTCCCAGCAAGCAGCAACTCTCAACAGATCACTCAGAGGGCAAATCAGTACTCCAACCGATAAGCATGAAAAAGAGAAGGCAAGGCGTACATAGCGTAATTCCGTAATAAAAATCGATATTTATTATAAAGAGAAAAACTCACATTTTGCAATGGTCAATAGAGCTTATAGAAAAAGGGTAGCAGGAACAACAGTAGTCCATCCCTGGATGGACTACTGGATGGACTACTGTTGTTCCTGCTACCCTTTTTCTATAAGCTCTATTGACCATTGCAAAATGTGAGTTTTTCTCTTTATTATAAATATCGATTTTTATTACGGAATTACGCTATGTACGCCTTGCCTTCTCTTTTTCATGCTTATCGGTTGGAGTACTGATTTGCCCTCTGAGTGATCTGTTGAGAGTTGCTGCTTGCTGGGAAGTATTTTTGAATCATCTGTCTGAGGTTTGCCTTCATTGATACCGAATCGCATGACGTGTATGGTGTACCCGCTTCAGTATATCAACTTTAACAAAGCTTGATTGGCCTAGGGGGTATATGCCTGTCTAGGTCCAATCGGTCCGGTAAGCCCCTTGTCATAAGCTGTGGTGGATTTTTCACTTCTTTATGCACTGGATTTTGTGTATCTGTTTTATTTAAAGAAACCGACTCACCGATTCATTCAAAACATTTATGGACTTTTGAATACCATTAATTCACATGTGGTGTTGCATGATTTAATCTTTATTGTATTATCATTATTTGTGTCATTATTAGCGCTACACTTTTCCACACAAGCTCTGTTAACCATGCCTCTGTATGGGCTGTTTTTGCAGAGCTATAGCCAGTGTGAAGGCACAAGTGCTGATTAGCACAGCCACAGTTCATCCAGACCTCAAAAATGCCACAGTGACTGATGATACTTGTGGTTTATTCCAGGGAAACACTGATTGAATGACCTGGCTGTGTCGGTTGTGCTCTGCCCAGCAGCGCTACTTTTAAAATGTGGCATTGGGCATTGTCACATGGTGGGGTGGATGGGGCAGAGAGGGTGCAGGAACTGGAACATGTTACATGTTCTACCCTAAAAAAAGGGGGGGGGGTGGAATATGTAACAGGAGCTTTCTTTTACCTGATGTTGGTTGATTTCAGGTTATAAAAACACACTGCAAGATTGTAATACTCGACTGTGAAAAAATATGATAATCTAGCATATCTGGTGCCACTGGCAATCTGCACATCCAAGTCTTTTAAAGGAGAAGAGGAGTTTGACAGGGTGACATTAAAATAGAGCACCACCCAAAGGGGGGAAGTTCAGCTTTAAGGACCCCTCCCCCGATTTTGTCAGGTACCCGCTTGGACCACCTAGACGATTGGAAGCAGAAGATTTCCAATACCCCTGAAGTCTTCTGGGACACATGACCGGTAGCGCCGCTCGCTCATACACAAGTGGGCACCGGCTGTAATGCCACAAGGCCATAGGAAAAATGCCGGCGAGAGAGGTCACAGAGGGAAAGAGCTATGCGGCTGGAGGGGGTTGGCATTTGCGGGAGCTAGTCTTCACTGCACTCAGAGATCAGCCTATCCTTGTAAGCTGTGCTGCGCAGCTCAGTTCACCGCACTGGAGAAAGCCGCAAACAGGTAGGGACATTTTTTTTTCTATTTTTTATTATAGCAGACACGTTTTCTTTCACTAATGTTAGGTTCCTTTGTAACAGAGTCATTTTAGAAAGATGTCTGTGATAGTGTTGAAGCTGAAGATAATAGAACCACTGACCGGCATAATTGCGTTCATTACCATATTAAGTAGCAGGAGTCCTTTTGATGACAGGGCTTGTATAAAAGGAGAAGGGAGTCTGCCTTCTCCATCTTAGGAACCTATCTAGTAACATATCTGGTGGAAATTCTGGGTTACCCGTTATTGGAGTGAGTGGGCCTGGCATTTCCCCCCCTCAAGTTCCAGGACAGCTACTTGACATAATTGGCTCCGCCCTCTACAGGAAACAGAAATCGGATACAATTTAAAATGCCCCTCCCTTTCCTCTGACCCTCCAGTTGTTTTTGTGTTTCCAGAACCTCCAGGAGCACCAACACGTTTTTGTTTTTCCTAGGTATGGTAACTGTGGTTGGCAGACCCCCCTTCTCTGCCATCATCCAGTACTGGTTGTGGCCAAGTCCTGGGTGTATTAGTCCCTGTTTTTCTGCCAGAAGAGTTCCCTATTTTGGAGGTACTTGCTTACCTAGTGTAAGTGGTGGCAACCCCCCTCAGGTTTTTTGCCCAGCTCTGCCTGGTGGAAGCCTTGTCCTCCTCGGCTTCACCGAGGTGTACCGAAATGGCGTCGGAGGACTTCTGGTGACGCGGCAAGATTGGCCCGAAACCGGAAGTCACGTGACGCTTTCTGGCGCCGTGTTGATCAGGAACATGGCGTTGTACACTGAGGACATGCTGCCTAGGACAACAGCCTTTTTCTCCAGCCGATCTCCACTCACAGCATAAATCAGAGTCTGGGGTAGAAAGTCAACCAACAGAAGTCTTGTCTGGTGCCCTCTCGGAGCATACTTTTTCTGGGTTATCTAATAGACTATTGCTTGGGAAGAAAAATCTTCGGAGGAGAAAAGTTTGAAACTTCTTCTCTCTGTGCAGGCCTTCAAATTGCTTCCACAGACCTCTCTTCGGTGGATCATGCAAGTATTAGGATTAATGACTGCAGCCGTCCCAGGGGTGCCCTTACGCCATTGGGATCGCAGGAAGGATTCTCTAGATCGGCTGGTTCAGCTGCCAAGAGAGGATTTTCTCAATCTCTCCTGATGAGAGCAGTGGGAACACCTGCAGGGAGGGAAGAACTGGGCACAACATGCTCCAGTAAAAGTTACTACAGACACCAGTCTGTGGGGCTGGGGTGCACACACTCAGGGCAGGCAGGCCCAGGTGAGCTTGGTTGCCAGAGGAGGCAAGCTGCTCCTCAAATTTCAGGGAACTGCTAGCTGTAGGGAAAGCTCTCTTGACTCTGCAAGAGAGGGTCTGTTCAAGAGACCTATTGGTTTTCTCAAACAATGCCACTACGGTGGCGTACCTGAACAAGCAAGGGGACACTTGTTTCGAGTCACTTCTAACACTGTCCTTTTCCCCCTTTTACCTCTGGTAGTTCGGGAAATTATTCAGGATCGGGCAGAAGTGGTTCTGATTGCCCGCTGGTGGCCCAAGAGGGAGTTGGTTTTACTTCCCTGGCCCCTACCAGATCAAAAGGATCTACTCCATCAGGGACCAGTGTTGCATCCAAGCCCTCAGACCTTCCATTCGACGGCCTGGAGGCTGAGCGGCGCATCTTACAGTTGGGACGGTGTTCAGAGAAAGTTATTCATACTTTCCTGGACAGCCGCAAGTTGGTCACAAGGAGAATCTATGGGGAAAGTTTGAAAAACGTTTATTTCCTGGCAAAGAAAATCGGTTCGATTCCTTTTCCACTCCCTGTATATTGGATTTTTTGTACAAAGGAGTAGAGAAAGGTCTATCTGTCAGCACCCTCCGGGTTCAGGTAGCGGCCCTGTCTGTGTTTTTAGACAAGAGGCTAGCAGGAGATCCTTTAGTCAAGAGGTTCCTTTCAGCCAAATCTAGATATGCTCCCAGGATCGTCAAACAGATAATAATAATAATAATGCAAGTCTTATAAAGCGCTGTCTTACCCTAACTTGCCAGGCAAGCTTCTGAAGCCAGGCAAGCTTCTTGCCAGGCAAGCTTCTGAAGCCACAGCCGCTTCGGCTGTAGCTCATCGGGTCTCGAGGCGCTTGTATAGTAACATAGTCACTATTGTACCCAAATCAATGGTACTCATTTTACTGACCTCGGAAGGATTGAAGGCTGAGTGGACCCTGCCGGGATCGAACCTGCGACCCTGAGGGCTCAGGTGACCACAGATTGCTGCAACGGAGCATTAGCCCGCTGAGCCATCTTACCAGCTTAAGATGCCTCCTTGGGATCTGTCATTAGTGTTAATTTCTCTAACAAGGGCTCCTTTTGAGCCTTTGCATGAGGCTTCCCTGAAATGTATTGCCTTAAATGCTTAAGGACCTCCGCACGCACATATACCTCTGTAGAATGGCACAGCTGGGCACAAGGGCGACATGTATGCCAGTCCTAAGCTCCGTGACCTCCCCAGCGGGAACCGTGGATCCGATCGGTGCCGGTGTCCCGCGATCGGGTCACAGAGAGGAAGAACGGGGAGAGGTAAGTGTAAACAAACCTCTCCCCGTGCTTCCTAGTGAGACTGACATTGATTGTCTGTTCCCTGTCATAGGGAACAACGATCAGTGATGTCACACGCAAAGCTACGCCCCCACCACCACCCCCCACCCCACCCCACACACACACAGTAAGAAACAAAAATCAGGGCACACTTGACCCCTACAGTGTCGCCTACAAGTTTACCCCTTCACTGCCAGTGTCATTTTTACAGTAAACCGTGCATTTTTATAACGCTGTTCGCTGTATGACAGTGGTCCCAAAATAGTGTCAAAAGTGTCCGATGTGTCCGCCATAATGTCGGAGTCACAATAAAAATCGTTGATCACCGAAATTACTAGTAAAAAAATATATAAATAAAAATGCAATAAAACTATCCACTATTTGGTAGACACTATAACTTTTGTGCAAACCAATCTATAAGCGCTTATTGCGATATATTTATTTTTTTCTTCTACATATTTTTGGTTAAAAAAAAAAAGAATACGTATCGGCCTAAACTGAGTAAAAATATTTTTTTTTATATATTTTTGGGGGATATTTATTATAGCAAAAAGTAAAAAATATTGTATTTTTTTTCAAAATTGTCACTCTATTTATTTTTGTTTATACTCAAAAACTAAAAACCGCAAAGGTGATCAAATACCACCAAAAGAACGCTCTATTTGTGGGAAAAAAAGGGCGCCAATTTTGTTTGGGAGCCGCGTCACACGACCACGTAATTGTCAGTTAAAGCGACGCAGTGCCGAATCACAAAAAGTGGCCAGGTCTTTAAGCTGCATAATGGTCCGGGGCTTAAGTGGTTAAAGATTTTCTTCCTTTTAGCTATTGCGTCAGGGAGAAGGATTTCTGATCTGCAGACGCCTTGCTGAGGATACTAGAGGACAGGGTAGTGATTAGGCCTGATCCTTTCTATTTGCCCAAAGTATCTTCTTACTTTCATAGGTTCCAGGAAGTAGTCCTGCCTAGTTTCTATACCTCTCCCAAGAATGCGGAGGAAAGATATATCTCTATCAATATAATTTTTTATTTTTTTTGATGTAAAGAGATGTCTTCTGCTTTACTTAGATTTACCTAGACCTCTATTGCTAGATGGATTAGGGAAGCTATTTGTGAAGCTTGCAAAGCGTCAGGTCGCACCCCTCCTTCTAGAATTGGGGCATCATGGAAATAAATTTCTAAAGCTGCCATCTGGTCCTCCTCTCATGCATTGGTCAAACATTATAGAGTTCAGATGCTTTCCAGCCAGGACCTTTCCTTTGGTAGGAAAGTGCTTCAGGCTGTTGTCCCTCCCTAAGGTATAGTATCTTGCTTTTTCTCTCAAGTAGCTGTCCTGGAAGGTGAGGGGGGGGGGGGGGGAAACCCAGTTAGTCTTACTGGTAATGGTATTTCCAGGAACCTTCCAGGACAGCATCTCTATTCCCACCCTATTCTACTTTCACCTGGTGGTGGTGTTTTTGTTATTTTTCTATGTTTATTTCCTCTGTCGAGTGCATATTGCTTGATCTTCTAAACAATTGAGGGTCAGAGGATAGGGAGGGGTCTTTTAAATTGTATCTAATTTGTGTTTCCTCTAGAGGGCTGAGACTATCATCTCTCAAGTAGCTGTCCTGGAAGGTTCCTGGAAAACTGTTACCTGTAAGACTGAGGGTTTTTCTTACCGTCCTATCCCAAACTTTTATCAAGGCCTGGGTCAAAAGTGGGAGTGTTTGTCTCGATAGATGCAGTTTGGTTACTGTCCATGGAAGAGAAACCAGCTGAGACTCTATTTGCTGTTCTATGGTTACTCATAGTTTTGTGCTCCCAGAGTGGATCCAGTTCAGTATTCTAGCCAATACTAAAGCCAGCCCTCAAAATTTCCACTATCCTACTAGCATTTGGCGAGTGGATTTAAGCTGAGGGCGAGTGATGACCGGGCTGGATTACAGGGCTGCATGACCAATCTCCCTCCAATCTGTGCCTACACTTAGAGTCCCGATGCGATTGGCGGCCGAAGAGGAAAGGTGCATGCTCGGGAACAGTAGTCTGGTAAGCCACGCACAGGCAGAGCAGTACACAGGTGCTCTCCGTACAATTCTCATTAAGCCATGGGACCTAACAGTATGACCTCTCTGAGCCTGCCCCCCTCCTCCGACCAATGTAGCTGGAGAGCAAAGAGCAGGGAGCAGGAAGTAATGAGTGAGGTGGAGGATTGTGAAAATTACCAATCAAGTGCAACGCTCACTGAAAGTTTCCCTGACATGAGAGCGGCAGCCTTCCAGTTTGTGCAGTTTTCTTCTCCTTGTGCTCTATGTAAGTGTTCAACAGTTCAGCCTGAGCACTGCGAACAGACTGGTCTCAATGTGTGCTGTGCGGTGTCAGTGTGCGCTGTGCTATGGTGTCAATGGCTGTGCAGTTGTGTGGATCTCAGCGCTGGATTGTACTCCCTCCCGCTGTGCTGCAGCTCCTCTCCTCACTGCCAGCCTGAATAAAAGGGGGAAGTGGGGGCATGCAAGCATGGAGCCGCACACACAGGTTCCTGATGATGAGATGAATAGGAGAAGGGGGGAGAGAGAGAGAGAGAGAGGAAGGACTGATGGATGGATGGGAGTTGCAGAGACAACAGCAAGAGAATGGGGAAGAGACCCAGTTATAGTGCCCTGTCCCTCTGGTCTGCCCCCAGTGCCCTGTCCCATTTTGTTAAAGTTGTTGTTGGTAATATTTAATTGTGTAACTTGATTCTGCATAAAACATTTAACCGTATCATTCCATGAGCTAATCTACGAGGGTGTGTTTACAGGCGCAATTAGGCGCAGGGCAGTGTATGAATTAGGTGGGGCAACTGGTGGCGAGTAACTCTTGAGGCCTGGCTAGTAGCTCATGGCTTGAAATTTGGAGCCCTTCTAAAGCTATATAATATATTTCCATCTGCGGTAATCCAGCTCCCCCCCAGTCTTCGTTTTTACCAAAATATCATATTGCAGTCTCGCCGATGAATTCCGCCAAATATAGCGAAGTAAACATGATCTTGGTGTTCGAACAAAGGTCCAGGGCAGAGCAATAGGCAATATTTGATATTGAAAATGTGGTAAAATATCCATCTTGTATATTGCCATTCTCCCTAACCATTAGTGCTTCCCTTTAGCCAATGACTGCAATCTATTAATTGTAGAATTGAGTTGAGTAAGGGGAGATAATTATACTCTTACAGTTTTTCCTCCTTGAGGAGTAATATTCACTCCCAAATATTTAAGAGCTTGTGATTCCCATTGAAAGGTAAAGTTATTTTCTAACCTTTTTTTTAAAATTGCTATAATAACCAAATTGTTCTAATTCATAAGGAATGTTCGGGAAAGCTATTATTCGGTTGGATACATATAAAAGCAAATCATCCACAATGATACTCAGTTTATATGGGTTATTGCCCACCTCTACCCCCTGGATTGAGGGATTTGACCGAAGGGCGACTGACAGATGTTCCATGGCCAGGATATATAAATATGGTGACAACAGGCAACCCTGGCGTGTCCTAATCGAGATTTTCACAAGTGAAGATAATGTCCCATTAATTTTTATTCTTGCTGACGGAGCCGAGTACAGGGCCATTTATTTTATGTATAAACTCTCTTGGGAGTCCTATTTGATCTAATGATGCCACCATAAACTTCCAATCAAAACAATCAAACGCCTTCTCAGCGTCTAAGGCTAACAGACAGAGCGAGCTCTTAGATCTCCGGGCATGGTGTATCAGGAGGCTGGTCTTCAGGATATTATCCTGAGCTTCCCATCTGATCCTGACCTATTAAGGAGGGTATCACTGATTGTAAATGTAAAGCCAAAATTTTAGCATGGATGTTTAGGTCAACATTTATCAGGGAGATGGGTCTATAGCTAGGATCTTTTTTGGGCTTTGCTATAAGGATAATATGTGCCTCCTGGCTCTGTTTAGTGAATGGGCACTCTGCTTTGATGTCATTAAACCAGTTACACAGGACTGGATTAAGAAGCTCTTGAAACTGTTTATAGAATATTCCTGGAAATCCATCAGGCCCCGGACTCTTACCTGGTTTCAAAGATTTACTAGCCTGAGTGACTTCTGCCAGTGTAAATGGAATCAGAAGGCACTCTAAACTCTCCTTCGACACCCTTGGCAGACCAGTCCTCTGTATGCAGTCACATAATTGCGCTTGACTAAATCTATCTGGAATTGATAGACCTGAATCCTTTAAACTATATAATGAGGAATAATATAAAATAAAAGTAGACGCAATTTGTTCCGTGGCACTTGTTCTGTTGTTAATTTTTTCGCACCAATAGATTAAACAGATGTCTCCATCTATAAGTGATCTCTGCCTCAACCAATGCTTTCGTCAATGGCCATAAAGATTTCCGTTTGGCTAGAGTTTGTCGAGAAAGATCTGAGTAGAGCGTGATTTGTGTGCCATTAAAGTCTATTGGGCTGTGAACTCGTGCTTTTGTTTAATAGCTCCTCCTTCATTTGAAAAAATGCACCCTACAGAGCACATCTCTTGGTTGTGTTCTAGCAGGATTTAGTGAGCCTGGTATGCGATTAATACTGTCGATTTCGATATTGTCCATAGCTGGTTTGTCCAAGAGCGTAATAAATACCTCTTTAACCAAAGGTAAAGGAACTTCTTGGCCTTTTGCCTCTGGGACTCCCCTGAGGTGAATGTTTTAATACTACTTTCAGTTTAAAAATTGGTCAGAAAGCATTTCTTATATCCTCCTTTTTTTTGGATGGGGGGGGGGGAGAGAGACTGACTGACTGACCTATTTAAAAGCAAAGTGAAAGTGGAGCGTTATAAATAAGAACAAATGTAATTTCTTGATTATTTTATTGGGACCTGTAAGGCAATTAGACACCATAGCAAGGCTTGTGAATTTTAGGAATTGTGCAGATTTTTGACTCGCTTTTAATTTTTTATTTCCTTGTAGCCAATGGTAATGATAACAAAAAGTTCAAAGGTGATGATAAAATGGAGAGCACACCATCCCGGGTGCTCCATATTCGAAAACTTCCTGGAGAAGTTACAGAAACCGAAGTTATTGCTCTGGGATTGCCCTTTGGGAAAGTGACAAACATTTTGATGCTGAAAGGAAAGAATCAGGTATATTTATGTATTTTGTGTCTGTAAAATTATATCCCCAGCTTTTTTTTTTTCTTTACATATTTCATAATATACTTGTGATTTTTTTTTTTGGCTAATAACCATTTAGAGCAGGGTTTCTCAACCAGGGTTCCACCAGAGGTTTCTAGGGGTTCCTTTAGAAATTAGCATTTTTTGCCTCTCCGATACCGTATTTTTTCGCTCCATAAGACGCACCTGACCATAAGACGTACCCAGGTTTTAGAGGAGGAAAACAAGAAAAAAAATATTCTGAACCAAATGATGTACTAAAATGTAATATTATATTACTACTATAGGTGGGTGGTGGACAGTAATACCAGCTCCCCTATCAAATCAGCTCAGCTACACTATACCTGGGTGGTGGTGGAGACACAGCACCTGGGGAAGTCCGCCTCCCCCCGCTCCACTTGGTATGCCCCTGCCTCACATCTCACATCCTGTCCTCTCTCACACAGAGAAGCCGAGTGTCTGTATTCACGGCGGCAGCGATGGGGGGCGGAGCCTGTGCAGTATTCACTCCATAAGACGCAGGGACACTTCCCCTATTTTTTGTGGAGGAAAAAGTGCGTCTTATGGTGAGAGAAAAAACGGTAAGTTTCCTCTGATATTAATCATTTTAGCTATCTGTACGAGGGTTATTCCCAGTGACCATAATCGTAAGGAGCATTCTTTCCACTGACCATCACACTAATGGATCATAAGTTTTTTTTAGATATAGTACATTTTAGCAGGGGTTCCCTGAGATTGCAAAATTATTACAAGGGTTCCTATGTGTTGAAAAGGTTGAGAGGCAAAACATTTTTTTTTTTTTCTTTTTTAAGTCTTTTAAGAATTAAGATGGGTACACATCCAGTGGGTTAAATGGAAAAAAATGTGTGTGTGTGTGTGTGTGTGTGTTTTGTATGCCAGAATTGAACAAATCCAGAAGATGGTTCACAAGCAAATAAAAAAGTAAAGCCGGCACCTTTTTATTTAGTTATTTTTTTTTTTTTAGTCTTTTCTGTGAATATTACTGAAAGAACATTGGACTAACTGCCTCCTGGCTAAAACTAAAATTATGACACAAGAACATGGACTTTAAATCCCTGCTGGTGAACAAGAAGGACATCATTCCTTTCTTTGTGCCAACTTTAATCTAAAGCCAGTGCAGAGCTTCAAGTAAATTTTCATTACAGTCACGGAATGTGTATTTTGCCAAATAAAGTGAATATAAAGAAAAAAAAAAAACATTGTGCCCCATGAAATGAGACAACTTTATCTTAAATGATGTGTCTGGTCTGTTTGATAACTGTGTATCATACTAAAGGGCAGAAAGCTTGTGTTTTAGATTGCTGATTCCTGCTCCCCTCTCCCCTTTGTTTTAAATGTATGCACACAGTGCCAACATGCAAAAGCAATTTGAAAAATGTTTTTTCTTTATCGTACATCACGGGACACAGAGCGCATAGCCATTACACTTGGGTTATATGGGTACCTTCAGGTGTGGACACTGGTGTAATCAATTTCACAGGAAGTTTCCTCCCTATATAACCCCCTCCCACTGGGAGTGCTTCAGTTTTTTCGCCAGTGTCTTAGGTGTTGGTCACGTCTAGCTGTCCCTCGGAGGTCTCGGGACCCAGGATAGCTAGCCGGATCCGTCCGAAGTGCTTCAAAGCCAAGGTGTACGGTACCCGGGCCCTGCTGGAGTGGGGTTTTGCCTATAATGCCTCTCCTTGGAGGGCTGGATTCTGGGCTCCAGTGCCTTAGTCTCTTCCAAGAACTAAACGCTACTGATGCCAGGATGCTATATAGGTCCAGGGGTGTGGGTTCCTTAACACAGGACCCCGGTCCCTGAAGGTCCAAGACAATACCCACGGAGATGGGGGAAGGCTGGGCCTCTTGCAGTTTGCAATACCCTGCGGCGTGGAGCAGGTAAGAGGGAACCTGCGGGACTTGGTTCGACAGTAGGTATCCCCCTGGGGGTTCTGGGTTGGCTAATGGTATGCTTGTGCATCAGCCACTATCTCCACTATGTCTGTTGAGGCAGGATGGGATGTACTAATGTTTACCCAGATAACATGTAGATATATATATGCTTTTAAAAGATATGTATTTTGCTACTCCCCCCAGATTTGCCTGTTAGCATGATACTGCAGCCCCACGTGTATAGAGAGGAAGGGCTGACAAAACTCCTGTTCCTAGGAAGCCTAGGGAGACAGCTTCCTCTATGTGTGCACTACAAAGATAGTGGCTTACCAGGTGTCTGTGTTCTAGCGCTGGTCCGGGCTTCTCCTCTGCTCTCTGCTTCCTCCATGTTGGTTTCAGCGTGGGGGGGCGCGCGCGTGCGCGCCGCCTTTTACAACGTCAGCGGGCGTGGGGGGGGGGGCGGGCCAGCAGCGTCAGTCTCAGATAAAGCAAAAAAGCATTTCCTGGCTGGTCATTCCCTCCTGAGAGCAGTGGAGAGTGAGGACAGAGCGCGCAGCTGAGCCAGTTCTGGCTAACAGTGACACCCAGTGGTGGTTTGTGGATCTTCAGGTCTGGACTTAAAAGTCCACACTGACAAAAAAAAAATATATATATTTTTTTGCTTAAAGGGACTCAGCCTTAGATCCGACAGTATCTGAGTCGGTGCAACCTTGGACTCCAGCTAACGGGCATTGGTGTGGCAATACTCACAGGGCTTTCCTCTGTATTGCCGCCTTCTGAGGCGTATGAAAATTTTGAAAAGATTTTACATAGCCTGTCCTTATTAATGTTTCACTTCTAGCTACAACAGTTGGGTGTTGGCTGTAGGGGTGTCTCAAGGTTGTGCAATGGCTCCCAAGGGATCAGGACCAGCTAAGGCTGCAAAAGGTGCCAAAAAAGTAAGGGGTCTCCAACGGGGTCAGAGGATTTGGGCCAGGCTCCAGTGGTCCCACCCTCACCAGATAGACCACCGAACAGCATCGTGCAGGAGCCATTGAGGGTGCTAGGGGCAGAGGCGGCCCCCAATCAACCCATTCCCGTTTATGTTAAGCAAGAAATGCTAGAATCCACCCTGGGTGGGCTAGAGAAAAGGTTAACTGCTTTAATTGCCCGCTCTTTGCCGGGTGGCAAACGGGCTAGATCCCCGTCACCTAAAACGGTGTGTTCAGATGCAGAGGTCCTCTCTTCGGAGGAATTGGACCCACAGGGGGATCAAGCGGACCTGAGTCCTGACGGGTCAGACATTGAAGATTCCACTATAGATGAAATTTTTTCGGCTTCTCAAGCAGAGAGCCTGTGGATCCAGTCTCTGACGGATATGGTTCGCACTGCTTTTAAACTTCCAGTGTCAGAACAAGTAGCCCCCGCGGTATCCTCTTTAGGTTCCTTGAAGGCACCATTGGGTGGTGCATCTTTCCCGGTTCACCCCCTTCTGGAGAGCGTGATTTTTCAGGATTGGGCTCGACCTAATAGGATTTTTATCCCTCCTAAAAGGTTTACCATTCTCTATCCTATGGAAGAAGAATTTGCAAAGAAATGGGCACTCCCTACCGTGGACGCAGCCATTTCCTGCGTAAATAAATCCCTGACCTGTCCGGTGGAAAATGTCCAGGTGTTTAAAGATCCAGTCGACAAAAAAAATTGGAGACCCTACTGAAGGCTTCTTTTACCACAGTAGGTGCCGTGGTTCAGCCAGCAGTGGCAGCCATTGGCGTTTGTCAGGCTTTAAAGGATCAGACTAAACAGATATTAAGGGACATACCGGCTCAGCAAGCTCGTGAATTGGCTGACCTCCCAAGAGCTCTCTGCTTTGCAGTAGATGCTATTAAGGACTCCGTTCAACAGGCGTCCCGTTTATCTCTGCTGTTGGTTCATATGCGTCGCCTTTTGTGGCTAAAAAACTGGTCAGCAGAGGCACCCTGCAAAAAGCTTTTAGCATGATTTCCCTTTCATGGTGGGAGACTATTCCGTGAAGACCTAGATAAATATATCCAGACCATATCAGGTGGTAAAAGTTCTTTCTTGCCCATCAAGAAAAGATCACGTGGGCCCGCATTTAAGCGACAGGCCTTCGCAGGCTCGGCCCCTTCAACTTCCCGTCAGTATCGACGGCCTCCCGGGCGTTCGGCATTTAATAGCCGCCCACAAGGACAAGCCACGACAGGCAAGAGGCCATGGTCTCGCAAGCCGGTTAAACCAGTCCTTAAGTCAGATTCATGAAGGGGCGCCCCCACTCTCTTGGGTGGGGGGAAGGCTTCGGTTCTTCTCCGAAGTGTGGAAGACCAGAATTCCCGACTCTTGGGTAAGATCCGTGGTAACCACGGGCTACAAGCTAGAGTTTCGGGAAGTCCCCCCTCCTCATTTTCAGGGGTCAAGTCTTCCAAGCGACCCATTAAAGAGGGCCTCTCTTGCAAAAGCATTGGATCGTCTCTTACTCCAAGGAGTAATCGTAGAAGTACCAACCCAGGAATGGGGTCTGGGATTCTACTCCAACCTTTTCATAATACCAAAGCCCAATGGCGACGTCAGGCCTATCTTGGACCTCAAACGCCTAAATCGCTTTCTAAACATTCAGACCTTTCGTATGGAGTCCATACGTTCGGTGGCAGCCAGCCTACATCAAGACGACTTTCTAGCATCTATAGACATAAAAGATGCGTATCTGCACGTGCCGATCTACCCGGCACATCACAGGTTTCTTCGGTTTATGATAGATCACCGCCATTACCAGTTCGTAGCCCTCCCTTTCGGGTTGGCAACAGCTCCGCGGGTATTCACAAAGGTGTTAGCCCCGGTGCTAGCCGTCCTAAGGACAGAAGGCATTTTAGTCTTGGCATACTTGGACGATCTTCTGGTTATCGACAGCTCAGCCTCCAACCTCAATCAGGCAGTAGGTCGCACAGTTCAGCATCTAGAGGAATTCGGATGGATTGTAAATCTAGAAAAATCGGTATTGAAACCCACAAGGCAGTTGGAATATCTAGGCCTTCGGCTAGATACAGACTGCCAGAGGATAATTTTACCTCAAGCAAAGATCAGATCAATAGCCCAAGCAGTTCAAATGATCTTAGGCAAGAAGAGGCCGACTATTCGCCTATGTATGCGACTGCTGGGGAAGATGGTGGCCGCCTTCGAGGCTGTGCCCTACGCCCAGATCCATACCAGATATCTTCAGGCAGCCATTCTCTCTGCTTGGAACAAGTCCATTCAGGCGTTAGATCGTCCGTTAGTGCTCTCCCTGAAGGTCCGGCGCAGCCTGTCTTGGTGGCTGGTCTCTCAAAATTTGTCAAAAGGGAAATCCTTTTGCCCCATCTCGTGGAAGATAGTATCCACGGATGCCAGCCTGGGCTGTGGTCGGGGGCAGAGAAACTGCTTCCCATCAATATCTTGGAAATCAGAGCTGCTCGACTGGCCCTGATCGCCTGGACTCTCCCCCTTCAGGGTCTGCCAGTAAGGATACAGTCCGACAATGCCACTGCGGTGGCATACATAAACCACCAGGGGGGCACGAAGAGCCCAGCAGCCCAAAGAGAAGTAAACCTGATTTTCTCATGGGCCGAAGCCCATGTACCCTGCATCTCGGCGGTGTTCATCCCATGGATAGACAATTCTCAAGCAGATTTTTTGAGTCGTCAACAGTTGCTCCCGGGGGAATGGTCGCTTCACCCCCAGGTATTCCAAGAGATTTGCCAAAGATTTGGAGTCCCAGACGTGGACATTATGGCAACGAGATCCAACAAAAAGTTGGACAAATTCATATCCCGAGCCAGGGATCCCTCGGCCTACGGGACCGATGCCTTGGTTTGCCCTTGGCACCAGTTTTCTCTTCTGTATGCGTTCCCTCCACTGCAGATGATTCCCCGCCTTCTACGGAGAATCCGGGTGGAGCGCAGGCCTGTGATCCTGGTGGCTCCAGCCTGGCCCAGGAGGGCTTGGTACGCACTCATCGTGAAGATGTCAGTCGGGGCGCCGTGGCCGCTCCCCCTGCGCCCAGATCTGCTGTCTCAAGGCCCAATCTGCCATCCTGCTTCACAGCAGCTAAATTTGACGGCTTGGCGGCTGAATCCCTAATTCTTAAAGGCAGAGGCCTCTCAGATCAGGTAATCGCTACGTTGATTCAGGCTAGGAAACCGGTCTCCAGAAATATTTATTACAGAGTCTGGAGAACCTATGTGGAGTGGTGCGAGTCTCAAAAATGGCATCCTCGAAAGTTTTTTTATTGACAGGATCTTGCGATTCCTCCAGGTTGGCGTTGACAAAGGGTTGGCTCTTAGTACTCTAAAGGGGCAGGTGTCGGCTTTATCAATATGGTTTCAAAGACCCTTGGCCACCCATTCGCTTATGAAAACCTTCTTGCAGGGGGTCTTGCATGTGAATCCCCCCATTAGAGCTCCCATCTGCCCCTGGAATTTAAATCTGGTCTTGTCAGCTTTACAAAGGCAGCCGTTTGAACCTCTGACAGAAATCCCTCTTGTGCTACTAACCCGAAAGTTAGTTTTCTTGGTGGCTATGGCTTCAGCCAGAAGGGTTTCCGAGCTGGCAGCCTTATCATGCAGGGAGCCATACCTTATTCTGCATAAGGACAGAGTTGTTCTGCGGCCTCAACCTTCTTTCCTTCCTAAGGTCATATCCAGTTTTCACTTGAATCAGGACCTAGTCCTACCTTCCTTCTTTCCTACTCCCCAGTCCAGAGAGGAAAGACGGCTTCATACTTTGGACGTGGTTCGAGCCATGAGGGTCTATCTCAAGGCTACAGAGAAGATTCGGAAAACAGATGTGCTTTTTGTTCTTCCGGATGGCCCCAAGAAGGGTCAGCCGGCTGCCAAGTCTTCCTTGGCTAGGTGGATTAAGCAGCTGATTTTTCAGGCCTATGGTCTGAAGCGCGTTCCACCTCCCTTATCAGTTAAAGCCCATTCTACGAGGGCCATGAGTGCCTCCTGGGCGGCACACCATCAGATTTCTATGGCACAGGTTTGCAAGGCGGCAACCTGGTCTTCCGTACATACGTTTACTAAATTTTATAAGTTGGACGTTGCAAAGAGTACGGACGCAGCTTTTGGGCAGGCGGTCCTACGGGCAGCAGTATAGAATCCTCTGGCCCGGTTCACACCCCCTTGTGGTTCTGTTGATGGAGCCATGTTTTCTCCTGACAATGTTTTTATTTGGCTATTCTTGGCCTTACCGTCTCCCTCCCTTCATAGAGCATTGCTTTAGGACATCCCAAGTGTAATGGCTATGCGCTCTGTGTCCCGTGATGTACGATAAAGAAAAAAGGATTTTTAATAAACAGCTTACCTGTAAAATCCTTTTCTTGAAGTACATCACGGGACACAGAGCTCCCACCCCTCTTTTGGGGAACATTGTGTAACCTCGGGAGAATTGCTTGCTACAAAACTGAAGCACTCCCAGTGGGAGGGGGTTATATAGGGAGGAAACTTCCTGTGAAATTGATTACACCAGTGTCCACACCTGAAGGTACCCATATAACCCAAGTGTAATGGCTATGCGCTCTGTGTCCCGTGATGTACTTCAAGAAAAGGATTTTACAGGTAAGCTGTTTATTAAAAATCCTTTTTTTTTCAGTTTTCTAGGGGCTTGCCCACATCTCTGTATTTTCACAAGCATTTTGCTGCTCACGAAAGTACATGCATGTATTCCTGCAATGTCACGCACATTTATTTTGCAATTAATTTATTTTTAATAACCAACATGTTATAGTTACATGCTTAAACGGCAAGATTTCTTATTATTAAAGAAGGTGGGAATGACATTTTAGTTGCATGAGCGTTCTTGTAAATGTAATATCTTGATGTACTATAGGCATTTTTGGAACTGGCTACTGAAGAAGCGGCTGCCACCATGGTTAATTATTATACATCAATGACACCACATCTACGTAACCAACCGATTTATATTCAGTACTCGAACCATAAAGAGCTCAAGACAGACAGCGCACTCAACCAGGTATTTATGTTCTAATGATTTATGTCAAAAGGTGATCTTGCAGAAAATATTCATGGTCATTCTTTTAGATAATGACCTAAAAACACCGGAACTTAACACGTATAGAGAAAATGCCTTGTAGCAAAACCATCAACGAGATGATAACCTATTACAATGAATCATGTTTCTGTGGCTTTTTCTCTGACAGAATGACAGATGAGGGTGAATGGGCTTGCACTCTGAATAAAAGCATTATACAAATAGAATATGCATAATTTGTGTATACTTAAAGTGGTTGTAAA
The DNA here is from genome assembly GCA_029574335.1 of Rana kukunoris. Lineage (NCBI taxonomy): Eukaryota > Metazoa > Chordata > Amphibia > Anura > Ranidae > Rana > Rana kukunoris. The sequence continues at coordinate 135,112,148 of CM056055.1, forward strand.
CCCCCCCCCCCCCCCCCAAACATTTTTACATATAGGTAAGCCTACAATAAGGCTTACCTATATGTACTGAAAATATCTTCTAAACATGCGCCATTTAGGAGATATATACCTTGTAGTGCTCCGATGATGTAATTCGCACAGTCAAATGGCTCTCTGTGCCAGTTCTTTCCCAGTGTGTGCCATGACACGGCCGTGATGACACACGACTCCAGCCAGTCAGAGCCGGAGTCCGCAGCCCCGGAAGAAAGAGGGATGGCGATGAATCTTTCCATCAGCGGGGACATTGCAGGCTTTGTTTGCAGATAAGTGCCACGTAATGGGCTAGTATGTGATGTATTCTCGCCCATTATGCTTTTACTTTGCAGGGGAATAAAGAGGAAGTAAAACATATCAGGGTTTACTTCTTTAAAGCCCACTCCTCAATAAAATGCTTTACCTTCCCTTCCAGCAGGGGCTAAATGCAACACGCATAACCAGTCTCGGGTGATTTACAGGTTCAGGGACATAGTCCAACCCTATGGAACCCAATCCCTGTGGGGGGGGGGGGGGGTTGGGTTGTTGGGGTGGAGGTTATGCCCACTGTGATGGGCAACAGCTGGATTTCTTTTGTATACTGTTCAGCATTGTGAACAGATGGGCTATGGTCAACCCTGTATTGTATGTTTCTGACTATTAGGCCGATTTGATCGGATTTGTCTGCTGGGATGTATTCGTTTGATCGTGTACACATGATCAAACCAAAATCCCCGCCGGCAGACAGCGCGGTGACGTAGCGGTGACGTTGACACCGTCACCAGGAAGTAAAACACTTCCGCGCATGCGTCGAATCCATTCGACTCATGCCTGGGCAGCATGCTTTAAAATCTGTCTGCTGGAAAAACCTGTCTGTCCGCCCGTACACACGATCGAATCTATCTGCTGAAACGGTCCGTCGGACCGTTTCTAGCAGATAGATTCGATCGTGTGTACGCGGCCTTACTGTTAATTACTGGTGCAATATTTGAATTGTAGTCAATACCGTGTAAACATTTCGAATTGGGTGCTACAACTCAACTGAGCTCAACAGAGCTTAGTATTGAGTAAATGATCAGGTTTGACCTCATACCACAGGTTACACAATTTACTGCCACTTTTGTCTAAAACCCTAATAAGGTATTCAGGTGCTTCCTTCTTTTCTTTTTATTTATTTATATATAATAGAATATATAATGAATATACCTTACTTTGTGGACACCCAATTGGGGATTACCCCCGCACATAGCTACGGTAGAGAGCAGGCGAGGGAGTCATTGCGATAACACAAGCGAACATTCAGGCTGCTTTCACATTGGGCAGTGGAGCGCTGCTATACCGTCGTATTTACCGCGGTATTCGGCTGCTAGCGGTGCGGTATTAACCCCCGCTAGCGGCTGAAAAAGGGTTAATACCGCCCGCAATGCGCCTCTGTAGAGGCGCATTGCGGGCGGTATTACCGCGGTTTCCCATTGATTTCAATGGGAAGGAGAGGTATAGGAGCTGTAAACACCCCGCTCCTATACCGCTGCAAAGATGCGGCTAGCAGGACTTTTGGAGCGGGCCTGCTACCGCACTGCTTCAGTGTGAAAGCCTTCGGGCTTTCACATTGAAGACTACAGGGCACGATTTTTTCAGGCGGTATAGCAGCGATATTTTTAGCGCTGTACCACCTGAAAAACGCCTCAATGTGAAAGGGGCCTCACTCTACTAAAGACCAGAACTCTCAGCCTCAGAGTGACAATGTTTCTATTGCACTGGAAGAGGAACCAGGCTTTGCATCCAATTGTAGCTCTTTCAGGCATACAAGTGACCTATTTGACAAAAGCGACGTTTTCTGCATTTTGGCACAAAAACCTTAGATAAATAATGGCATTATGCAGCCATCTTTGTCCAGGACTTAAAAAAACACCATGCCTTCTCCATTCTCTTGTTTGTCAACTGGTTTCTGATATGCCTCCCCCAGCCGTTGTAGACGAAGAGGACTATGAGAAAGAGAAAGCTGTAGCTACCCCCCCGCCGCCGCATACCGCAAAACCGCCGCGTTAATCCCGTGCATTACAGCGCGGCACTATACAGGCATCTTCCGTTTGAATACTCCTAATCCCCGCCGCGCCATACATAGACACTCCCCTTCTCGGGATTGTCCAATCCCGAGCAAGGGGGAGTGTCTATGCATGGAGCCGTGTATAGACACTCCCCCTTGCTCGGGATCTGACCAATCCCGAGAAGGGGAGTGTCTATGCATGGCGCGGCGGGGATTAGAAGTATTCAAACGGAAGATGCCTGTATAGTGCCGTGCTGTAATGCACGGGATTAACGCGGCAGCAGCGGCGGTGGCGGCATCGGCATCGTCTACCACTAGGTATGGGGGACATGGCATGGCTGGATATGTGAGGGACATGACATGGCTGCATATGTGAGGGACATGACATGGCTGCATATGTGAGGGACATGACATGGCTGCATATGTGAGGGACATGACATGGCTGCATATGTGAGGGACATGACATGGCTGCATATGTGAGGGACAGGACATGGCTGCATATGTGAGGGACAGGACATGGCTGCATATGTGAGGGACAGGACATGGCTGCATATGTGAGGGACAGGACATGGCTGCATATGTGAGGGACAGGACATGGCTGCATATGTGAGGGACAGGACATTGCTGCATATGTGAGGGACAGGACATTGCTGCATATGTGAGGGACAGGACATTGCTGCATATGTGAGGGACAGGACATGGCTGCATATGTGAGGGACAGGACATTGCTGCATATGTGAGGGACAGGACATGGCTGCATATGTGAGGGACAGGACATGGCTGCATATGTGGGGGGACTGGACATGGCTGCATATGTGGGGGAACATGGCTGCATTTGGGGACGCATTTAAAAAAAGTATCGGTATTCGGTATCGGCGAGTACATGGAAAAAAAGTATCGGTACTTGTACTCGGTCCAAAAAAAGTGGTATCGGGACAACCCTACTAATTTTTGGCACTGATGACAGATGGCACTAATTTGTGGCACTGATGACAGATGGCACTAATTTGTGGCACTGATGACAGATGGCACTAATACGTGGCACTGACAAATGGCACTATTACGTGGGACCGGTGGCATTGGGGAAAGATGGCACTGATGGGTACTGTAGTTACTGTTTTTTATGTTGTGTTCACTCATGCTGTAGCACAGGTCGCTCTCCCTCCTCACACGCAAGTCCCTGTGTGAGGAGGAAGAGCCAGCAATGAGAGATTATCTCGTATGTTTACACGCCGATCGAGTGCTAAATGGCTGCTATGATTGGCCATTTAGCACAATCTGTGAATGGCTGTGTCCAAGGGACACGGCCAACACAGATTTTCCCTGATGTGTGCCCGGGGCTGCACGCAGGGAACAAGTAAGCAGGAGGTTGTCCAGGGACACCCTCCCAGCAATTGAGCGCCTCGCTGTAGACCTCTTTGTCTTTCTAAGTGGTTAAAATTATGGACTGATTATTTCTTTTTTTTTTTTTTTTGTTTACAAACATTTTACAGTGTTAAAGTATATAAAATATACATTCTTGTGACAAGATACAACAAGATATCACAAATATAATCTTGAATACAGAAACAAAAAAACATTCTGTATGCTTATACAGAAGAACCATTAGAAAATCTGGATCAGTAACTGTAATAGAAATGTAGGTACACATAAAGAATCAAATATACCTGAGGGTTTTGATCTTACAGATCATGACAACTTAAACTGGTACTGTATTGATTTAAGATGGCAGAATATGGCATAGTTTTCCAAGGACAGGGGTACTGCTGGGGACTTCCAGTGTAGAACAATAGTTCACATGGTCGATGCACAAATAGTGTCCAGTTATATCTGGGTGTTATTTAATAGCTCTTGCTAGGAGTTCTAGAGCTAAGACAAATAATAAAGGGGACAAGGGACATCCCTGTCGGGTACCCCTGTCCAATCTGAGTTGCAATTTAATTCTAGTTTTGAGAGTGGTAGAGAGCTTGTACACCAGTCAAAAAATGTATCTCTAACTACTTCAGATGTGCGCTATAGCCGAATCACGGCTACAGCACAAACCTAATTTGCTGAAAGGGCATCCATGGACTTTCTCGAGCGGCCTGCGTGCCCTTGCAGGGCAAGCGTGGCGTGCTCTGTGATCAGCGAGTCAATGACCCTGACCCCTTACCACGTAATGACAGCTGATCATGTAATGTAAAAGAGCCGGTAGTAGTTTTTTCCTCGCGCTGATAGTGTGAGGAGGGGGGGGGGGAACTGATCAGAGGGACATCGGCCTCGATCAAGGAGAGCAGCCGCCTGCTCATCTGTACCACCAGCCAGTGCACAACAGTGCTGCCTACCAGTGCCCACCAGCGCCACCTATCAATGCCCACAGTGCTGCCCATCAGTGTTGACTACCAGTGCCCATCAGTGCCGCCTTAATTGTGCCCATCAGTGTCCACCAGTGCTGCCTCATCAGCGCAAATCAATGAAGGAGAAAAATTACCTGTTTCATAGTTATAACATTTTGCAAATATGATTTTTTTTTGTGTGGAAAAAATATAAAAATTTCATTTGGGTACATTGTTGTATAACTGCGCAATTGTCATTCAAAGTGCGTTGGTTAAAAGCATACCCCCGCAAATACGACGTTCAAACGCCGCTACTAGCGGCGCTTTGCTTCAGACGCCCCAGTGTGAAAGGGACCTAAGGATTTTATTACCATTTTACTAATTTGGGCAAGTTTTCCTTTTATCATAAAAAAAATTCCCCAAAATTAAAGCCTAATCTGTCATATAAAAAAAACAAGGTATAATCCACCTGCATAAACGTAGTAGTTGCGATTTTGTACACTTTTTTTTTACCAACACATATCAGAGTGGCAAAATTGGGCTTTGGGTGTTGAGGTTTGTTTTGACCCTGGTCATGAAGGGGGTAAACGAGGCCTGCAATAAATTTGTGAAAAATTGCAACATATTACAGTATGTGGAGATCTATATAACCCAAACTTTGTGCTCCTTAAAACGCACTGATATTGCTCTTCAATGTATAAAGGGATCTGTTGATATTTAGAATGAATAAATACCCGATGTTGTCCATACATGTAATTTCCTACATATATATATCAGATTCTACCTGTCAATTGTTTAATACTAACAGAAATGAAAAACGTTGCTTTGTAGGGTAGTTCTTGTTTTGAGGCTTCTGCCCTTTGGAGCTGTTATAGAAAGTGGCACAGAACTGGAGCTGTCACTCATAACAACCAGATTGTGCTGTGAAAGTGAAACGGGTAATTTTCTGAACAGAATGACTTGGGTTTTTTCTCTGGTTTTCACGAATCGGCCAATTTTCAGGTCACAGTGCAAGAAACAGGACAGCTGTCAACTGAACTGCTGTGGATGCCGGAAGGAAGCGAAGTGTGAAAACCTGCAGTGATTGTTCTTTTAGTCCTGTTTTTTTTTTCTTTGCATAGTTTAATTTGCAGCATTTGGAAACTGATGAGAATTTTAACATTTACTGTGTGACACAGCTTACAGTAGTTCATCTTTTATTTCTATACACATGCAGTGCGTTTTTCTCTTTGCCACTCCTGTTTTTGGACGTTCTGTGAGTGTTTTTTCATTTTTGTTTTAGCGTGCTCAAGCAGTGCTTCAGGCTGTATCTGCAGTTCAGACTACAAATTCTGCTGTGGGTACTACTGCAGGAAGTGAGACCACAGTTTCCTCAGCACAGAGCCCTGTCCTAAGAATAATTATTGACAACATGTACTACCCTGTCACCCTTGACGTCCTTCATCAGGTAGGTGAAAGTGAATCCTAATGGGCCAGTAAAGATAAAGTACTAAACTAGGGATAAAACAACGAATCGATTTTATGAAATTAATCGATTACTATTTTCATAATCAATCGGCCAGTTACATAATGGGTTAAAATTGGCCCTTTATAGAGCAAATAATCACTACTGTTAATATAATATTAAAACGAAAAATCTTTGTACATTCACCGAATGAAAGAATGTTGTTTTGAAATTTCCCCTTGCTTTTTAACATTGTTTTAAAATGAATGTAATTTCTGAACGAAAACCACATACGCTGTCTGAAAATTCTTTCACCAAGACGTTATCTATTATTTCTAAACTTCCCCATCACTGTGGTTGAAAACGAACGTCGATTTTGACCCCACTGACGATTAAAAAATCTAACAAACGCTTTTTTTAAAGTTTATTAACCAATTTATTAAAACCATAATTGGCCAACTAATCGATTATGAAAATAATTGTTAGTTGGGACCCTATACGAAACAACGTGTATAGAGTGTACTAATAACATTCACAGAAGACAACAAGTAATGTCACTTAGGATTTCTGTAGGAGGCTTGTTAAACACTGTGCAACAGCCTGTAGTGAAACTGCAAAGACAATAAACTATTACTATATTAGAAAAGCACGTATACAGTACACAAGTCATTTGGAAAAGTGTAGATTTATTTAGGGTTAACTGATGCACAAACATCATAAACTTGGTCTTGTAGTCGAAAGGTTAACTTGAGTTAAGTGCAGTGGAAAGACTGGAGTGGCTCCTTCCCGAGGGGGCGCCAGTCTTTCCGATGAACCCACTAAGTTAATCCTTCAACTTCCAGACCGAGTTTATGATGTTTTTATATCTCTTAATTAGAGGTCGACCGATATGGGTTTTTCTATGGCCGATGCCGATGCCGATATTTAGAAATCGGGGCGGCCGATGGCCGATATACAATGCCGATTTTTGCGGCCGATATTTTGGGCCGATTTTTTTTTTTTTCCTCATTTCGTAAAGTTTAACAGTTTAGTTAAATAATGAAGAATGGATACAGAAAATTGCATAAATTAACTATTTATTTATAGAGGGATGGGTGGTGCTGCGTTGTGGAGAGGGATGGGTGGTGCTGCGTTGTGGAGAGGGATGGGTGGTGCTAGGCGTGGGTGGTGCTGCATTGTGGAGAGGGATGGATGGTGCTAGGCGTGAGTGGTGCTGCGTTGTGGAGAGGGATGAGTGGTGCTGCGTTGTGGAGAGGGATGGGTGGTGCTAGGCGTGGGTGGTGCTGCGTTGTGGAGAGGGATGGGTGGTGCTAGGCATGAGTGGTGCTGCGTTGTGGAGAGGGATGGGTGGTGCTAGGCGTGGGTGGTGCTGCGTTGTGGAGAGGGATGGGTGGTGCTAGGCGTGAGTGGTGCTGCGTTGTGGAGAGGGATGGGTGGTGCTAGGCGTGAGTGGTGCTGCGTTGTGGAGAGGGATGGGTGGTGCTAGGCGTGGGTGGTGCTGCGTTGTGGAGAGGGATGGGTGGTGCCGCATTGTGGAGAGGGATTAGTGGTGCTAGGCGTGGGTGGTGCTGCGTTGTGGAGAGGGATGGGTGGTTCTAGGCGTGGGTGGTGCTGCGTTGTGGAGAGGGATGGGTGGTGCTGCGTTGTGGAGAGGGATGGGTGGTGCTAGGCGTGAGTGGTGCTGCGTTGTGGAGAGGGATGGGTGGTGCTAGGCGTGGGTGGTGCTGCGTTGTGGAGAGGGATGGGTGGTGCTAGTTGTGGGTGGTGCTGCGTTGTGGAGAGGGATGGGTGGTGCTAGGCGTGGGTGGTGCTGCGTTGTGGAGAGGGATGGGTGGTGCTAGGCGTGGGTGGTGCTGCGTTGTGGAGAGGGATGGGTGGTGCTGCGTTGTGGAGAGGGATGGGTGGTGCTAGGCGTGGGTGGTGCTGCGTTGTGGAGAGGGATGGGTGGTGCTAGGCGTGAGTGGTGCTGCGCTGTGGAGAGGGATGGGTGGTGCTAGGCGTGGGTGGTGCTGCGTTGTGGAGAGGGATGGGTGGTGCCGCATTGTGGAGAGGGATGGGTGGTGCTAGGCGTGGGTGGTGCTGCGTTGTGGAGAGGGATGGGTGGTGCTAGGCGTGGGTGGTGCTGCGTTGTGGAGAGGGATGGGTGGTGCTGCGTTGTGGAGAGGGATGGGTGGTGCTAGGCGTGAGTGGTGCTGCGTTGTGGAGAGGGATGGGTGGTGCTGCGTTGTGGAGAGGGATGGGTGGTGCTAGGCGTGGGTGGTGCTGCGTTGTGGAGAGGGATGGGTGGTGCTAGGCGTGTGTGGTGCTGCGTTGTGGAGAGGGATGGGTGGTGCTAGGTGTGGGTGGTGCTGCGTTGTGGAGAGGGATGGGTGGTGCTAGGCGTGGGTGGTGCTGCGTTGTGGAGAGGGATGGGTGGTGCTAGGCGTGGGTGGTGCTGCGTTGTGGAGAGTGATGGGTGGTGCTGCGTTGTGGAGAGGGATGGGTGGTGCTAGGCGTGAGTGGTGCTGCGTTGTGGAGAGGGATGGGTGGTGCTAGGCGTGGGTGGTGCTGCGTTGTGGAGAGTGATGGGTGGTGCTGCGTTGTGGTAACGCAGATAATTGATTTGCAGTGCATTGTGAAAATGGAAGAGGATGAGAGTTACATTGTGAAGAGGATCTCCACAATGTAACTCTGATATACACCCAGAGTCATCCTCATCCATTTTCTCAATGCCAGCCTCAGCCAGGTTTCACTTTAAAAATACATTAATAAATAAATTCTGCAGGGGGGGCACAGTAGCACACAATTTTAGGCAACTTACCCTCCATATATGCTGGTATGCTAATCTATCTGCATGCACTTGATAGGCTAGGTGTATGTGGATGAGATGACCAGCCTAAGAGATGGTGGGGTAAGACAGAGAGGGAGGGGGTGGGGTGAGACAGGGAGGGGGTGGGGGTGAGGCAGAGAGGGTGGGGGTGAGAGAGGGAGGGGGTGGGGGTGAGACAGAGAGGGAGGGGGGTGGGAGTGAGACAGAGAGGGAGGGGGTGGAGGGTGAGACAGAGAGGGAGGGGGTGGAGGGTGAGACAGAGAGGGAGGGGGTGGAGGGTGAGACAGAGAGGGAGGGGGGTGGGAGTGAGACAGAGAGGGAGGGGGTGGAGGGTGAGACAGAGAGGGAGGGGGTGGAGGGTGAGACAGAGAGGGAGGGGGTGGAGGGTGAGACAGAGAGGGAGGGGGTGGAGAGTGAGACAGAGAGGGAGGGGGTGGAGGGTGAGACAGAGAGGGAGGGGGTGGAGGGTGAGACAGAGAGGGAGGGGGTGGAGGGTGAGACAGAAGGGGGGTGACAGAGAGGGAGGGGGTGAGACAGAAGGGGGAGTGACAAAGAGGGAGAGGGTGGGGGTGTGACAGAGATGGGTGAGACTCCCCCCCCCCCCCCTCACTTTTCCCCAGCTCTTTACCCCTCAGCTGTTTCCTGCACATGCATTGCACACAGTCGGCCGGCACTGCCATTCTCACTGGTGGAACAGACAGAGGGAATGAATGGCATGTGCTGTGTGTGTGTGTGCACGGACCAAGTACCTTGAGGTAGGCTCCTCCTCGCCGGTCTCTTCCCTTATCCTGGGCGGTCAGCCTCCTCCTGGTTCCTCGAGTCCTTCCTACTGCAGCTGCTCACTGTTCAATTTCCCGCCCTGCGCTTCTCTCTGCCTATGGATCACTATGTCACGTCAGCCGGAAGTGACAACGTCTTTCAGTGCCGCGATGCAGGAGCACGGTGGGCACACTCACAACGCTCCGCTGCAGCTCTGCAAGTGTGTAGCGGCGGCCCCGGTGGCACCCCTCTGGCTGGTGCGGCTCGCTCCCCCATAGAAACACCTCTGGCACTGGTGACTGGTCAGTACATTACTGCAGGGCAGGCGGCCATGCGGGGCCGGATATTGTAGCCGCAAATCGGCCGATTTTTTCACAATAATCGGCCGATGCCGATTTCACAAAAACGGCCAAATATCGGCCGATATATCGGCCGACCGATATATCGGTCGACCTCTACTCTTAATCTTAACTCCACCTGGGCATTTCTAAAAAAAAAACAGTATTTCACAGAAGTGAGTACACCACTTATATGTTTGTAAATGTTTTTATTTTTTTTCATGTGACAACACTGAAGAAATTATACTGAAGGTACAGCTTGTATAACAGTGTCAATTTGCTGTCTCCTCAAAATAACGCAACACACAGCCATTAAAGGGGTTGTAAAGGAATTTTTTTTTTTTTCATAATAAGCATTCTTTACCTGCAGACATCCATCTTTTCACTTCATCATTGTTCGTTTTTGCTCAGAAGTTGCTCTATTTCTTCTCTGTTCTGTTCACTTCCTGCTTGTCTGATTGTTACTCACCACCGTGAAGGGAGGCTTTACTGCAGTGGTCAGTGACGTGCTCGCTCCCTCCTGGGAACTACATCTGTGCGGCAGGATGCTCTTTACATGTTAGAGACTTCAAGAAGGTGTGAATTACTGGGCGTGCTGCAATGCATACTGGGAAATGTAGTTCTTACATGAACGAGCGCCGCAAACCAGGAAGTGAATGAGAGAACAGAAACTAGAACACCGGAGGTGATATAGATGAAGGAATTTAATAGGTATTTACTCGTTTGTTAACAGAATCATTACACTATTCTGTCTGTCTACCTTGCCGACATTAATTTTAGGCAAAAAAAAAATGTTTCCTTTACAACTCCTTTAATGTCTAAACCGCTGGCAACAAAAGTGAGTATACCCCTAAGTGAAAATATCCAAATTTAGCCCAATGTGTCAATATTGTGTGTGGCCACCATTATTTTCCAGCACTGCCTTAACCCCCGTGGGCATGGAGTTCACCAGAGCTTCAAAGGTTGTCCTCTTACATTCTTCCATGATGACATCACGCAGCTGGGTGGATGTTAGAGACCTTGCGCTCCTCCACCTTGCGTTTGAGGATGCTCCACAGATGCTTAATAGGGTTTAGGTCAGAAGACCTGTTTAGCAAGTCCATCACTTTTAGCCTCAGCGTCTTTAACAAGGCAGTTGGTTGTCTTGGAGGTGTGTCTGGGGTCGTTGTCATGTTGGAATACTGCCCTGCGGCCCAGTTTCCTAGGGAAGGGGATCATGCTGTGCTTCAGTACGTCACAGTACATGTTGGCATTCATGGTTCCCTCAATGAACTGTAGTTCCCTAGTGCCAGCAGCACTCATGCAGCTCCAGACCATGAGACTCCTACCACCATGCTTGACTGTAGGCAAGATGTGCTTTTCTTTTGTACTCTTCACCTGGTTGCCACCACACATGCTTGACACCATCTGAACCAAATAAGTTTATCTTGATCTCAGATCACAGGACATGGTTTCAGTAATCCATGTCCTTAATCTGCTTGTCTTCAGCCAACTGTTTACGTAGCTTTCTTGTGCATCATCTATAGAAAATGCTTCCTTCTGGGATGACAGCCATGCAGACCAATTTGATGCAGTGTGCGGTGTATGGTCTGATTACTGACAGGCTGAAGCTCACCCCTTCTACCTCTGCAGCAGTGCTGGTAGCACTCATACATCTCTTTCCCAAAGACAACCTCTGGATATGGCGCTGAGCACGTGCACTCAACTTCTGTGGTTGACCGTAGTGAGGTCTGTTCTGAGTGGGACCTGTCCTGTTAAACTGATGTATGTTCTTGGCCATCGTGCTGCAGCTCAGTTTTTCAGAGTCTAGCCAATCTTCTTATAGCCTAGGCCATCTTTATTTAGAGTAACAATTTAATTTTGTCAGATCCTTCGAGTTCTTCACAATCAGGTGTCATGTTGAACCCCCAGTGACCAATATGAAAGTGAGAATGATTATCATATTTTACACACCTGCTCCCCATTCACACCTGAGACCTTATAACACTAACGAGTCACATGACCCTGGGGAAGGAAAATGGCTAAATGGGCCCAATTTGGACTTTTTCACTTAGAGGTGTACTCACTTTTGTTGCCAGCGGTTTAGACATTAATGGCTGTGTTGAGTTCTTTTGAGGGGAATGCAAATGTACACTGTTATACAAGCTGTACACTCACTACTTTACATTGCAGCAAAGGGTAATTTTTTCAGTGTTGTCACATGAAAAGGTATAATATAATATTTACAAAAATGTGAGGGGTGTACTCACTTTTGTGAGATACTGTATGTATATGCACTTTGCTATTGTTGTAATAGTTTATTGTCTCAGTAATTAAATTCAGTTTTTAGTGAAAACTTCAGAGTATTTATGTAATTTGAAACTTCTGTCAGTTACATTGTTTATGTAGATGAAAGTGGTTCCAAGTCGGAGTATAAGCTACATGGAATTTTACTTACCCTTTTAAAAGAAAACTGTGACGCTCTTGTTTTTGATTCAGATATTTTCAAAGTTTGGTACTGTTTTGAAGATAATCACTTTTACGAAAAACAATCAATTTCAAGCCCTTCTACAATATGGAGACCCAGCTAATGCACAACAAGCAAAAATGGTAAGTACAGCGTTTGCAGCAAACTAACCCAACCTGGTTAAGGCCAATTGGAAAAATAGGCACGATGTATGATAATACTTTTGTTGTTTTCCTTCGGGGAAATTGTTTTTTTCTTATTACTAATGTTGGCCTGTTTTATACAAGAAAAATGTTCTAATAAAGAATAAATATTAAAAAAAAGGAGCGCTGGAGGGAAGGAGGATCCAGGGCTGCTCTGTGCAAAACCAGGGAAGTATGCCATGTTATATAAAAAATTAAATAAAATGGGCCTTTTAGAATCATTTTAAGGTTTGTAAACTAAATTGCATGAAGTTTTTGTTTCTTGATTTTTGCTGTTTTTCATATAAATGTTGTTTCTATTTATTAGGCACTAGATGGCCAAAATATCTACAATGCCTGCTGCACCCTTCGGATTGACTTTTCAAAACTGGTAAACCTAAACGTAAAATATAATAATGACAAAAGTCGGGACTATACTCGTCCAGACCTGCCATCAGGAGATGGGCAGCCTGCATTAGACCCAGCTATTGCTGCAGCATTCGCAAAGGAAACCTCACTTCTAGGTATACATGATTCTCTTTCCAATATCCCACAGCAGCTCTGCTGCAGATATGGTTTATTTTAATAAGCTAATGCTTAGAAGTTCCATTGTCTCATAGAATGTGCTTTTCTGTTTAAGGTATTGCTGGAGCTCTGTCTCGGGCTACTGCAGCGTTCTCCTAATATGGTGGTGGTGATAGCTGCTTACATAAATAATGAGAAGGATGTGAGTGACTGGGAATACTCACATCTGATTGCCTTGTGACAGTAAAGTTTAAACAGTGGCTCGTATGCACTAATTCTAAATTGTTTACCTTCCTGTAACTTTGGCTGTACTCATAGCAGTTTTCTAGCACCAAGGCAAAGTAACATCATCTCGGCCATATAAATATAATATAAACAGTTTTTGCTGTGATCCTATCCTTTTATTTTTCAGTAGAAAACATGTTAAGTGTATGAAATAATTTTAGACCCCCTATCCTCAAAGGTCTCAATATGTCATCCTTCGATGCAGCCATATCAAAAGCACTGTTTAAGGCCAAGAAGTAGATATGTATCCACTTGAAAACCCCTAAACATCCTCCCTCCTTAACTGCTTGCCGACCAGCCGCCGTCATTTTACTGCGGCAGGTCGGCTCTCCTGGGCTGTAGCTATACGTCGGCTCCTTTTGCGGCCACTAGGGGGCACGCACCCCCGAGTCCCGCGCCCGGCGGGCACGCGCGATTGCTCGTTACAGAGCGGGGACCAGGAGCTTTGTGTGTAAACGCAAAGCTCCCGGTCCTGTCAGCGGGGGGAAATGCTGATCTTCTGTTCATACAAAGTATGAACGGAAGATCAGTTATTTCCCCTAGTGAGTCCACCCCTCATACAGTTAGAACACACCCAGGAACATACTTAACCGCTTCCCCGCCCCCTAGTGTTAACCCCTTCACTGCCAATGGCATTTTTATAGTAATCCAATGTATTTTTATAGCACTGATCGCTATAAAAATGCCAATGGTCCCAAAAATATGTCAAAAGTGTCCGAAGTGTCCGCCATAATGTCGCAGTACTGAAAAAAAACGCTGATCGCCGCCATTACTAGTAAAAAAAAATATTAATAATAATGCCATAAAACTACCCCCTATTTTGCAAACGCTATAACTTTTGCGCAAACCAATCAAACGCTAATTGCGTTTTTTTTTTTGGTTTTTTTTTTCAAAAAATATCTAGAAGAATACGTATCGGCCTAAACTGAGAAAAAGTTTTTTTTATATATTTTAAGTGGTTAAGTAACCATATTAATGTCAGGATCAGACTGTAGATGCTTATATACCTGCTGAAGCAACATTTAACAGCCTTTTGGGTTGATTGTTTGAACCAGGGATATAACTAAAAAAAAAAAAAAGTGTATGAATTTGCTGTGTGTGTATTTTTCTTGTCTCTGGATTTTAGAAATTATGTAGGGAATTAATCAAAACTGGAACTAGAATTTGGAGCACTTGTGCATGACAGCCAATCGGCTTATAACTTTCATTTTCAAAGCTTAAAGGGTCACTAAAGGAAAAAAAATTGTTTAGCTAAATAGCCTTCTTTACCCTAATGCAGTCCTGGTTTCATGTCCTCATTGTTCATTTTTGCTATGATGTTGCTGTAATCCTTCTCTGTTCTGCACACTTCCTGGTTGTCTGTACTGGGAGCTTCTCTCTGTGGTCACTAATCAAGGAGGTGTGATTACTGTGTGTCTAAAACCCCTCAGAACCAACCGGTTTCATTTTAAAAACAAACACTGCCCTGTATTGGCTCTGTGTCTCTGTACTTCACAGAAGCATGAAACTAGATGGAAAACGAAACTGAAACTGCAGGCACATTATATGATTGATTTTTTTTATCTATTTTTAATCATTTTTAAAAGGAATCAGTTAACTATTCTATCTCTATACCCTGTAAACAACCATTTCAGCAAAAAAAATGTTTCCTTTACAACTCCTTTAACTGAACACGTGAAGAGAGAAGCGAATAGGTTGCCATGCACAGCTGCTCCATTTTTGATAAATGAGAGCTGATTGGGGGGAATTGACGCACCCTGCTTCACACAGGAACGGAGCAGGGGGCTTTCAATCACCTGGAGTACCCTCACCATCGCCTTTTTTCTCTTGATGTCAGGAAAACTTGTCAGAAATGACTCTTGCTGATAGTAGAGGAAGAAAGCAGCAGACAGAAATTATACTTAATCCTCGTACACACGATCAGATTTTCTATAGACAAAGACATCAGACTTTTGTCCAAAGGGCATTGGTCAAACGGCACACAATTGTCGTCCAACAAACACGAACGTAGTGACGTACTAAAATGTCAGCTTTCTAGCGCCACCCTTTCGGCACCTTCTGCTAATGTAGTGTTTTGAGTATTGATTCTGAGCATGCGTGTTTGTACTTTTGTCTGACGGAAAATCTGACAACAGACCATTGTCCATTAATTTTTTTATAAGCCTGCCATTTAACATTTGTCAACGGAAAATCTGACAACAATTGTCTGACGGAGTGTACGAACAGTCGGATTTTTGGCTAACAGACTGTCTTCACACAATTCCCATCTGAAAATTTGATGGTGTGTACGAGGCTTTAGTGCTCTGGACTGAGATAAGTACACACTATAGAGGGATATGCTTTGTTCATATTTCATGTCTAAGGTTTACAGCCACTTTTAAGTTATGTTTTCTTTAAAAAAACTTTCATTATGTTTTCTTTAAAAAACTTTTCAGACCCTCAGTAATGCTTGTTTATATGCCCAGTTACCTTTCAGAGCACCCTGCAAATCATCTTCTAATATTTTGATTCTTGGCCCTCACAATGGGGCAAGGAGGCCAACATTCATATTGTTGTAACTCAGCGTACAGAAGAGTCCACATGGAAATTGATGTATTAAGACATCCTAGAGCAGGCATGTTCAAAGTCCGGCCCGCGGGCCAAATGCGGGCCCTCTGTTGATTTAATATGGCCCCCCTGGGGATTTGGTTATATATTGTTTGTGGCCCCTAGGGCCACAAAAGATATACTCCGTATTTATCGGCGCTGCCTTGGAGGGCACAGGACAAGCACCGTCAGATTACATGAAGAGAATCTCCTGTTAACTCAGCAGCGTCTGTATTGGAAGTCCCATCTCCTGGGATGCCATTGGACAGCTGTTCTGTCTATCATAGGAGGCGGGACTTTGTATTAGAGGCCACAGAGTAAACAAGAGATTCTCCTGTTTGTAATCTGTCGGCACTTGTCTTGCCCCCCCTCCCTCTGCCCTCTGAGGCTGCAGATGGGCATCTATCAGGGTGCACTGATGGTACGTATGAGGCTGAAAAAAACAAAAAACAATACAAAAAATTCTCCTGCACTCTGGTGTTTTTGTTATGGGGTATTGTAGTCCAATCGTTGGATAGAATCGCAGGTCTTGCAGCCCTCCTCATAACCATGGGTGATCATAAACTAAGAGAAAAAAACAAAAGAGGGAGGGCGCACCGACCTAGTGTATTTATCATAAGAGATTTTTATTTTAATAAGAACAAGTAAATTATACTCACAAACGAGAGTCTAGATACAGTTTAATCAATTGGTCAGACCAGTCATCTTGGTCCCAGCCAGCAAATAAAGATGATACAGAGGATTCAATGGTACCCTTTTAACGACAGAATGGCTAACATTTCTGGGGAGCACCCCTTTCCTCAGAGTCTAAGAAGTCTGCTGTCAGGCTGCACTGGTGGCAGGCTGCACCGTGTGAGGCTGCACGAATGGCACGTGTGAGGCTGCACGGATGGCACGTGTGAGGCTGCACGAATGGCAATATTAAGCCTGTGCATGTTTTACACCGAATAAATACAATATATCCAAATAACACACCCAAGCTCATCCTTAGGCTGCATTCACACCTAAGCGTTTTGTCGCCTGAAGCTATAAAACGGCAGAGGGGAAAAAATACATTATTCTCTGGAGATGGTTCACATCTCCACTCCAAAACGCCTGACGCCGAACACCTGAAGCTCAAACAAGTTCCGGACCCTTTTTTGTCACGCAAATTAGGCGTTTTAGAATGTTTCTATTCCCATAGAAAGTGATGGAAACGCTTGATTCAAGCGTCTAGCGTGACAACGGGCGTTTCTATGGGCGTTTTGTCGCTTTAGTCAATAGAACAATTCACCCAGGCAGAAGATAAAAAAAACTACAAACATAGCAACAAGTGATGAAAGAGATGATCATTTTTCCTATTGGCTAAAATAAAAAACGTTGAAGTCAGGCAAAATGTCAGGCAAAATAGTCGGCCCTCACGCATGTTCACTTCATCAAATCTGGCCCTCTTTGAAAAAAGTTTGGACACCCCTGCCCTAGAGGGTAACTCTGATGTACTGAAACCTCCGGAGACCCAAATAAGCATTGAGCTAGACTGCATCTAGCAGGCACAATCAGATGCCTACTTGATGGATTTCCTTTCTGCTGGAGTACCCCAAAATCCTGGGCTCTCTGATATTCCACCAGTTTTATAGTTTGGGTACTTTTTGCCTATTCCTGCACCTATTGGTTTGTGAGGTTAGCTCATCGGTGATGAGCCCATGCTGAGGTGCAGGAGAAGGTGATCAAAACTAGTGACTGCAGGAGCTGGGTTTTAAGTTGATATGCAGTGGTGTTCTGGTATTTGAAGGCTGTCGTTTGTTTTAGAAGAAAAGCATCCCAGGATGGAGACAACTAGGAGTACCCACTTGTAAAGACTGAGCTATTATTTTTTTATTTTATCTTGGTTATAGGTTCACTTTAAAGAGAAAGGGAAGATTACACACTTTATTTATAAGAGAGAAAAACAGAAATGACATGCAGTGTTCTTGCCTCTTTTACACCTTTTGCATATTGCTGCTTTTTTTTTTTTTTTGTCCTGATGTTTTTCAATTGAAATTAATAGAAACAATAAACACGTCTTGTTTCCCCAGCATAGGACATGCACATTGAGTTGTATTGACACACATTTTAACTTGCATTATAACAATCATTGCAAAATCTCAAGGATTTAGCTTAAAGCTGGTCCTACATGATTCTAATTTCAGCCCATTGCTGTTGAATTGGCTGGAAATTGAGCGATTGCATGTCTCAACATCACCCTCTCAACAAAATTAGATTTTAAAAGCAGTCGCTGTTTGGGTATTCAGGCAGTGGATGCGCATGGCCATAAGGGCTGTTTCTGCATGCTAATAATAAATGGGGAAGGATTACAAACAGGTGTGTCTATAGCGGGAATTAATTATTAACTGATTAATCACCTTCCAGCTTGCATTGACTGCATATCAGGTGCTCATGTTTGTCTACCTTTACATGACTATATACTGGAATGCAAATCCTATTTTGAATCGAAAAAAGTCTGATTGACACTGGCCCTAACTTGTGACCCTGTTGCTGATTTGTCATTGTGATTAATTTGGAGCTCATGCAAAAAATTAAAAACATTTTGAGCAATTGCTCAGGTTGTGTCAGAACAGCTGGATGAAAATAATTTCTTGATCGTACATCACGGGACACAGAGCGCATAGTCATTACATATGGGTTATATGGGTACCTTCAGGTGTGGACACTGGTGTAATCAACTTCACAGGAAGTTCCTCCCTATATAACCCCCTCCCACTGAGAGTGCTTTAGTTTTTTCGCCAGTGTCTTAGGTGTTGGTCACGTCTAGCTGTCCCTCGGAGGTCTCGGGACCCAGGATAGCTAGCCGGATCCGTCCGAAGTGCTTCAAAGCCAAGGTGTACGGTACCCGGGCCCTGCTGGAGTGGGGTGTTGCCTATAATGCCTCTCCTTGGAGGGCTGGATTCTGGGCTCCAGTGCCTTGGTCTCTTCCAGGACTAAAACGCCACTGATGCCAGGATGCTATATAGGTCCAGGGGTGTGGGTTCCTTAAACACAGGACCCCGGTCCCTGAAGGTCCGAGACAATACCCACGGAGATGGGGGAAGATTGGGCCTCTTGCAATTTGCAATACCCTGCGGCGTGGAGCAGGTAAGAGGGAACCTGCGGGACTTGGTTCGACAGTAGGTATCCCCCTGGGGGTTCTGGGTTGGCTAACAGTATGCTTGTGCATCAGCCACTATCTCCACTATGTCTGTAGGGGCAGGATGGGATACTAATGTTTTACCCAGATAACATGTAGATATATGTATACTTGTGTAAGATATATATTTGCTACTCACCCCAGGTCTGCCTGTTAGCATTGATACTGCAACCCCACATGTTTTAAAAGAGGAAATTGCTGGTAAAAACTCCTGTTTCTTAGGAAGCCCATGGGGACAGCTTCCTCTCTGTGTGTGCACTACAATAAGATTAGTGCTTACCTGGTGTCTGTTGGTGCTGCCTAGCGCTGGTCCATGTTGTTCCTCTGCTCTGCTTCCTCCATGTGGTTTCAGCGTGGGGGGGGTGCGCGCGCGTGTGAGCGCGTGTGCACGCCGCCTTTTTATAGCCTCGGCGTGCGTCGGGGGGGCGGGCCAGCAGCGTCAGGGTCTGTTAAAGAGAAAACTTTTTTCTCTGGCTGGTCTTTTCCCTCCTGGAGGCAGAGGAAGAAAGGATACAGAGCGTGCAGCTGGGTCTTTGGCCACACAGGGACACCTAGTGGCGGTTTTATGGATCTTCAGGTCTAGGACTTAGGTCCACTATTGACCAGAAAAAAAAAAAGGACGTTTTTTTGCTTAAAGGGACTCAGCCTTAGATCCAGCAGTATCTGAGTTTACCTTGGACTCCGGCTAACGGGCATTGGTGTGTCAATACTCACAGGTTTCCTCGGTATTGCCACCTCCCAGGCGGGTAAAAAAAAAAAAAAATTATTTTGGAAAAAAAAAAAAAAAAAAACAGTTTTTTTCATTTTCCTCATACCTGTCCTCATATTGGTTACTCCTAGCTGCAACAGTCAGGTGTTGGCTATAGGGGTGACTCAAGGTTGTGCAATGGCTCCAAAGGCATCAGGACCAGCCAAGGCTGCAAAAGGGCCAAGAAACAAACGGGTCTCCATCGGGGTCAGAGGATTTGGGCCAGACGTCAACGGCCCCACCCTCACCAGTTAGACCACCGAGTAGCATAGTTCAAGAGCCATTGGGGATGCTGGGGGTAGAGGCGGCCCCCGATCCACCCATTCCCGTTTACGTAACGGAAGAAATGCTAGCGACCACCCTGGGTGGGCTAGAGAAAAGGTTAACTGCTTTGTTTGCCCGCCCTTTGCCAAGCAGCAAACGGGCTAGATCCCCCTCACCTAGTTTGGTGTTTTTTTCAGATGCGGAGGTCTCCTCTTCGGAGGAACGGGACCCACAAGGGGATCAAGCAGACCCAAGTCCCGAAGGTTCAGACATGGAGGGTTCCACTGTAGATGAATATTTTTTCGGCCTCTCAAGCGGAGAGCCTGTGGATCCAGTCTTTGACCGATATAGTTCGCACTGCTTTTAAACTTCCAGTGCCAGAACTAGCAGCCCCTGTGGTATCCTCATTTGGTTCTTTAAAGGCTCCATTAACTTGTGTGTCTTTTCCGATTCACCCCCTTCTGCGGGGCCTGATTTACCAGGATTGGGCTCGACCTGATAGGATCTTTATCCCTCCTAAGAGGTTCTCTATTCTCTATCCTATGGAGGAGAAATTTTTAAAGGAAATGGGCTCCCCACAGTGGACGCGGCCATTTCCTGCGTGAATATATCCCTGAACTGTCCGGTTGAAAATGTCCAGATGTTCAAGGATCCGCTCGACAAAAAATTAGAGACCCTACTGAAGGCTTCTTTCACCTCAGTAGGTGCCATGGTTCAGCCAGGGGTGGCAGCCATTGGCGTTTGTCAGGCCTTAAAGGATCAGGCAAAACAGATATTAAAGGACATGCCGGCTCAGCAAACTCGTGAATTAGCAGATTTCCCTAGGGCTCTCTGCTTTGCAGTAGATGCTATTAAGGACTCTATCCAACAGACATCCCGGTTATCTCTGCTGGTGGTTCACATGCGTCGTCTTTCGTGGAAAGAACTGGTCAGCAGAGGCACCCTGCAAAAAGCTTTTAGCAGGGTTTTCCCTTTCATGGGGGAAGACTATTCGGTGAAGACCTAGATAAATATATCCAAACCATATCAAGTGGTAAAGGTTCTTCCTTACCGGTCAAGAAAAGACCGCGTGGGCCCGCGTTTAAACGACAGGCCCTTGCAGGCTTGGCCCCTTCGACTTCCCGTCAGTATCGACGGCCTCCCGGGCGTTCAGCAGTTATAGCCGCCCACAGGGACAAGCCGCGGCAAACAAGAGGCCCTGGTCTCGCAAGCCGGCTAAACCAGTCATCAAGTCAGATTCATGAAGGGGCGCCCCCACTCTCTTGGGTGGGGGGGGGAAGACTTCAGTTGCTCCGAAGTCTGGAAGGCCAGAATCCCGACTCTTGGGTTCGGTCCGTGGTAGCCACAGGCTACAAACTAGAGTTTCGAGAAATCCCACCTCCTCATTTTCAGGGGTCAAGTCTTCCAAGCGACCCGTTAAAGAGGGCCTCTCTCGTAAAGGCGTTGGATCGCCTCTTGCTCCAAGGAGTAATTGTAGAAGTACCAACCCAAGAAAGGGGTCTGGGATTCTACTCCAACCTTTTTGTTATACCAAAACCCAAGGGCGACGTCAGGCCTATATTAGACCTCAAACGCCTAAATCGCTTTCTAAGGATTCAGACCTTTCGTATGGACTCCATACGTTCAGTGACAGCCAGCTTGCATCAGGGCGACTTTCTAGCATCTATAGACATAAAGGATGCATATCTGTATGTGCCGATTTACCCAGCACATCACAAGTTTCTTCGTTTTACGACAAATCAAAGTCATTACCAGTTCGTAGCCCTCCCTTTCGGGTTGGCAACAGCTCCACGGGTATTCACAAAGGTGTTAGCCCCGGTGCTAGCCGTCCTAAGGACAGAAGGCATCTTGGTCCTGGCATACCTGGACGATCTCCTGGTTATCGACAGATCAGCTTCCAACCTCAATCAGGCAGTAGTCCGCACAGTGCGGCATCTAGAAGAGTTCGGGTGGGTTGTGAACCAAGAAAAATCAAAGTTACAACCCACAAGACAGTTGGAATATCTAGGCTTTCGGTTAGATACAGAATGCCAGAGGGTATTTTTACCTCAAGAGAAGATCAGGTCGTTGATTCAAACGATTCAAATAGTCTTAGGCAAAAGGAAGCCGACTATTCGCCTATGCATGCGACTGCTGGGAAAGATGGTGGCCGCCTTCGAAGCAGCGCCCTATGCCCAGATCCATACCAGAATTCTGCAGGCAGCTATTCTCTCTGCTTGGAACAAGTCCATACAGGCATTAGACCGTCCATTAGTCCTTTCCCCAGGAGTCAGGCGCAGCCTGTACTGGTGGCTGATCCCTCAAAAATTATCAAAAGGGAAAACCTTTTGCCCCATCTCGTGGAAAATAGTAACCACAGATGCCAGCCTAACAGGTTGGGGGGGGCAATCTTAGGAAAACGGACCCAGCAGGGACAGTGGTCAGAGGCAGAAAGTCTGCTTCCCATCAATGTCCTAGAGATCAGAGCTGCTCGGTTGGCCCTGGTCGCCTGGACTCTCCCCCTGCAGGGTCTGCCAGTAAGGATACAAGTCCGACAATGCCACGGCGGTGGCATACATAAACCACCAGGGGGGCACAAAGAGCCTAGCGGCTCAAAGGGAAGTAAACCTGATTTTTTCATGGGCCGAAGCCCATGTACCCTGCATCTCAGCAGTGTTCATCCCAGGGATAGACAATTCTCAAGCAGATTTTTTTGAGTCGTCAACAGTTACTCCCGGGAGAAGTGGTCTCTTCACCCCCAGGTATTCCAAGAGATTTGCCAAAGATTCAGAGTTCCCGATGTGGACATCATGGCAACAAGATTCAACAAGAAATTGGACAAATTCGTATCCCGAGCCAGGGACCCCTCGGCCTACGGGACCGATGCGTTGGTTTGCCCCTGGCACCAGTTTTCTCTCCTGTATGCGTTCCCTCCACTACAGATGATTCCCCGCCTTCTACGAAGGATCAGGGTGGAGCGCAGGCCGGTGATCCTGGTGGCCCCAGCCTGGCCTAGAAGGGCTTGGTACGCACTCATCGTGAGGATGTCAGTAGGGGCACCGTGGCACTCCCCCTGCGCCCAGATCTGCTGTCGCAGGGCCCGATTTACCACCCTGCTTCACAGCAGCTAAATTTGATGGCTTGGCGGCTGAATCCCTAATTCTTAAAGGCAGAGGCCTCTCAGCCCAGGCCATATCTACGTTAATTCAGGCTAGAAAGCCAGTCTCTAGAAATATCTATTATAGAGTCTGGAGGACCTATGTGGAGTGGTGCGAGTCTCAAGGAGGGCATCCTCGCAAGTTTTTTATTGACAGGATCTTGCGATTCCTCCAGGTTGGCGTTGACAAGGGGTTGGCTCTTAGTACTCTAAAGGGGCAGGTGTCTGCCTTATCGATATGGTTTCAAAGGCCTTTGGCCACGCATTCGCTTGGGAAAAACCTTCTTGCAGGGGGTCTTGCATGTGAATCCCCCTATGAGAGCTCCCCTCTGCCCCTGGAATTTAAATCTGGTCTTGTCAGCTTTACAAAGGCAGCCGTTTGAACCTCTGACAGAAATCCCTCTTGTGCTGCTAACCCGAAAGTTGGTTTTCTTGGTGGCTATGGCTTCGGCCAGAAGGGTCTCCGAGCTGGCAGCCTTGTCAGGCAGGGAGCCATACCTTATTCTGCATAAGGACAGAGTGGTTCTGCGGCCTCAGCCTTCTTTCCTTCCTAAGGTTCATATCCAGTGTTCACTGGAATCAGGACCTAGTCCTACCATCCTTCTTTCCTACTCCCCAGTCCAGAGAGGAAAGATTGCTTCATACTTTGGACGTGGTCCGAGCCATGAGGGTTTATCTCAAGGCTACAGAAAAGATTCGGAAAACAGATGTGCTTTTCGTTCTCCCGGATGGCCTCAAGAAGGGTCAGCCGGCTGCCAAGTCTTCCTTGGCTAGGTGGATTAAGTAGCTGATTTTTCAGGCCTATGGTCTGAAGCGCGTTCCACCTCCCTTATCAGTTAAAGCCCATTCTACGAGGGCCATGAGTGCCTCCTGGGCGGCACACCATCAGATCTCTATGGCACAGGTTTGCAAAGCGGCAACCTGGTCTTCCGTACATACGTTTACTAAATTTTATAAGTTGGACGTCACAAAAGCTACGGACGCAGCATTTGGGCAGGCGGTCCTTCGGGCAGCAGTATAGAATCCTCTGGCCCGGTTCACGCCCCCTTGTTTTTTCTGTTGGTGGAGCTATTTTTTTACCTCCTGATATATTTTCTATTTGGCTAATTTTGGCCTTACGGTCTCCCTCCCTTCATGGAGCATTGCTTTGGGACATCCCATATGTAATGACTATGCGCTCTGTGTCCCGTGATGTACGATCAAGAAAAAGGGATTTTTAATAACAGCTTACCTGTAAAATCCTTTTCTTGGAGTACATCACGGGACACAGAGCTCCCACCCCTCTTTTTGGGGAACATTGTGTAACCTCAGAGAAATTGCTTGCTACAAAACTAAAGCACTCTCAGTGGGAGGGGGTTATATAGGGAGGAACTTCCTGTGAAGTTGATTACACCAGTGTCCACACCTGAAGGTACCCATATAACCCATATGTAATGACTATGCGCTCTGTGTCCCGTGATGTACTCCAAGAAAATAATTTTACAGGTAAGCTGTTATTAAAATCCCTTTTTTGTTTATATTTGTTCATCTTTTAAAAACGCTTTCTTTGCATCAAGTTTTTAAGTATATTGTATAGTTGAGGGTAGTCATATTTTCTTATTTCATGCTTTGGCTTTGTTTGCGCTTCTGCCTAGTGTTACAGATTACTGTTCCTTCTCACAAGTCAGCTGACTCATTGAAAACCCTGCACTCCCTTTGTGGCCATTTTATCTCACAAGTTGTTAAGCCATTGTAGTAGCTAATCTAAGCTGCTAATTTATCATCTCTACATATAATACAATAACACATTTTGAAAGGATTTGTGATATTAAGTCGCATCAAAAATTTAAGGTAAACCCCTTAAAACTTGAAATATGTATTCACTTAAAATGCACTATACCTTTCCTTTAAAAATGTAATTGTATTAATAAAGACGTTTTTTCTCTGACCACAAACTGTTCTTCCATCAGACGCTGTTCTGGGTGAGGTTCACCATTTTTAATTTTTTTTCCCCTTAATGTATTTTTGTGTTTCCTTTTTGCAGCTGTTCCTGGTGCATTAAGTCCATTGGGGATACCAAATGCTGCAGCTGCTGCGGCCGCCGCTGCTGCAAGCCGTGTTGGTATCCATGGTGTTTCAACGAGTGCAAATACTGTTCTTCTTGTTAGCAATCTGAATGAAGAGGTCAGTGAAGCAAATCTGTTTTAAAAAAAACAAATACACGATGACTCAAACACTTCAGTTTATGCTCCTATCATCTTCCTTTTTTTTATTTTTTTATTTTGTTTTATTTTCAACACATCTTTTCACATTTCGTTTTAAATCATTAAACCGTGCTAATCTGGTAACCATGAAATATGTGGGGAGAAAATTAAAACTGATTACTTAACTAGCTTTAAGTGAAATCTGGTTGGTCAGGTCACCAATACATGTTTACAGATAGTGGTGGTTATTGCAGATAATATAGATGGCTATAGAGAGATGGTTTTATATATATATATATATATAATCTGAGGAGCCAAAGCAGTGTAGGTGAATATTTAAAAAGGGGCAATGAGGGAAATCTAATGACTTTTTGGAAAGATGCATTGTAACAATCACTGGAATAACATCGCTAAAAAGAATTTTGGAAACATAAATTTTCCCAGAACAGCTCCACAGTGTTTGCACACTGTGTAATAGTCTTTCCCTTGATAACGACAGGCAGATTTTATGACCAAGGTTTAATATGTAATGATAATGATGTACATGACTTTAGATGCGCTTTTTGTTTGAATTACATGGACATTTTTCAACCATGTAAATCTATAAGAATTTCTAAACTCCTAGAATTTCATTTAATATTTTAAGGTTATCACAATGTGCATCTAGTTGCATTCAGTTTAACTATGTTTAGACACAATAGAATTCTGTATGTCCAGGGTAGATTAGATACTTTGAATATTAGTAGTGCACTTATCAGCACATTTCTGTAAGTATGCAAATATCATGGTGCAGTAGGGCACTGAAAACTGCGCAGCCGAATTCTAAATATGATTTTATTTTTTATTATTGCGTAGTTACATTAGTCCAGCTTCAACCAATGTACGTATGCTTTTATCATACCTTTTTAAATAATTGCTGTGGAAGCTGACAATCACTATAGTATAGTATAGTCGACATTCTCTTATTGGACAAGGTTGAGATTGTGCTATGCCCCTACCCTCACCCCCCCCCTTCTCTCTCTCTCTCCTCCAATCGGAAAATACCTTGTATTCATAAAAAAAAAGAAAAGAAAAAACACAATTTTTGTTCTGTGAATGAAAACAGTGCTGAGCAAGTGACCCCTGTGTTTAGGTTGGACCAGTGTAACTATGCGCAAAATTATTCTTCAGTGCCCCTTGTTTTTTTAGGGGGTAAAAGATTTAGCAGATTCCTGAAATGCATCAAAAAGGGACAGCAGGTAAATATTGGCCTGGACATTTGCCCTTCTGGTCCCTCGGTATTATACCCTTTTCACACTGGTGCTGCCCATAGCGTCTATGCCGCCCATAGCCACTATTTTACCGTCAGATTTGCGGCGCATCTCGGGCACTAGCGGGGTGCTTTTAACCCCTGTTAGTGGCCGAGAAAGAGTTGATCCCGCTGGCAATGCGCCGATACAGCGACGTATTGCCGGGGGTATGGCAGCACTGCCCATTGATTTTAACAGGCAGGAGCGCATTAGCAGCGATGAGTTCACCGTTGCTAATGCGCTCCAAAGAAGCTGCTGGCAGGACTTTTCCTGACGCCCTGCCAGCGCACCTCTCCAGTGTGAAAGCCCTCAGGCTTTCACACTGGAGACAGTAGAGCAGCTATTTTAGGGCAGATTGCAGGGGCTATTTTTAACGCTATAGCACCTGCAAAACGCCCTCAGTGTGAAAGGGGTCTTACTGTGAATTCTAACTGGTCTTTGGGCTAGTGGGACATTTTCTGGACACCGTTGCTTTGCTTGACACAAATCGGCACATGATGGGTATATCTAATTGAAGCTTAGGACTGTTGCAAACACTGAGGCTAGGTTCACAGCACAGAGCGACTCGCAGCAGGGGTCTGGTGCATCCCCGGTTCAGTTTCAGGTCAAATTTCAGCTGAATTCGGACCTGAAACGGACCAGTAGACACACAGGACTCTGGAGAGGTGTGGAGAGGTGTGAACTTGCTCCATAGAAAGGCGGTCACAATGTCCCGACATGCAAATTGGATGCTGGGAAAACCACATACAATTCGCAATAGTGTGAACTAAAAACCTTAAATTGATGGTGGATCTTTTGAAATATCAAAATATGTAGTGCATGAACAAGACATTTTTTTTTTTAAATAACAGCAAACAAACTATTGGTATAATTCTTAAAGAACAGCTTCAACTATGACCAGTTTAAATGCTCCTTTGAAATAATTTTTAGGACCTATTTTGCATACTGCCTCTTTTGTATTAATAAGGAATGAACTTTTGGAAGTCTATAGAAAATATTTTAGACCCAGCTTGCTGGGTGGGGTACAAGCGAGAGATGGGAAGGTCTGGATATCTGAAAAAATTGGGGGGAAACATTTTTTTCCTGGAAAAATTTAAAAAAATTGTGGAATATGTTCTTTTATGATGATCAATATTATATTTGAAACATGGTATTCAAACTTTATAACACAAAGAGCTTCATGAAAGATTTCTGAGACTTTAAAGTCTTAAATGATTGCAAGTTCTCTCAGCTGAAGATGAGCAAACCCTGGAAACCAATTCAAGTAACACTGGACTGCCCAATGCAGTTCTCAAACAAGAGAAATATACATACCTGCTGCTAGGGGGCACTTTAGGGGAAAAGCTCCAGTTTAGTTTGCTTGTGGGATACATCTTGTACCTCCTACATTTGGGGGAGAATCAGCTCTGTCCTCTCAGGCCTTAATTGACAGGTAAGAGGGTAGATTTGGCCTGCAAATTAATTTTTGTCTTTATAACCTTTAAATTATTTATCATAATGCTCTCCACCATCACAGCAGGTTTCCCTATAGTTTGGTCAGTAAATAGATTTTTCTTTTCCTCCTCCCAGTAAAATAGACTAACATCTAGAGTTTGGAAACGTTTAGAATTTCTGCTGAGAGCAAAGCTGCAATTTACAAATATTCTTTTCCAGTTGCTACAATAATGGCATAACGCATTGTGGCATTCCAGGGGTGCTCTAAAGACATTAAAAAAGACATTATGAAATGGTGAGGACCATATTAAAAGTGCAGTTGTAGCTTTTCCTTCCAGCGTTTTCATCCTAGAACCACTTTCTGCTGCTTCTAGATTATCACAAAGTGTTTCTTCACCAGCAGCATCTTCAAGTAAGAAAGTGTTACAAACCGTGGCCTCCCAAAAATACACAATACCCTTATTTATAGATAAATTGACGCCTAAAAATCAAAATGATTTCAACTTGTAAAACTAATTCACACTGATTTTTTTTTTTTTTTTCGGGGGAGGAACGTTTTCTCCTGGCTTTAAAATTTCCAGAAATGTTACATCTCTAGTACTCTGTGCTGGTTATCTCCACTGCCCAGAAGTTTTAGATGATGTACTGCAATTCATTTCACTCCATTTGTATATCTTTCTGTGATTTACCTTACATACTTGACTTGGTTAGCATTAATTTCTTTGTCTTCTTTCTTTTTTCTTCTTTTATTTGGCGGTTTTGTTTCACACTCAATTTTTGCGTTTCTATTTTATTTATACAAATCTCTATTTGTATCAACTACTCTAATACATTTTTCTTTCAAGGTCCTACCAAAGATTTTGATGAAGCTCTCTTCTTGTCTTAGTAATCTTATTCTTTGCAGTAACTGGGCATTCTGTCATCTATTCTAATGCTGTATCTTTCCTCTGAAACCTGTCTTTTCCTATCCCTATACTGCCATTTGCTCTATTCCTTCATTTCTATTTGGGTGATGTGTATTCTGGTATGAAATGTGGGACGTTTGATTGCCAGGATATCTTGATGGCGTCTTTTTTTATTTATTTTTTATTTTTTGCTATCTAGACTGAAGGCAGACAAACTGGGTCTCTTACTAGGTTACCTGACAACCAAGGGGATTCTTAACACAATGCAACATTTGGCATAACACATGAAGTTTCTAACAACTTTTTCCCCTAAGCAGCCAGTTAGCACCTCCATTGAATGTTTTTAATTCCATGCTAGCCAAAAGGAAATGGTGACTTGCTGCTATGTATAAGCTCTTAGGTCAGAAACTTCATACAAAAAAACATTTGCTTGTGTGAGGCATCGGTAATCGCTGTCAAGAGTATGCAAAGATTGCTTCATTGATCAGCATTATGGTATAGAACACCATGATGACTAGGTATGTGTTTACCTGTGCAATCACATTTTCTCTGTCTTTAGTCCAGAATCTGCAGGCCACTTGTGTGCTGAGTATGGTAATCATTGGTCACACATTAGTCTGTACCATCTGCATGTTTAAATGATTTGCCAGCCATCCATGTGATATTTCCTTACCATTTCAAACCCAAGTGTGCTTTATGCACTGAAATCTAAAACTGTTTCTGCTACGTGCCTTCCCTGTGTCAAAACAAATGACTACCTTGTATTCTGATGAATGTGTTTTCCCATACTTGTCTTGGATGACTACATTTTAGTTCTTCTTGCACAGTACATAAGCCAACCATTTTTTTTTTCTGACCAAACTCCTGCATTTCCTTTGTACTGACCTTTATTTTATTTTCTCCCCACTTCTTCTTTTTTTATTTTGTTCTGCATCATCTCCTACCCCCCCCCCCCCCCCCCACTCCTTATATTTGTGTTCTCCTTGTGTGTGATGTTCTTCCTGTTCCTCAATGTTTTCTAAACACTGTCAAACGTCTTCCCTTATTCTGTGTCTGTTTTCACCCTCCCCCTTCAAACCCTATGTTCATGCTTCTTTGCTTGAACAATATGTTCTTCGGACCAACTTGCCCCAATTAACTGCCTTGAACCATGATCCATGACCACCTTCACCATTCTACGGGAACCACCCTTCGTTATGGATGATCTGTTCATCTCCGCTCTTCCTCGACTCTTCTCTCTTCTTGTCTTACGCTGCTTGCTCTTCTCTCCTTCTAAAGATGGTTTCGCCCCAAAGTCTGTTTACCCTCTTCGGTATGTTATTGTTAGCACTATACTTTTATTATTAATTTAAACATTTTTTTCACTTTATTTTTTATTTATTTTTATTATTATTATTTATTTGTAGTTAGCACTTTGGCGTAAAGTTGAATAGTACTTTTTTTATTTTCTGCTTTTTTTTTTTTTTTCTTATTTCCCTTTTTATTTAATTTTTTTTTCAATTGTCTCACTATAGACACGTTATTTTAATGCATGTGAATTTATTTTGCATGGTCTTTAATTTTGTTGTCATTCACATAGCTTTGAGGGTATATCAAATATATTCTTATCCAAAGTCCACTGTTCAAAATCTTGATCTGCTTTTCATTCTTGTGAATGTCAGGACTGGTTGAATGGTACTTTTGGTGTTTGTTTCATTTGATCTTAAAAAGGTATTAAAGTTGATTAGACCTCGGTTTACGTTTTTATGTTTTTTTTTTTTTTTTTTTTTTTTACGTTTGCTTTGAATCTAATGTAAAGGTGTTTATGGAGATGTACAGCGTGTGAAGATTCTGTACAATAAGAAAGACAGTGCGCTTATACAGATGGCTGATGGAAACCAGTCACAGCTGGGTAAGAACTTTGTTGTATTTTCTCAATGTATTATATTGCTGCCCTTTTTAATTAAAGTATACGTAAACCCTCACCTTGTAAATCAACCTATTCAGTTTAAAATAGAAATTGAAGGCAAACAATACAGTGCCTTGAAAAAGTATTCATACCCCTCGCTAACAGCTGGATGTCAAAAAAACATTGGCGGCAATACAAAATTGTGGGGTGAAAAAACCGCCAAAACGGAAAAATAAATCCCTCCAAAATCCATACCAGACCCTTATCTAGTATATGTATGTTAAGATGACCAAGCAGAGTTTTCAACCGCTTTAACAGGGGGGGAGGACACCCTGGATTCCCGATTTCCCCAAAATAAGTAGGAGGTACTCCTACTCATTTACCAAAAAGTGTGTCAAAAAGAAATAAAAACAGACAGTTTTTGACAATTATCTTATCAAACAAAACCACTGTCCCCCGGTGTAGCTTCATCTACGATTATGACACCCGCTGGCGACCCTGAAAAAAAAAAGCTCCACCGAAGGCTCCTGCCTGCTCCTCCATCCGACATTTCCTAAATGGCTAACAGGCAGGGCTACCTGATGACGTACAATTCATATGTGTTCCCACAGAAGGCAATAGCTGGGAATTTGCATATAAACCGCACCACAGTGCTCATAAACCCACATGACACTTTCAATTTGCAGCAAATTTGCATTGCCTTTGCACTACATATTTGTGAACCGGCTCCATAGAGAAGTCTGCCGGTTCACATGTCATGCGAATCAGATGGTGTTCAAAATGCATCCATTTAGCATATATTTGAACAGAGCCTAAGGCACAGCCTGCTTCTCTGTTCCTCTGTCGCTATGTGCATTCAACGAATCATCTAAGCATTTGACCTCAAAGGCAAGGTTTCCCTGCACAAGGCACACTTCACTAGATCACAGACGTCAGTGTGTTTCTCAGAATCGCAAGGCTGCCGCTTGGTATTCTGTTCACATGGTACTCTGTAGCTGTCACTGCTATTATGGTATTTTGCATAAATGCCGTGTTATTTTTAGAAATTAGGTTCTCTTGGTGTCTCCAGGTGTTACGTTTTACATATTTATGTACAGCCACAATTCCCAAAAAGTTAGGATGCTGTGTAAAATCCACATAAAAACAGAATGCAATGAGTTCAGTTGCTGGAGTTTTGGGAGAAGAATTTTGTCCCATTACATAGTTACATAGTTAGTCAGGTTGAAAAAAGACACAAGTCCATCCAGTTCAACCATAAAAAATAAAAAAAATAAAACACAGTACATCCTCCCATACACCCAACTCCATACCCACAGTTGATCCAGAGGAAGGCAAAAAACCCCAGCAGAGCGATGATCCAATTTGCTACCGGAGGGGAAAAAATTCCTTCCTGATCCCCCGAAAGGCAATCGGATTTACCCCGGATCAACTTTACCTACAAAACTTAGTACTCAGTTATATTATGTCCATTCTAACCTGATCTGCGATTCTAACTGCTTAACAGCCCTGGGTCAGCTTTGTATTTTTTGTTTAGAGAAGCGCCAATTATTTTAAATTAAAGCGGAGGTTCACCCTAAATATAAGATCTCCCATGCGATCCAGCATACTGGCGTCAGCGCCAGTATGCTGTTTGTTTTTTTTTTTGTTTTTAATAGCACACTTACTGTATTATTGTAGAATTCCTTTTCTGTCCCCCGCGGTGGACGGCTGTAGTATAGCGCGTCACATCTTCCTAAAATACCCGATATGGACTCGGGTAATCTCGGCGAAAATGCGGCGCCTGCGCACAGACCTAGGAGCTGACTGCGCAGGCGCCGTATTTCTCCGAGTCCTATTTCGGAGGGCGTGACGCGCCATAGCCGTAGGACTCGGAGAAATACGGCGCCTGCGCAGTCAGCTCCTAGGTCTGTGCGCAGGCGCCGCATTTTCGCCGAGATTACCCGAGTCCATATCGGGTATTTTAGGAAGATGTGACGCGCTATACTGGCGCCGTCCACCACGGGGGACAGAAAAGGAATTCTACAATAATACAGTAAGTGTGCTATTAAAAAAAAAAAAAAACCCAGCATACTGGCGCTGACGCCAGTATGCTGGATCGCATGGGAGATCTTATGTTTAGGGTGAAATACCGCTTTAAGGAAAGGTCTGGACTGCAGCTAGGCCAGTTAAGCACCTAGACTCTTGTACTACGAAGCCATGCTGTTGTCATAGATGCAGTATGCAGTTTAGCGCTGCTCTAAAACCTGGATACATCTTTCAGCATTGACAGTGCCTTTCCAAATGTACAAGCTGCCCATTCCATACGCACTGATGCACCCCATACACTCAGATGCAGGCTTTTGAACTGAGCACTGATAAGCCGGAAAGACCCTCACCTCTTTAGTGTCTGATGTGTCTGCCATAATGTCACAGTCACGAAAAAAATCGCAGATCCCTGCCATTAGTAGTAAAAAAAATAATAAAAATGCCATAAAACGAACCCCTATTTTGTAAACGCTATAAATTTTGCGCAAACCAACCGATAAACACTAATTGCGATTTTTTTTTTTTTTTTTTTAAACCAGAAATAGGTAGAAGAATACATATCGGCCTAAACTGAGGGAAAACATTTTTTTATATCTTTTTGGGGGATATTTATTATAGAAAAAAGTAAAAAAATATTGCATTTTGTTCAAAATTGTCGCTCTATTTTTGTTTATAGCGCAAAAAATAAAAACCGCAAAGGTGATTCAATACCACCAAAAGAAAGCTCTATTTATGGAAAAAAAAGGACGCCAATTTTGTTTGGGAGCCACGTCGTACGACCACGCAATTGTCAATTAAAGTGACGCAGTGCCGAATCGCAAAAAGGGGCAAGGTCCTTAACCTGCATAATGGTCCGGATCTTAAGTGGTTAAAAAGCATGCCACTCCTGTGAATCCCTGTACCCGGCTGTTTTGAATAACCCGGGGTATCAGGCAATCGCTCCCCCTCAGAGTAGTACAGTGTCACTATGCTGACACTAAACTACTCTGATGAAAGTATGTAAAAATGTAATGCATTTATTTTTTATTTTTAACATGGTCACCAGTCAGTATTCCTGATCACTGCCGAATATCTCATATGTGACAGTGTATTGCACTGGTGACAGTATGTGACTTTTTTTTTTTTTATTCTTGTCTTAAATTTTTTTTTATTGTGACCGTTACAAAAAACTCGCAATGAAAAGGGGTAATTTGGGGGATCATATTTGTACTATGCTGGCATTTTAACCCCTTCCTGCCGAGCATACGCATATATGTGGCCTCAGCTTTAGGGGGTTATACCGGGATGATGCCCGCAGCTGCAGGCATCATCCCGGTAACCTTTTGAAGTACAAAGGAGGGATTTGGGGTCTTTTGGACCCCCGATCCCTCCATAAAGATTACATGTCACCACCTATTACTGTCACAAGGGGATGTTTACATTCCTTGTGACAGCAATAAGTGATCAAAATGTTTTACGTTTTTTTTTAAACACATACAAATAAATACGATTTTTTTTATTTTTTTTAAAGCGCCCCCGTCCCCATGAGCTCGTGCAGCAAAGAACATGCATTTGCAAGTCGCGCCCGCATATGTAAAGGGTGTTCAAATCACACATGTGAGGTATCGCCACGATCATCAGAGTGAGAGCAATAATTCTTGCACTGGACCTCCTCTGTAACCTATGGAGATTTTTAGGTACCGTAGTTTGTCGCCATTCCACGAGTGTGTGCAACTATAAAGCATGACATATTTGGTATCTATTTAATCAGCAAAACACCATCTTATATCTTACATATACAAAAAAATTGGGATAACTTTTCTGAATTAAAAAAATACTAAACGGTAAAGTGTCGTCTTCCCCAAAAAGTTGCGTTTAAAAGCCCGCTGCACAAATGCCGTTTGACATAAAATATTGCAACAATCGCCATTTTATTCTCGAGATTCTCTGCTAAAATATATATATAAAATGCTTGGGGTTTCTAAGTAATTTTCTAGCCAAAATGTCAAAGGGTTTAGGGCCTCGAGAAATTACATAGGCTTGTCTCTGTTTGGTGTATAGTAAGCAGGATACTTTGTGGCATTTGTTTAGTAATGGCTTTCTTATGGCACTTGTGGCTGATATTTTAGTTGGTCTCCCTGATCGTGGTTTGGTTTCAAAAGAAACCTTAATTTTTCACTTCTTGATTAGAGTTTGAACACTGCTGATTGGCATTCTCAATTCCTTGGATATCTTTTTTTTTTTTTTTTTTTTTAATGTCCCTTTCCTGTTTTTATACAGTTGAGTTCCTTGCAGATCCTTTGACGGTTCTTTTGCTTTCCCCATGACTCAGTATGGTCAGTGCAGCACTGGATGAAGGCTGCAAGGGTCTGTCAGGAGTTCAGAAACTCATTTACCTTTTTATATACACACACACAACACACACACACACAGGTAGTTTGTGTTGTTTATTATGATTTAAAAAGCGTAAACACAGTTGATTGATAATAAATGGCTTTAGCCAAACACTAACCATGAGGGAAAAAAGAAAAGGTGTTGGTGTTATTCATCTTCTCTGAAAATTTTTCTTTTTACTCAAATGATGAAGGAACAGGAAAAATAGAGAGGGTGAATACCCTTAGTGGGGAGACACGGCAATTAAAAAATGAGGAGTCAAAAAAACAAAGGTTTAGCCTTTAGTTATACTTTACATTTTTATTTTTTTATTTCCTATATAGCAAGTAATAATTTATTTATTTGATCTTAACCCTTTCATGCCTAAGCCTATTTATGACATTTGGTGTTTACAAGTTAAAATCCGTATTTTTTGCTAGAAAATTACCTAGAACCCCCAAACATTATATATATATATATATTAGCAGAGAATCTAGAGAATAAAATGGCGATTGTTGCAATATTTTATGTCACACAGTATTTGTGCGGCGGTGTTTTAAACGCAACTTTTTGGGAAAAATTAACTTTTTAATGAATTAAAAAAAAAAAATAATTAAAAAGTAAAGTTAGCCTAATTTTTTTACATAATGTGAAAGGTGAAGTTGCGCCGAGTAAATAGATACCAAGCATGTCACACTTTTTATAATTGCACGCACTCGTGGAATGGCGTCAAACTACGGTACCTAAAAATCTCCATAGGCGATGCTTTAAACTTTTTTTACGGTTACCAGGTTAGCGGTACAGAGGAGGTCTAGTGCTAGAATTATTGCGCTCGCTCTCACGATCGTGGCGATACCTCATATGTGTGATTTGAACACCATTTTCATACGCGGGTGCGACTTCCGTATGCGTTTTCTATGTTGCGCATGCTCGCGGGGAGGGGGCGCTTTTTTTTTTCTTATTTATTTTTATAATATTCAATTTTGTGGGTTTTTTTTTACATTTTGACTACTTTTATTACTGTCACAAGGAATGTAAACATCCCTTGTGACAGTAATAGGTGGTGACAGGTACTCTTTATGGAGGGATCGGGGGTCTAAAAGACCCCCGGTCCCTCCTTTACACTTCAAAGTATTCAGATCGCCGAAAACGGCGATTCTGAATCCTGTTTACTTTTTTAAATCCGGTGCCATTGACAGCCGAGAAACCCGGAAGTGACGCCATGATGTCGCTTCCGCGTTTACACATTGCAGGCTGAATCAAAGCCGCGTACGGCTTTCATTCCGTCTGCGCCCGCACACAGGACGCTTCGGATCGAGGATCGGGTCTCCCGGTGGGATGGGAGGCCCGGTCGGGGGGGGGGGGGTGTCCCCTCCCGCTCCTCCGGCATAACAACCGAGCGGCTTTTAGTCACATCGGTTGTTATGTTTGGAAAGCCAATCGCCCGCTCTAAACAACAGTAACGGGATGATGCCTGCAGCTGCAGGCATCATCCCGGTTATAACCCCCTGAAACCCGAGGGCGCATATGTGCGTACGCTCGGTGTGAAAAGGTTAAAAAAAATTTTTACAGTTTCTTAAATGTATTTTTTGTTTTTAACTTAATTGCTATCACAAGAGGGGAACAACATCCCTTGTGACAGCACGGGCCACGATAGGTCCTTTTTATGGCCTCTGGCCTCTAATGCAGCCGATCATAAACAAATCGGTCTGACAGGCTGCTAGCGGCCAGATAAAGAGTCAAAACCGGAAGTGACCAAATCCCATTGCTTCTGGTTCCCTATGTGACAACGTCTGCTCCTCTCTCTCTCTGTTATGTGCAAATGTTGCCGCTGGTTGGAGCGCTCCCAAGCTCCATGATCAGACAAATCACTTCTACAATAAAGGCAACTACCAACTTAATTTTTTTATTTTGGGATGATGCCTGTAGCTACAGGCATTATCCCGATATAACCAAGGCCAACCGATTATGTCAAATGACAGCCTATGGTAGGCAAGTGATTAAAGTTCATTTTTTAGTAATGTGTAACATGTGACCAATGCACCAGTCCCTGCACCTCCTTATCCTCACCCATGACAGCAGGCAGGGGTTTTTCTCCCTGCATCCAATTTAAAAACAGCGTTGCTATGCACCAGCCACACATCCATTCTTTTACAGGAATCTGTGAATTAACAAACTACAAATCCCGTCTACCATTGTGACAGATGGCTTGCAGTCCTCAATGAACTTCAAGAGCGCTAGTGAGCACTCTAATAGGTCATTGACACTACCTTAACCACTTCAGCCCTGGACAATTTGGCTGCCCAAAGACCAGAGCACTTTTTGCGATTCGGCACTGCGTTGCTTTAACTGACAATTGTGCGATGTCGCTCCCAAACAAAATTGACACCCTTTTTTTCACACAAATCGAGCTTTCTTTTGATCACCTCCTGCGGTTTTAATTTTTTGCGCTATAAACAAAGAGTGACAATTAAAAAAAGCAATATTTACTTTTTGCTATAATTAATATCCCCAAAAAATATATAATTTTTTTCCCCCTCAGTTTAGGCCGATATGTATTCTACATATTTTTGTTAAAAAAAATCGCAATAAGCGTTTTATTAATCGATTTGCGCAAAATCGTCTACAAAATAGGGGATAGTTTTATGGCCTTTTTATTATTTTATTTTTTATTAGTGACTGCGACAATATGGTGGACATCTTGATTGGCCAACCCATGACATATCTTTCACACATGCTCTCAGAAGTTATTTCATCCCAGCACCAAAGGCATATCCATAATGTATACTAAGTGTAAGTGTACACCAAAAAGAATATTCCTAGCAGGTAAGGCAGAAGCTTTTATGGCAAAAAAGACATACCAAGTCTCTTCTGCCATAAAAGGCTACCTGTTCGCATTTAAAGCACTTTAGTTCCACTTTAAGACCCCTTTCACATTGAGGAGTTTTTCAGGCGGTACAGCGCTAAAAATAGCGCTGTTAAACCACCTGAAAAACTCCTTCACTGCATCCTCAATGTGAAAGCCCGAGGGCTTTCACACTGAGGCAATGAGCTGACGGGAGATAAGTAAATCTCTATAGAGGCGCATTGCGGGCGGTATTAACCCTTTCACGGCCGCTAGCGGGGGTTGTAAAATACTGCAGCGCAATACCGCCAGCGCAGCTCCCGCCGCAATGTGAAAGGGGCCTGAGGCTCATTCCCACATACCAGCTTGTGTTAGACTGTTACAGATGTTCTCAATAGTCGAGCATTCTCACTAGATTAGTTGTGGTTATTAGGTAGTATTGTTGGAGTTGTGGATTTTTTTAGTGCCTTGAGTTAAAGCACAAATTAACTTTGTGTTTATAACTCACTAATTTAATTAGTCATTGTTTTGTTCTGTTTTTGCAACGTAAAATCCAAATGGTTGTAATTACGTTTCTCCCAGGATAATACTTGTTTACTTAAACTGGATGACACACTTCCAGATTGTAATTGGATTAATAACCGTTCTTAAATTACATTTAGTCTTATGTAAAATTAGGAAGAAATTTAGTGAGTAAATCGGTTTAATTTAAGAATGATTGTGTTTCCTGCTTTGCAATATATGTATAGCTTGGAATGGATGCAATGATATCCAACATTTTATTTTACAAATGTATTACTATGCTTTGTTGTTTTGCAGCCATGAGCCACCTCAATGGCCAGAAAATGTATGGAAAAATTATCAGGGTTACATTGTCTAAGCATCAAACAGTCCAGCTACCTCGAGAAGGGCTTGATGATCAAGGGCTAACTAAAGACTTTGCCAACTCCCCTCTACATCGTTTTAAGAAGCCTGGATCTAAAAACTTTCAGAATATATTCCCACCCTCAGCAACCCTTCATTTGTCTAACATTCCGTGAGTAGTGCCACTTTTCTATAACTGCACTTTGCCTAACTTTACATAAAATGCTCAATAACTGTTTTTTTTTTATTTTTTTTATTTGATGGAAGATTTAATGTCAACATCTGTACAATTACACTCATTTATGAGATCACAGATTACATGATCATGTTTCCAATGCATTGCAATGTCTTTCCAATGTGAGGGAAACCCCTACTTGGTTGTCACAGAAATAATCATTGGAAGATTTCTGCCCAAGTTTTACCATATAATTTTAAAGTATGCTTAAAGTAAACCTTTTGGACCAGATTCACAGAGCGATTACGCCGGCGTTACAGGAGATGCGTGGCGTAAGTCTAATTTTGCGGATGCGTTTCGATGCGCCGCATACCCAAAACGAGATACGCAAGAAATCTACTTTTTTGGGACCGGCGTAAATTCGATAGACCGGCATATCCGTCCACGCAAAACTGCGCTAGACACACCATTGATTTGCTATTCAAATATGCAAATGAGGGAGTTATGGGGATCCACAAAAGAACGTTGGTGCAGCGCAAGCTACGTGCTGTGCGCAACAGCTGCATGTCCTGTCTAAAATTAGACCATATAAAAGGTGGTATAAAATTAGACAATTCGTCTACATGTCAGCTAAAGCAACACTGTTAGTGAGGAGCTGAGCAGTCACACTTGCTGGACAACAAACTGTATGCCAAGATGCCAGGGGCATCCTTGCTCATAGCTATACTAATGACTTTAGAGGAGCAAAGAAGGAGGAGGGCACGGAGGAGGGCACGGGAGAGGATATACCGCACACGCATAGACCTCTTTGGCATGAGTGATTCTGAGGTGTATCGCATCTTCAGATTCACCCCTCATGCCATCCTGGAATTAACTATAACCCTGCAGGAAGACATCACCAGCCCAACACACCGCTCACATGCAGTGCAGCCACTGGTCAAGGTCATGGCAACACTCCATTTTCTTGCCAGTGGCTCTTTTCAAAGAACAAGTGGAGTGGTGGCTGGGATGTCACAATCCTCCATGAGCAGATGTGTGCACCAGGTTGTCCCCGCAATCCTCAGATGCATGGCCAACCAAATCATCAAACCCACCACTGAGGAGCTGCGGCTGAATGCAATGACAGATTTCTACAGAATTGCCAGATTCCCACGCACCATCGGGGCCATTGATTGCACACATGTGGCACTCCAGCCCCCCCATGAGACAGAGCACATGTACCGCAATCGGAAGCATTGGCATTCCATCAACGTACAGGTGATAGTCGATGCCCAAGGCCTCATATGGCACGTCCGTGCCAAACACCCCGGATCCAGCCATGACAGCTACATATACAATCAGAGCCCCATCCCAATGGAATTCGAACAGAACGTGTATGGGGACACCTGGCTGGTTGGTGAGTGACATGGGTGGCAGGCATGACTGTCCCCCCCCATGATGCACACATCACAAGGGGCACATGCATGACTAACATCCTCCTGTTTTTTCCCTTACAGGTGACTCTGCATATGCACTGGGACCCCATCTCATGACTCCTATCCGGAACTCCCAAACCCCAGGAGAGGAAAGATACAATGAAGCCCACGCCCAAACACGTGCAGTGGTGGAGCGCACATTTGGCCTCCTGAAGTCACGTTTCCGATGCCTGGATAAGTCTGGGGGTACCCTGTTGTATTCCCCAAACTTTGTGTGCCAGATCATCGGTGCATGTTGCATGCTGCACAACTTCGCAGTGAGAAAGGGCCTGCAGATTGACATACGTGATGACCTGACCCCTGAACCAGACAATCCCCCCCCTAACCGAGGCTACCCCGTCTTCTGAGGGAAGAGCAGCCAGGAGACAGCTCACATTAGGCATCGTTGCACGTTAAACACACACATTAATCATGGCACAATGAGAATGCATGCATGCACACCACTGTGGTCCCTAGCACAGACACATCACATCCTCATCAAATTGAATTAGCACAAGCCCACCATGCAGGACTTGTGAGCAGCCACGCCACGGCTCCAATTATGTCACTGTACATTCATACACCATTCACACTGACCTGGGGATCACTTCCCCCTGGTCCTGGGGAACCCTTCTCCACCACAAATGAGGGTGACACTCCTTTTTTTCCGGCAGGAATGTCACCCCCACATTCTAAAATCATTCACAACAAAAAAAAAAACTTGACCAGCAAACAAAAAAAAATCATTAAAAAATAAAGTCCAAAAGAAAAAAGGGGGAAACCAAATTAATGCCGCTGGGCCCGGCTCCTCGGGGGAGACTCATGGGGGGGGGGGGGGTAATCCGGGGAAGGAGGACCAGCCCCTGGTATCTGCCCACCTGGCGGCCTGCCCTCCAAGGCCACGGCAATTCTGGTCAGGCCAGCATTTAGTGATGCCGTATTGGCCTGAAT
Organism: Rana kukunoris; assembly: GCA_029574335.1. Lineage (NCBI taxonomy): Eukaryota > Metazoa > Chordata > Amphibia > Anura > Ranidae > Rana > Rana kukunoris. The sequence goes on from CM056055.1 coordinate 135,153,572, forward strand.
AGCCTGGGTGAGGGCCCTCACATCCTGCCCAACGTCTGCTGTAGTAGTCTGGAGTTGGTTTAGGCAGTTTGTAAGAGCCAGGGAGTGGAAGTCCAGGTCCCCAAGCGTATCCTTTATGGAAGACAGGCTCTCCTCCATCCGCACCAAAGTCTGGCTGACCTGTCCCAGATGGTGGGTCTGAAGGGTCTGGTCCCTTCTCAGATTGGCGGGCAGAACCTCGGCCACCCCCCTGGTCTTCTGGGACGACTTCCTGTCTCCAGCTGATGCTTGTGGCCGGGGAGAAGGGGAGGCCCTTGGGAGGGGAGCCCTGTTGGGGGAGGAGTGGGAGGGGCTAGCCCTTATGGAGGGCTGGCTGCTGCCAGCCAGAGAGGAAGATTCCTCCAAAAACAACAATCCACTGGCTGACATGACATCAAACTCCTCCGAGGACTCCGGCCTTGTCGGGGGGTCGTCATCAGGCTGTTGTCCCGGGGATGGTGCGGTCAGGCCAGATGGCCCAGCACCCTCCTGCACATCTGTGGATGACACAAAACATTCACAGGTTGGAGGATCCACACACTTGCCACATATTCCTTTCCCCCCCTCCCCCACACATGCTACACACCAGATAGGAAAAAAAAAACCTTACCTGGCATCACGGCTTCATGACTGGAGTCCTAGCCAGGCAGGCTCTCCACTTGTTGTCTATTAAAGGTGTGGGCCACCGCACGCTCCTCCACTGTCAGCCTAACAGGGCATGGTGGGCCCCCTCCAGTGCCCCTGGCATGGGCTGCCATTTTGGCCAGCTTCCCACGGACCACACGCCGGAGGTCATTGATTTTCTTTACGATCCCCCCCCCCCCCCCAATGCATTTACCTGGTCAGTAATGTTCTGCAAAATCTCCTTCTTCCTGGCCGGGGTGGTGTTGGCACTCTCCGGGCCGTGAAGGAAACGCCCATATTGGGTAAGGGCCCGGGCAATAATTTGTTTCTTCCCCAAAGAAAAATTGCTCTTGTGCTTCCTCTCAGTCATACTCATACAACAACTCTCTCCCAAACAATCACCAAAAATCACACACAAAAACAAGCAGGAAAAATCAAGCAACAAAACAAACAAACAAAATCTATCAACCAAAAAGTCTCACAACCAGTCACCAAAAAACACTATCAAATATATTCTACAAAACACTAGATCAAACAGTCAACAAATATCACAAAGACAAGTCACAACGCAACAAACAGAACAAAAGCACCTTGCTGTATAAGAAGGGATACAAAGGGATGTGCTTTTGCAAAGGAAGTGCGTTTGTGTCTATTTATGATGTCTGCGTAGTTCACTAAGTTGCCCGGGTCCACTTCCACTGATTGCGCCGTTCTTGAGTTGTGAGCATGCGCACAGAGGTGCTGACCATGGTCTGCTTCATGTGCGCATGCGCGAGTCGGCCGGCCCTTCATTTGCATGGGGTCACGGCTCATTTCAATGAAACACGCCCACGTCCTTCCCAATTTGAATTACTCCGCCTTACGCCTCGGAATTAACGTTACTCCGGCGCTAATTTCTGCGCAAATACTACGAGGATAAGGTGATTGCGCCTCTACATTGCGCCGGTCTAACGTAAAGGAGGTGCGCTACGCTGGTCAAAATATGCGCCAATGTACGTGAATCTGGCCCTTTGTGTTTTACTAAAGCTTACAATGGTATCTTGCAGGTACCCTAACATCTTTCCAGGTTGAGGGTAAAGGCTGAGTAAGGACTGTGTCACACTGGTGATCCTGTAGCTGGCCAAGACTTTGCCAGCAATAGGATTGCTTTAGAGAACACAAAAGGGAGAGAAAACACTCACCTGCTTGCAGATGTCGCCTCCATGCTGGCTAGAGGAGCAAGACATCACTCAGGTTTTGCTGCATGTAAACACATACAAAGCAGGCATGTGTCAATCCTGCCTTTTTGTAATTTGTCTATGACTGGTGAATTCTCACTAGTGACTGGCTCGCTAGTGCCATATGGACCTTAGCCCTGCTCCTTATGATTACAGCTGTCCAATGACAGGACCTCTGTGGCCAGTAGAAGCTCCTGATTCTGACCATTGATTCATAGGGAGGTGGCCAAGGCTTAACTTTGAGATTTTAGCATTCTAAACACAACACACCCCTAGATCTGCACAATCAAAAATATAGTATTTTCATTTACTATGCACAACTGTGCAAAATTTTAGGCAGGTCTGAAAAAAAAAAGTGTTAATAGTTATTAACCACCCTTCGCACGCTGCTTTTTAAGGGTAGGTTCCAAAAATCTTGAAGGATTAAGCACAGATCTCCTGTGAATGTTGGCTGCCTCAAATCCTTCTGTCTGTTCATGTAATGCCAGACAGACTTGATGTTGACTTGCTGTGAAGGGGTCAAACCATCACTTCCAAGACAACTTGTTCTTTTTGGGGTTATTGTCCTGCTTCAGAATAGATTTGGGGCAGTCACACACCTCATTGATGGTATGGCATGATGAATTAGTATCTGCCTGTATTTCTCAGCATTTAAGGACACCATTTGATCCTGACCAAATCTGAAACTCCATTTGCAGAAATGCATCCCTGAACTTGCAAGGAACCGCCACTATGCTTCACCATTGCCTGCAGACGCTCATTATTGCACCACTCTCCAGCCCTTAAGGAAAAAATTGCCTCCTGCTACAGCCAAAAATGTTAAATTAACACATTAGTCCAGAGCACCTGCTGCCATTTTTTTTTCTTTCAACCCAGTTACTAGTAATGTCTTTTATCTGCTGCGGTTTCCTTTGGCTGACCACTGTGTCTGCAGTCCTTAACGTTGCCCTTAACGTTGCCCTTAAACTGCACATCTTGAAACCCCAGTCTGCTTTAAAATCTTTGCCTGGGAGAGAACTTGCTGGTGCAGTATATCTATCTTTTATGTCTTGTTGGTGTTCAGTCTTGCCATTGTGTATGTATGACCGGTGACATAAAGCAGTCTGCCACAACCTCACTTTAGTAGCAGAGTTTGGCTGTTCCTTATCCAGTTTTAAGTCACTTACACAGGTGTTTCAGTTAATGACTGCCTCAACCTACATATGCATTTGAATAGCACCTGCTTGGTATAATCAGTTAATCTTACAATTCTAGTCCTACAAAAGGCCTGATATTGTGCAAGTGTAATGCCGCGTACACACGGTCGTTTTTTGCGATGAAAAAAAAACAAAGTTTTTTGTGAAGTAAAAAACGACGTTTTTGAAACGTCACTTTCAAAGACGATGTTGCATACACACCATCGTTTTTTTCACAAAAAACAAGGTTACGTTCACCACACTTTTCCATTGAAGCTCGCTTCATAACTAGCTTCTGGGCATGCGCGGGTTGAAAAACGTCGTTTTAAACGACGTTTTTGCTACACACAGTGACTTTTTGTGAAACAAAAAAAACGACGTTTTGAAAAACGACACCAAAAATTCAAGCATGTTGGAATTTTTTTTTGGTCGTTTTTTTTAAGACAAAAAACGACGTTTTGCCCACACACGATCAATTTAAATGACGTTTTAAAAAACGTCGTTTCTTTATCGTACATAACGGGACACAGAGCGGCAATCCATTACTATGTGGGTTATAGAGTCTACCTTCAGGTGTGGACACTGGTGTAATTAACTACACAGGAAGTTCCCTCCCTATGTAACCCCTCCCATACTGGGAGCTCCTCAGTTTTTTCATCAGTGTCTAAGGTGTTGGTCACGAGTGAACATGTGCTCTTAGGAGCTCCACTGGAGGGATCCATGCTGGATGTAAAAAACCTCCATAAATCCGGATCCGTCCAAGGTGCTTCATAGCCAAAGTGGACGGTACCCGGGCCTCGGTACGAAGAACGAGGTTTAGCCTATAATGCCTCTCTGCGGAGGGCTGGATCCTGGGTTCCAGAACTTTGTGCCTTCTAAGGACCAAATGTTTTTTCTGCTGCCAGGATGCTATATAGGTCCAGGGGAGTTGGTGTTCCTGCCATGGACCCCGGTCCCTGAAGGTCTAGGACAATACCCATGGTGAAGGGGGAAGATTGGGCCTCTTGCTTGGCAATACCCTGCAGTGTGGAGAAGGTAAGAGGAGGGCCTACGGGACTTGGTTCGACAGTAGGTCCTCCGTGGGGGACTTGGGTCTCGCCTATATTATGCTTCTATGCATGGGCAATGTAAACCACTATGTCTTCTGAGACAGGATGGCTCAGGGCACCCATATACCTCCCCTAGCCGGCATGCAGCCTGGCCCACCATGTCTGTTAGACAGGATGGCTGCAGTACCTATATATCTCCCCTTGAAGGGGCCGGTACATAAATAAAAAAAAATATGCCCTTAATCCTATACAAAGGATTGTCTTCCGTGAGTAGTTGCAAGTCTTATCTGTGTTTCCACTACTATGGGCAGTAGAATACATGCCTGATGTTTTTGCTTACCATGCTTTCCAGAAAACGGAAGCTTAAGTGTTAGCTGATCTATTGTGTCCCACTTCCTCCGCTTCAGGCTCTACCATGTTGCACGTGCTCACCGGCTCAGTGCAGTCGCAGAGAAGGCTCTTCAAAGGGCCTGGACGTCAGAGCTCTGTAAAGCTAGGGGGACACAAACGTAAGCACCTTGTGTGAGTTGGATACAGATTCATCTAAGCCGCCTACTCGCATCTAGCTGTGCAGATTAGCAGGCATTGTGTCAGACTAAATTCAGCTATTTGATGCACCTTGGTTAAGTGCCTCTGCTTTAGCTTAGGACTTGGTCTCCCCATTGAATAAGGTCAGGGGTAGGAATATAAAGAGGGATCGCCACCTGAACCTGGTGGACCCTTATTCTCCTCTGAAGAGACTTAAACAGCTCATAGATTGAGCCATCAGACCTGTCAGGCAATGCAGCCTTCCCCCAACATTGCAATCACTCTGCATGTGTTTTGTGTTTTGCAAGAAAAAAAAAAGGGGGGGGGGTGTTCCCCTTTTCCTGCTTTAATCCTGAAACAAAGGGATTAGAAAGCTTGGGGATAAAAGTTTCACTGTCAGAGGACAGGAGACAGGAGCTGCAGCCTAACAAGGAGAAGCTATCAAAAGCCCTACAGGTTCTGATTACACCTCTATCTTCTCCTTAGAGTGTAAAGAGAGGTTTTCCTATAGGTGGCTAGTAAGACCTCCATATAATCCTCAGCCTGGTGTCGGCTTCAGGCTAACCAAATGCATCGGAGGGATGCACAGTTGCGGGCACACATTGCTAATGTCTCTTAATTGAGGAAACACACATCTGCAGAGGATAATTTCCTCTTTACCAGTCCGCATGTTGCATAACATACATGAGTTTGGAATGCATGTGGGATAAAAAACAAGTAACAGAGCAGATTCTATTGTGGATCGCATAAACATACATGTTTCTGTCTATATGGTGCTGCATGTTTCCACAAAAGAGGTCGCATAAAAGATGCTTGTAATGCTGAATCGCATAAAGACGTTTGTAGGCATAAAAATGCTGAATCACACATGATTACCTGATCACCCAAGTCCTTGTTTCCCCCAAGGATGTTTGGTTACACAGAAGAGGTTTGTTTCCACAGAAAGGCCTAAAATCGCATAAAGTTGCTTGGATGCAAAAAAGATGCTGGATCACACATGGTTAACTGATCATCAGTGTCCTGGATTACCCAAGGATGTTTGGTCACACAAATAGGCTTGTTTCCACAAAGGTACCTAAAGTCGCATAAAGATGCTTGTATGCATAAAAATGCTGAATCACACATGATTACCTGATCACCCAAGTCCTTGTTTCCCCCAAGGATGTTTGGTTACACAGAAGAGGTTTGTTTCCACAGAAAGGCCTAAAATCGCATAAAGTTGCTTGGATGCAAAAAAGATGCTGGATCACACATGGTTACCTGATCATCAGCGTCCTGGATTACCCAAGGATGTTTGGTCACACAAATAGGCTTGTTTCCACAAAAGTACCTAAAGTCGCATAAAGATGCTTGTATGCATAAAAATGCTGAATCGCATAAAGGATGCTTGTATGCATAAAAAGGTTGAATCACACAGGATTACATGATCACCCAAGTCCTTGATTCCCCAAAGATATTTGGTCACGCAAAGAGGCTTGTTCCCACAGAAATGCCTAGAATCGCATAAAGAGGCCTGAAGGCAAAAAAATGCTGAATCACACAGGATTACCCGATCACCCAAGTCCTGGATTACTCAAGGCCTAAAGGGATCGCTTAAAGATGCTTGAATGCAAAAAGAAGCTGGATCACACATGGTTGTTGGATCAACAGAGTCCTGGATTACCCAGGGATACTTGATCACATAGAGAGGCTTGTTTCACAGAAATGCCTAAAGTCGCATTAAGATGCTTGGGTGCATAAGGATGTTGGAACGCACAGGGGTGCTTGGTCACACAAGGGTTCTTGTCCGCACAGTAGTGCTTAAAGTGCATAAGATGTTGATCGCATGGAAGATGCTGAATCGCATGCATGGTTACTTTAAAGTTGCACATGGTGGCTTAATTAAGCAATACAGGATGCCTTGTGTTTGCATAGAGATACGTGTCTGCATGGGTTCATGTTGCACATTGTTGCATAACACGTTTATAGCACATGCTTGCTTGCTTGCAAGGATGCTCGTTCCAGAGCACACATGCTATATGCATGTTTGGCGTGAGACATATTTATATGATTTCATGCTTCCATGAACACACACTGCCATGTACACACGCCTCCATTGAGGCATATGGCTTTAACACTTGCCACATACACATATGGGGAGCCAGTTGCATATGTGTTTATTTACTTGGGACTGCAGAGGTTATCTGCGTTGTGCAGGGGAACAGCACTATCTCCAGTTGGTGGTCTTGCCCTTTTGGGTTAGCCTCTGTGTCTGGGTTGTCAGGGTGCTAGGGCCCGCCTCTAGCAGGTCTGTAGGCCCAGGGTATAGCAGTAATGGCATACGGAAGCAGACTCCTGCTGATGGATCAGTCAGCAGCATGGCTGGACCTAAGGGTGTCCAGCATGGTCAGGTATCTGGATCTCCTGGGTTAGGATTCCAGTCTAAAGATACATTCTTCATTGACAAGAAGCTGGGTATGTTTTGCACCAGGAGAGTGCTTTTGGCCTAAGACAAGACCATCGCTATAAGAAAGCTGGTCTAGGTGGTTACGGCAAGGAACAGTTCCTTACTTTTGGCCTTCTGCTTAAGGCACTAGAGAAGATGCTGCTTCATTCAAGACAGTTCCCTATACTTTTATTCAGGACTGTTATAAACAGTATTGTGTTGGCCTAGAAGGAGTGGATCTTGACCTAGCATTATCCAAAGAACCGGTCCCAGAGATAGGCTGGAATTCCTCTTGGTGGTTCTTAACTAAAGGGTTTGCCAGGTCAGGAAGAGACCTTGGCCCAGGGGAAGTAGTCAAGCTCCAATGGAGCCTTATCTGTCAGCTAGAGCTACCGATGGAGCATCTGGCTTAGGGGCCTGAACGTTCAGGGGCTGGTTGGTTCGGTCAGAGTTCAATCAGACTATACCATATCAAGTGATTTACTTAATTTACCAAGGAGGAGCTTGTGCCTTGCCTATTGACATTCGTCATTTCATGAAATGCAGAATTGGCAGGCGATTCACTGTAGCCGTCAACAAGTGTCTCCAGGAGAAGGACCTCTACACCCCGACTGTTTTCCTGACCAAGGGCTACAGAAATAGTACCCTGTACATAAGATGTATTGGCGTCCAGGCTCAACAAGAAATTGAACAGCTTGAGGTCAAGGACAAGGGATCCACCCGCATGCGGGGCAGATGTGTTAGTAATCTGGTGGGACCAGTGGTCACTGGTTATGCCTCTCCCCCCAGTGCCGCGGCGTTTGTGGCTTCCATGCAACATTAGAGGATGGCGGAAGCTGGCCTGATTACTCCGGCATAGCCCTGACGACCTTTTCTGTGCAGGGACAGTAGGGGTGGTAGTAGAGGACCCACGGTCCTTTACATCTTGTCCAGGCCTACTTCGAAGGGGGTATTACATCCTGTCGTGCAACAGGTGAATTAATGGTCTGGCTATTTTAGCCCACATTCTTCAGGATCAGGGTTTTAGAATCAACGGCACTTCCTTGATTCATACAGGAGGGCTGGCCTCCAGGACCAGATATCCCAGGATCGGGAGAGCCCATGTTCCTGGTATGAAACAGATGGTGGCATCCTTGGAAGTTTGTCAAAGATAAAATTCCTGCCTTCCGGAATTTGGAAAGGAGACGGAGCCAGCCTTAAGTTACATCAAGGATCCGATCTCGGCCTTGCCTCCAAAGGTCGCGTGCTTCACACTCTTTGTTCCGAGCCATTATACAAGGGGTGACGCGCATAAGTCCACCAGTTTAGTCGCCCTTGTGCTTGGAGGATTGGCTCTAGTTTTGTCGGCTTACAGGGTCCGCTCTGTGGGCCGATGCACCATATTTCCCTTCAGCGTTTAACAAGGGAATTGGTGTTCTTGGTTGTGGTAGCCTCCAAGAGAGTTTCAGTATTGGCAACCTCTTGGTATAAAACCATACTTATTCTTACTAGTACTAGTAGGGTGATGTTAATCCTCACCCAGCCTTATTTACTAGAAGGATCTAGTGTTCATTTGAATCTAGATATTCTTACCTCCCCCTTTTTCAAAACCTTTCTCTCAGTAGAGATGAGAGCAGTTAAATATCTATCTGAAGGTTCAGATATAGAAATCTGAAGTTTTTATTGTGCTGCCAGAAGACCCTAGATGTGGGCAGCCAGTGTTCAGTTCAGCTATTAAAATGGTTACACTCTCTCCTTTGGAGTAGAAGGGTCAAGGCCTATCTGAAGCGGCTGCTCGGATACGGAAAGCTGATGTTATTGCGCTACCAGGAGGCCCCAGGAAGGGGCAGGCAGCGTCTAAAATCAACTGTTGTCAAGATTGATTCATCAGGGTATTATTCAGGCTTGTGGTTCGGAGAGTGGGACTCCCCCTGTTTCTTGGGGGGGGGGGGTGCTCCGTAGCAGGATAGTAAGCGCTTTATGCGCGATGCTTTACCGAGCCTTTATGACGCAGATTTTCAGGGCTGCAACTTGGCGTCTGTGCTTAGGTTCACTGATTCTTGTCAGATGTACATAGGAGGGCAAAAGGATGCAGCTTTTTGGCGCAGTATGCAGCATGCAGCATTATAGATCCTCACATCTGATGGCGGCCTGCGTTGTTTGTGTCTCCCTCCCCTCAGTAAGCATTGCTTTCGGACATCCCACATAGTAATGGATTGCCGCTCTGTGTCCCGTGATGTACGATAAAGAAAATAGGATTTTTTATGACGGCTTACCTGTAAAATCCTTTTCTTGGAGTACATCACGGGACACAGAGCTCCCGCCCCTCTTGTTTGGGGATATTGGGACACTTATTGCTTTGCTACAAAAACTGAGGAGCTCCCAGTATGGGAGGGGTTATATAGGGAGGGAACTTCCTGTGTAGTTAGTTACACCAGTGTCCACACCTGAAGGTGGACTCTATAACCCACATAGTAATGGATTGCCGCTCTGTGTCCCGTGATGTACTCCAAGAAAAGGATTTTACAGGTAAGCCGTCATAAAAAATCCTATTTTTTTTTGCAGCTTAGCCATCTACAGCTCAAACATGTCATGGTGGGCATGAGGCCATAGACTAACATGGACATGTTAAGCTGCAAAAAACGCACAGAAAAGTGGCTGTAAAAACGCCAGTGGAAATGAGCCCTTAAAGCTGTATCTTTACTTTCTGGGACATGATTTGGTATTTTTTGCAAAGTGAAATAGCACCACATTCTGTAAGCTCTGGGGAAAATTCCCTTTCCAAAGTGAAAGGTCTGTTTGCCTTTAAGTCAACCCCCATGTGTAAAGATTCACTTCAATTATCCAGTAAACTGAAAAGAAAATCTTGGTTTACCTATTTCTTCTGCACACGATTGAGTAGTTGAATTGAATATTCACACAATTTATTATTAAAATTCTTTAGTAAATCAGCCTATTTATCTCTAGATTAATGGTTTCAAGCCAAGTAGCTGCTAAATACAGATCTAGTCCAATTGCCTGCTGTATTGAACACTGGCAAACAAGGTTTTCAGGTTTGCGTTTATACTATGTAAAACGTCCCCGTGCAGCTACCCAGGACCATCAACCACCTGCCTACAGAGCTTAGCTAGGCAACACCAAAAAGTATATAATATATACCAAAAGGCTTATTTATTTATATAATAAAAATAAATTCTTGTGCTCCACTTATATTTTTTCACATTATGATTCACTATCTCATATATATAGATATAATATGCGCATAAAAAAATACTAATCTTTCAACTAAAAACACTTACATAAATTGTTATAACATTTGTGATTCAAAATTGGTGGGGGGACACCTAAAATGTCTCTCCACCCAATAGTGTCACAAATGTGTTTTTATAAACTCCTAAAGCTCCATGCACATTGGAGCTGATAAACTGCAGTTTGTTGGAGTTTGGGTGTTTTTTTTAAAAAGCCCATAAACTCCACTCTTAGCCTATGTGTCCATGCACACTTGGATGTTTTCAGCTTTGAGCAGTGGGTTTTTTCTCTGAACTCCCGAAAATCACGTTCAAGTTTACGTTTTTTACCTCAAAAATACGCCAAACGCTAATAAACGCTCAAAAATGGGGCTTGCCAGCATTTTTTTGGCGTTTTTTGATCCATTGAAAATAAAAAAAACGTTAATGCTGAAAAACACTAAACGCTAATGCAAAAATATTAAACTTTGAAAGACTCCCTGCAGAGCTATTGCCGTTTTTAAAACATTATTTTAGTGTCCAGTGTGCATGGAGCCTAATAAGTTAAAGTATCCACAAAAAAAAGTGTTCATAAATAATAGGCTAAATCCTGTCAGTTCTGTAACTACCAATAATGTACCGTATGCTGTGCAAATGAAATGCTTCTGTTGTGGCAATAATGATTTGCATTGTCATTTATACATCGTTTTACAAAGTGTTTCCTAACTGGTTTTCACAATGGGGTTGAATCACAATACGTTTGTTTGAGGGCTTTTTACACCTGAAACATATTGCGAACCTGTAGATAAAACAAACTTTTTTTTTCAACGTTCCCATTTCAGGACAACGATTACTGAGGAAGACTTGCGCACTCTGTTTACTAACACAGGAGGAACCGTCAAAGGATTCAAATTTTTTCAGTAAGTTTTTTTTTTTTTTTTTTTTTAATATACATACCAGTATTTATTTTAAGTTTTATGATACTATGGTGTATTACACATATATACATATTCAGCTAAGTCTATCCAATAGTTTGAATGCAAAGCAAGAGAATGGGGAAGTTAAGAGAATATGTGCATGTGTGTGTATGTACAGTTGCAATAAAAAGTATGTGAACCCCTTTGGAATGACATGGAGTTCTGCACAAATTGGTCATAACATGTGATCTGATCTTCATCTAAGTCGCAACAATAGACAATCACAGTCTGCTTAAACTAATAACACACAAATAATTAAATATTACCATGTTTTTATTAAACACACCATGTAAACATTCACAGTGCAAGTGGAAAAAGTATGTGAACCCCTAGACTAATGACATCTCCAAGAGCTAATAGGGGTGAGGTGTCAGCCAACTGGAGTCCAATCAATGGGATGAGATTGAACGTGTTGGTTACAGCTGCACTGCCCTATAAAAAAACACACACCAGTTCTGGGTTTGCTTTTCACAAGAAGCATTGCCTGATGAGAATGATGCCTCGCACAAAAGAGCTCTCAGAAGACCTACGATAAGAATTGTTGACTTGCATAAAGCTGGAAAGGGTTATAAAAGTATCTCCAAAAGCCTTGCTGTTCATCAATCTACGGTAAGACAAATTGTCTATAAATAGAGAAAGTTCAGCACTGCTGCTACTCTCCCTAGGAGTGGCCATCCTGTAAAGAAGACTCCAAGAGCACAGCACAGACTGCTCAATGAGGTGAAGAAGAATCCTAGAGTGTCAGCTAAAGACTTACACTGGCATATGCCAACATCCCTGTTAGTGAATCTACGATGCATGAAACACTAAACAAGAATGGATTTTATGGGAGGATACCACAGAGGAAGCCACTGCTGTCCAAAAAAAACATTGCTGCACGTTTACAGTTTGCTCAAGAGCACTTGGATGTTCCACAGCAGTACTGGCAAAATATTCTGTGCACAGATAAAACCAAAGTTAAGTTTGGAAGAAAAGCACACTATGTGTGGAGAAAAAAAGGCACAGCACGCCAAAACCTCATCCCAACTGTGAAGTATGGTGGTGGGGGTATCATGGTTAGGGCTGCTTTGATGCACCAGGGCCTGGACGGATTGCTATCATCGAAGGGAAAATGAATTCCCAGGTTTATCAAGACATTTTGCAGGAGAACTTAAAGCTATCTGTCTACCAGCTGAAGCTCAACAGAAGATGGGTGTTGCAGCAGGACAACGACCCAAAGCTTAGAAGTAAATAAACAACAGAATGGCTTAAACAGAAAAAAAATACTCCTTCTGGCGTGGCCCAGTCAGAGTCCTGACCTCAACCCGATTTTGAGATGCTGTGGCATGACCTCAAGAAAGCTATTCACACCAGATATTCCTAGAATATTGCTGAACTGAAACAGTTCTGTAAAGAGGAATGGTCAAGAATTACTCCTAAGCGTTGTGCACGTCTGATCTGCAACTACAGGAAACGTTTGGTTGAAGTTATTGCTGCCAAAGGAGGTTCAACCAGTTATTCAATTCAAGGGTTCACATACCTTTTCCACTTGTACTGTGAATGTTTACATGGTGTGTTCAAAGAAATCATGGTAGCATTTAATTCTTTGTGTGTTATTAGTTTAAGCAGACTGTGATTGTCTATTGTTGTGACATATATATATATATATATATATATATATACATTCAGGCATCACTCAGATATAAAAAAAAATTCAGACGGTGATTCTTCACTGTAAGAAGAATCATAGTGGCTGTTCAGCCACTTGATTGTTCTTACAGACGGCAGGAGGGTACGTCCCGTCTGATGCTTTTACCTACTCCCCCGTCTGGTCGGCGAGCCGGAGAAGGAATGCGCCGGAAGTTGGTCACAGAGAAAACCGAAGGCCAGTTGGTCCCCGACACTCTCGCAGGACTGGGCGCGTCGTTATGCCATCACGTCCAGGCTGGCTTAAGTAAACAATGCCGGGTACTCGGTTGGAAAGCCTGAGATTGTTAATTTTTTTATCTCAGGCATTTCAGCCTGGAGGAGAGAGATGTTAGGGTCTTATAGATCCCACATCTCTCAATAAAGAGGACCCGACACAAACTATTCCTATTACAAGGGTTGTTTGCAAAGATTTCAAACTGCTTTCTCGTTGTCAATATGGGGTTTTGTTTGTATAATTTTGAGGGAAAATAATGAATTTAATCTATTTGGGAATAAGGCTGTAACATAACAAAATGTGAAAAAAGTGAAGAGCTGTGGATACTTTTTGGATGCACTGTAAGTGGCTGTTTATTAAAAGTCAGCAGCTACAGTTTTTGTAGCTGCGGACTTTAAATCTGTACACATGAGACTTGAGCTCCTCTTTAACCACTTAAGCCCCAGACCATTTGGCTGGCCAAAGACCAGAGTACTTTTTTGCGATTAGGCACTGCGTCGCTTTAACTGACAATTGCGCAGTTGTTTGACGTGGTTTCCAAACAAAATTGACATCCTTTTTGTTCCCCCACAAATAGAGCTTACTTTTGGTGGTATTTGATCACCTCTGCGTTTTTTTTTTTTCTTTGTTGTTGTTTTTTTTTTGCGCTGTAACGCAAAATAGTGACAATTTTTTTTATATATATATATTTTTTTTTTGCTATAATAAATGTTCCCAAAAAATATATATAAATAACGTTTTTCCTCAGTTTAGGCCGATATGTATTCATATACATATTTTTGGTAAAAAAAAAAAAAAAACGCAATAAGTGTTTGGTTTGTGCAAAAGTTATAGGGTCTACAAAATAAGGGATAATTTTATGGCATTTTTATTAGTTTTTTTTTTTACTAGTAATGGTGGTGATCAGCAATTTTTTATCGTGACTGCGACATTATGGCGGACACGTCGGGACACTTTTGACACCATTTTGGGACCATTATCATTGATACAGCGATCAGTGCTATAGAAATGCACCGATTACTGTAGAAATTACACTGGCAGTGAAGGGGTTAACCAGCAGGCGGTGCTGAAGGGATTAAGCGTGTCCTAGGGAGTGCTTCTAACTAGGGTTGTATCAATGGCACTTTTTTGAGACGAGTACAAGTACCGATACTTTTTTTTCCCAAGTACTCGCCGATACCGATAATTGTTTTTATCTTTGTGTGACAGTGGCAGGTTTTTTTTTTGTCTTTTTTGGGGGGGGGGGGGCAGTGGATTGTCAGATTGTCAGTGTTTTTGTTTTTGTGTTTTTTTTTTTTTTTTTTTTTTTTTTTACTTAAAAAAAAAAAATTATTGCTTTTTTTAAATCAGCCCTATTGGGGGTCTTTGGAGAGATATCAGGGGTCTTAACAGACCTCTGACATCTCCCCTTTAAGACAGAGAAAGAGACTAAGGACACAGATTCCCCAGTCCCTTTCTCAGCAGGCTTAGCTAAAATGAATGGAGAGAAGCTTCTCTCCATTCATAAACTGAAGCATCATAAACACAGGTTATGATGCTCAATTGTGTGAATGGACAGAGACAGTGATCACTGACTCTGTTCATTCGGAAAAGGTAGGAGCCGGGTTTAGCGGCTCCTACCTCCGCTCTCCATCCTGACAAATTGAGGGGGGGGGGAGAAGACAGCACGGAGAAGACTTGCAACTCCCCTGCCGCACCGATCACCCTGACTGCCGAGGTATCGGGTGAGGCATCGGAGCATTTCCCCCGAGTACAAGAACTCGGGAAATGCTCAGTATCGGTACTAGTATCTGTATTGGGACATCCCTACTTCTAACTGTAGGGGGGATGGGCTGTGTATGACACGACACTGATCACCTCTCTCGATTACAGGGAGCGGTGATCAGTGTCCTGTCACTAGGAAGAATGGGGAAATGATTGTTTACATTGCCTCTCTTCTTGAGAGGATCGCAGGTATCCCTGTGGACATTGAGTTCACGGGACCCGGGGTCGGAGTCACGGAGCTTGCGAAGCACGCCTACAATGCCACATCTTAAGGGGGAAGTATATATGTGTCAATCTGCCCACATGAGTCATTGTGTTGACGTATATATGCATGAGCCGGTCCTTTAACCACTTCCCGCCCAAGAACGTCATATGACGTTCTGGACTTTTAGTTGGGATATCTGAAAGCTACCTGCAGCTACAGGCATCATTCAGATATCCATCTCTTCAGCCGGCGATCCTGTACACCATAAGAACGATCATAGTGGCAGTTCCGCCGCTTGATCGTTCTTATAGGCGGCGGGAGGGGACGTCCCGCCTCCACCCGGTGCTTCTCCGGGCTCTCCCTTGCCATCGGAGACCCAGAGAAACAATCTGCCGGCGCGGAATGGGAGGCATAGAGATGACCAGTCATATCTATGATCGTCTGAGGCCCGGGCGCAATGTTATGATGTCACGCCCAGGTAACGGAATGTAAACACAGCCGCAATCAGGGTTGAAAGCATTAGATCTGTGAATTTTTTATCACAATCTAATGCTTTCCAGCCTGGAGGAGAGATGTGGGGTCTTATTGAATCTGCATCTCTCCATAAAGAGTACCTGTCATGAACCATTACTATTACAAGGGATGTTTACATTCCTTGTAATAGGAATAAAAGTGACCAAATAAAAAAAAAAGTGTAAAAATAAAATAAATTAAAGTAAAAAAAATAATAATTTATATATTTTTTTTAAACGCCCCTTTCCCCTGGAGCTCGCGCTCAGAAGCGAACACACACGCAAGTCCCGCCCACATATGTAAACGCCATTTAAACCACACATGTGAGGTATCGCCGCGTGCGTTAGAGCGCCAGCAACAATTCTAGCACTTGAGCTCCTCTAACTCTAAATTGGTAACCTGTAAAAAAAAAAGAAAGCGACGCCTATTGAGATTTTTAAGTACTGAAGTTTGGCGCCATTCCATGAGTGTGCACAGTTTTAAAGCGTGACATGTTGAGTATCTCTTTACTCGGCGTAACTTCATCTTTCACATTATATCAAAAAATGTGGCTAACTTTACTGTTTTATTTTTTAATTCATGAAATCGTTTTTTCCCCCAAAAAGGCGCTTGAAAAATGATTGCGCAAATACCGTGTGAGATAAAATGACCGCCATTTTATTCCCTAGGGTGTCTGTTAAAAAAACATATATAGTGTT